>JAXQQM020067538.1:0-207500 GCA_034641835.2 Pinus albicaulis
GGGAGGCTGCGAAGCAGCAAGTCCCTGCCACTGATTAAAGATTAAAAAAACAAAATAAGTACGGGTGCCAATCATTGCAGCGGGGGTGGCAAGTTTCTTTTGGTGGGCATGTCATTGAATGAATCCAAGCAACTCATTCACGATATCAAAAGTTTAGCTAAGAAGTACAATAGGAGCTCTTAGTCATTGAAGCCAATAGTCTCATTTGAATATTCATAGCTTATTCTTGCTATTAGCATTTTATATCCTAAAAAACAGATATAGTTGCAAATATATCCTGCAAAAGCGAATATCAATATCTAGGAACAGATCTTAGCTTATTCCTGCTATTAGCATTTTATATCCTGAAAAAATGGATATAGTTGCAAATATATCCTGAAAAAGTGAATATCGATACCTAGGAACAGACCTTGATTGATTGCGCTATGATAGAAGCTTAACTAAGAGGATTATAAGAGTTTATTGAGGCAAACAAAAATAGAATTCCCAAGCAAAGCTTGATTTACCTTACACTTAAGCCCATAGATGCAGTCAAAGAGGATAGAGAAGAAATTCCATTCAATTTGAATAGACTGGTTGGGATAGATGGGCTACAAAGAAGAAATTACATTAAGTGTCGGTAGATTGATACTAACAGAAAAAATCCATTTGGTTGAATTGCAATTCCATTTAGTATGTAGATTCGTTATACCCCATAGAATTCATTTGCTTTTATTTCATGTTGTCTCATCTAACATAATGTCAAACAAGTTTTAAATAAAAGAACAACAACATAAGTACAGGACTGTGCAGAGACTTATTAATATATCATATTAATATATGATAGTGTTTTCTTCGATAGATTTTTGAATGTAGCTTTCTCAGAATAAGGCCAAGAGAATATGAGACAGTTCCAAAAAACATATTAGAGCATAGGTTCCACTGCAAAATAGGTGTATGGAGTTGCGAAAGACAACAACTTTATAAAGTGTTGTTTTTCTCTATGATATCACATACTTTTTTAAGCCAATTACAATGAAATGAAGATTTACCGAATCATATTAAAATATTGCTACACTCATTCTATAATTCTGAAATGAACATGATATATAATTGTTTTTATTTAAAAAAATTGTTTAATTAGATTGAATTTCAATGCTGCCATAAATGATAAGGATTAAATCAATGTGAAAGTAATAGCCTCCAGTTGCAATTCACTCATTCTACAATTTTGAAATAAACAATGATATATAATTGTTTTTATTTTAAAAAAATTGTTAATTTTACTAAATTTCAATGCTGCCGAAAATGATAAAGATTAAATAGATGTGAAAGTAATAGCCTCCAATTGTAATTCAATAGAACCTGAGATATAAATTTTCATGTTGAAAACTATGTTATGAACTGCCACTTATTTAATTTATATTATTAAATAGTAACGTGTGTTTACATACCCTAAACAAATGTCATATATGCTTTATACACGTAATCGATATGCATTCAAATGCCCATGCAGGAGGGAAAGAAGTCTCACACCTACAATTACATACGCATTATCATCTTCGTAGTGAAGGCAGAGGCTTAGGCTTCAACCTAGAGATGCATATAAAATATATATAGTTTTTCTTAATCTCTATAGGGGGCGTCCAATTTGGATCCATGTCTAGTAGCGGTGGCAGAATCAGTGATTGGACTAGATTCAGTTGGTTGGATTATGCCTGCTCTACTCTAGCTGCTAGTGCACCGAACTTCTTGTTTAACAACGCCGAACTGCTTGTTTGATATTATGATTTGGCATTGTGTTTCCTTGGTTGGGTCAGCGAGCGCAAGGTGGTGGTGACTGCTTCTGATCGAGTCCTCCCTCAACAGTTTCATGGTGATGGACATTGAGTATGTATTTCCATATGTATTTTTTACCACCTCAAGATCAATTCAAGAGATAAATGCTTTTTAAAAGCCTGTAACGAAAATTTTATGTGCACAAGACTGGTTTTCTCATTCTTCTGTAATAGCTCATAGATTCTAGCAACCATGTAGCAAATTCTTGTTTTGAGTTCACAAATGCAATTGCATCATAATTTGGAATGTTACAATCTTCAATTTTGTGACTGAATAAAGAGAACACGATTTCATGTTTAGTATAGATAATATAAGTTGATCTAACAATGTTTCAAACAGAAATCACCTGGTATGGAAACGCTTACGAAATATTTATCTTTCTCAAAAATGATATAGCAATGTTATTGCAATTGATGTCATTGTAATACTAACACTGACAATATTCCAAGGTGAAAAAAAAGCACACATAAAATAAACTTTGACAGAGGTCTGCCATTACATTGTTTGCATACAAAAACTCAACTAACATACTGTCCAAAATTTTTGGTGATTAGTTTTCCACCATTGCAAAAATTGCACAAAACAAAATATCTATAGCTTACATCAAACACAACAAATCCTATATGTAAATAGATAACCATTACTTGATTGCCTGACTGCTTCCCAATTTATTATGTTTCGGTTGAGATTGTCCATCTTTATTTGCATGAGCACATACTGCGGCTATGTGATGGTCGTTTTCACCTGAAAAAAAAAATAGATTGAACTTGTTTTCATCTGAAACAAGAAAATAGATTGAACTGCTTACTTAAAGGTGATTGTTCTAAGAACCTAACATTACTATATCACTACTACTCTACTGCACAAAAAAAACAATAGCTCTGTAAGAAGAAAAAATGCAAGTATATCTGAATCATGGCTCGTCGGGAAACAACAGAGAGATGATCTATGGTCAATCTGACACACAGTGAAGAAAAAGAATGTATACCCAGCTAGAATTCATTAGACATGAATCCCTGAAATCAAAAAGAGAAAAATATGTGTACATCTATGTATAATAAAAAATACCAGCAGAGCTAGTCGTAGACCTGGTTTAAACACCACCCTCATCAGCTTTTTCTGAGTTTGATGCAGTAGATTAAGCCATCGATTCAGCCATTGACGCAGTAGCTTAGTTGTAGACCCCACCAGTTTACTTAGTTGAGACCCAGTAGAAAATGCAGAATGTACAGTGTTCCCCTCCAAATACTTTTATATGTACAATAAAACATGCATAATTGTTAAACCTAAAATGCGGATAGAGAAAATCAGGCACTGGGGTTTGGGAATGTATAATAAAACTTGCATAGATGTTCTTTTCGATAGTTTCTCCAAAGTTTCACCAACTAAAGCACGGAAAGAGAAAATCTCTCAGAATGGGCACTGGAGTTTCAGAAAATGAATGAATGGGGCCTGGCTAGCTATAGATCTCGTACTCACCTAATGGTGCATGGGCTTAAACAAGTGGGTGACAATACATGAAACAAGTGGTCAAGCGATGCCGTCACAATACATGCAGATAGCCATAGTTTTGTCTTGACAAGTGTTCAAGCGGTGTCTGTGTTACTACATGCAAATATTCCTTGTTATTTTGCCTAGCTAATACCCATGGCATATTTAATGGTTGAAATTCAAAATGCTAACGAAACAAGTTTGGACGAGTTTAATAAACAAGATTTGTAACAAACATTAAATTTCAGCGAAGTAATGCTAGCATTACTTCACTTGATCTCATATGCTCATACATGGTAATCCCAATGCCCTGCACTTCCGTTGCACTTACCCTAAGTTTGGAAAGGTCTGGCCTCGATATGAGGCCAAATAAGACCTCCGAATTGTTGATTGGCTCTTACAAGCGGCAGGGATTAAAAATCAATAAAAACTTTGGTTATAATTGATCAACACTCGGCTTATATTTAAAAACTTTGGTTATACTTGCGCTGGACTAATGCTAACTTCGTGAAATCGATTACAATAGTCCCTGCCATGCCCAGGCGGCAGGGACTAATAAAGTATAATAAAGTAGACATTCAGATGGGTAAACAACTTGAAGGAAAAAAATAAAATTTCGCAACCCCGAAAAAACTTTTAACATTATAAGTTAGGTTTCATTTATGTTAATGTGAGGTAAATGTTTATATATCATATTAAAAATGAATTATATAATCATCACATTTGATGGGAAAGTTAGCACCATTCTTACTCTGTAGTGTTAAAGTGGAGTAATTTTTTATTGATCTTATTGAAAGTGGAGCATATCACCATATATTTAAAGAAGTGGTGTATGATATATTGTCAAGTTCTATAAAGTAGGGTAGTTAACTTTGTGTTTGCCATGTTGGCATGTACAAATGGATTTATTTATGTGAATTGCCATCATAAGCATAAAAAAATTACAAATATTTATATTATGAATATATAAATTAGAACTAAACTAACAAATATTTATTTTATAACATTTATTTGTTTGTCATGTTTACATGTAAAACTAAAATTCCTTTATGTAAGTTTGCACCATAAATACAACAAATTCAAATTTTAAGCCCTCCATCAAGCTTTTAAAAGGTGCATTAAGACTAAATAAAACCCTCAAAATAAACTACATAGCTCCATCCTGCTATGGAGCTTGATGGAGACACATAGCTTGATAGAGTTATAATATGTACATGTGCCATTAAATTTTGCTTCAAGTTAATGATAGTGTTTTATGGGCTCATGGCATTGAGAATCCAATAGTATTTCACATGGTATAGTATGGTTTGCATTTTTATATTATACTTAGTATATTTTTTTATTATTTCACTACATATATGCATGTATGTAATTTTATAGTTTGTTATTGTTATTAATTTTATACATTTTATAGTGTTTTATTTTGTAAGCTTGGTAGGACTTCTTTTTCATTCATTTTATAAACAACAAACAACTAGATTTACCAGTTTGGTGGTCTCAACCCGCCTTGAACAGGGAACCAAGTCTGTTGGCCACCTGATGGCGTGGTATGCCATAAAAAAAATTAAGGTTTTGAGTCTGTCATACCAAGCAAGCAAAGCCTGGATAGTCACACATATATATTTTTTCATAGATTGACTAACATATTTACTGGGCACTTGAAATTTAAAAGCTAGCCGCATATAAATACTAAGCAAAAAGGCAGATTAAAATAGTCATGAACTACTCAGCCTCATCTAGAACCGAGGCCAACTCCATTGGTGCCGAATCCTGAACCGAGGTACTAGCCTGCTCAAAAGGCTTTGAAATACATGGGAGGTGGTAGTCAATATGCTCGAGGCACCCATCCTGTTTCCTCAGGTGGAACTTGATCTTACCGAACTCGCTCTTGTAGTCTGGGAAGTCTTGGGCCAATGTCACCAGGCTCATAAAGATATGCTCCAAGGCTTTGTCAAGGATTCTCTTCATAGACCAATAAAGATACAATGTCTGCTTGAATTATGTTAGTCTGCCTAGTGTTTATCCTAGATCTGGTATTAAACCTCTCCATTCTTTTGTATCCATCTCTATCTATGCATGTCCATATATGTCAACTTCCCATTTTTAATGAGATTTTGAATTTCCTCTGATGTGTTCTCGTGGTATGCTTTCTCTACCTCTTCGATCACATCTATTGCAGGCCTTCGTCCTCTCAGCTTGCTCGAGGGTGAGCTGGGTTGGGCTTCTACCATCTTCCCTTTATCTTTCAGGCCACGACCTCAAGCTGCAGGGCTCTTGGAATGGTCGTGAGTTGTAGGACTCTTGTAGCGTGCCATCCCACAATATGTTACTAGGTTTTCGAGTAGGTGACCTATCCACACAATCAAACGGAGGCATAATTAAATATAATGAAAATGATCAAAGGTCCATGCATCCCAGTTATCAAAATAAAAGTGACCTGGGGGCCTCTTCCCAGGACTTCTCCCCTGCCCATCCCTCTACGAACACATCACCCTCATACCCTACTTAATTTATGCCACCTCATGTCCCTGACGATCGCGTGCATCCCAACAATTATCCCCATAACCCAAAGAGCTCCACCTTCCTTCAATCTCTTGACCTCCCTTTTGGTTTCCTCTCTCTCAACATACCTCCCACCCTCGAAATTGACAGAGGAGGTGTCGCTGCCCATTGCTTGACCCTTGGTGGAATTCCCTCTCCCATTCCCCATGCGCACCGATCCCAAGTAGCTCAATGTGGTATAAAAAAAAAAAACCTCTAAACTAAACACAAACCAAGACTGCTCCTTTACTCTATACCCTGGCAAGATTTCCCAACCCCTCAAAATTCCTTCTTATTGGCATCCCTTACACGATAAACTTGCACTCAGGTGCATGCTGAGGCCGTGCCCAATTCCTACTCTGACACAGAGGCAGAGACCCAAAAGAACCCCAACCTTCCCCCAACAAAAGTCTGAATTGTTCCACTCTCCCCTACCCAACAGAAGACTATACCAGTCCATCTTAATCCCCTTAGGCTCCCATAAAGACTGGCCCAAATCATAAAACATAAACATGGCATGAACAAGGGACATGAAACCAAGCACATACATGTGTTTCTCCATGGTGGAAGTGAAATAGAGGATTTTTATCCCATTGTCATGCATGCACCAAAGTCTTCCATCATAAGAAAACCCCCACGCCTTCCTCCACACTATTTTGAGCTCCATGCATGGGCCTCTGTCCCGCTACCTCACCTCGTGCTGCATGCGACAGTACAACCTGCCGCCCTTGCCACTCATGTGGAAGGTGGCAGGCTTCAACCCCAAGGCCACTACCATTAACACTTATGGGAGGGCCAATATTCTTCGTTACACGCCGATTGGGCAGCTAAGTCCGAGAACTATGGTTGAGCTCTACCCTCCATACCTCTCTCCTTCCCTCCCGCTCTCTCGCTCTCACCCTCCCTCTCTTACTATCCCTCCCTCCCTCTCTTAGTATCTCTCTCTATATCCATGTGCCTCTCTCTATCCCTCTCTCTCTCTCCATATCTCTCTCTCCCTCCTTATCTCTCCCTCCCCCGCTCTCTCTCTCCATCGCACCCACCCTCTCTCTCTCCCTCTCCATCCCAGCCACCCTCTCTCTCTCTCCCTCACCCTAATATCCCTCTCTCTCTTTGTCTCTCTCCCTCCATCCCTCTGTCTCTATCTCTCTCTCTCTCTCTACCGCCCTCTATCCCTATATTTCTCTCTATATTTCCCTCCTTCTCTCCATCGCTCCCTCCATCCTTCCCTCCCTCTCCCTCTGACTCTCCTCTGCCTCTCCCTCTCTCTCTCCATGTCTTTCTCCCTTTGTCTCTCTCTCTCTCTCTATCCCTCTCCCTCCCTGTCTCTTATTGTGACAATGACCTACTGCAACATCTGCCTCCCTCCCTCCATTTCCACCTCTCTCTCCCCCTCCCCACCAACACTTTCCATCACCCTCTCCCTCACCCTATCCCTTCTTCTCTATCCCATTCTCTCACCCCCTTACCTCTCCAACTTCATCCCTCACTCTTTCCCTTCTTTCATCCTTCCCTCTCACCCTCCCTCCTCCTTCTGCTCCCCATTCTCGCTCCCTCCCTTCCTCTCCTTATACTCCCTCCCTTCTTCTCCTTATAGCTCTCTCTTTCCCCATCATTCCCTCAAAACCCCTCTCTTTTAGTCTCATTTTCCCTCCTCTTTCCATTTTCCACTCCATCCTCCCATTTTTACCCTTCCTCTTCCTTTCTACAAATGGGTGGCTTTCTTCATCACTAACTATCTAAAAAGTAAAATGCTAAAATAAAAAGAACATATTATAGAATATAATTTATTATTTTAACACATTATATAAATATCTCTCATTGGAAAAATAAAATAAAACCCATAATACATTCTATCTCTAAAACATATAATGTAGAAAGAGTAAATATGTAAAAGAATAAAATAAAACAAAAACAAACTCAAATTTAAATTAAACAAAATATAATCATTTTATTTTTATTTTTTAATTTATATATAAAATAAACCTGAAAATTGTTAATGATAGAGTAGAAAGATATTACATTACCAAAAAAACAAAACCAAAAAACAAAAAACACTAAACTTAATGAATACTAATAAAAAAGTCAATATGACACATAAAAGATAGAAAAATAAAAATGGTATTTCCTATATATTTCCAACCACATAACCCCACCCAGTTCCAATCGAGTTCCAATGATGACTAAGCCTTTGCTAATTCGGAAATTGTTTTTGCTTGTTATTGACGGCTAATCACCTTATCGTGGTCATTAGAGGTTTTCTGCACACCAAGTTATGGGACTTTTTTAGCCACGTTAGCCTTCCGTAAAACATTGTAACTTGTTATATGTTATTAATTCTACTTGCTATATTTTGTTCTAACTTGTTATATATTATTAATTCTACTTGCTATAATATGTCTCATCGTGATCATTCTAGAACGGGTTTTTGCTCGTTCTGAATGGCACGTGAAATGAACATTCTGTCATTTTTAATAACGAGTTAGGTGTCCAATATAGGTCGATTCAACATATATCATAGGCATTCTGCGATCATTAACATTGCCACATGATAGTTGAAATATGTTGAAAATTTGTGGAAGTATTCAGTAACTTCCACAACTTCCAACAAACTTATTTCTTGGTTTTTAAATTTCTCAGAGGATATACCATAACCTCGAATCAGTTTTTACAAATTTAAGTTTCCCAACCACAGTAAACATCGAATTTAAGAAGGTAAAAACGTGTGTGATGCCCATTAAGGTTTCATTTTCAGATTCCAAAACGGTCCGGATAACCGTGAATCGATGGATAGAGTGTAAATGTGAATCGATGGATAGAGTGTAAAGAAAACGCTCTAGGTCGATTCAACATATATCATCGACATTCTACGATCATTAACATTGTCACATGAGGCATTCAGTAACTTCGAAAATTTCGAAAATTTGTGGAGGTATTCGGTAACTTCCACCACTTCCAACAGACTTATTTCAAATTTCTGGAGGTTAGGGATACACCACTTTTTTATTTATTAATATTTCCTTATTTTTTTATAATATTTCTTTCATTTTTTTTTTAATTAATATTTCCTTCAACTAACAAAAATATCAATCACTTTATTATTTCTTTTCTTTATTAATATTTTCTTAAAAGGAAAAAAAAAAAACCAATCAGATTTATAAAAAATGAAATGATGATAGCACAGAAAACTTGTACATACCTTACTAATATGGATCTAAACCCATTTGCCATAAATTGTACATATCTGACTCATATTGATCTGAACCCATTCGCACAATCTCGTTACAGGAACACATTCTCTGAAATGGGGTATTTGAAAACCATATTAGAAAGATAAAAAGAAAGAATATATACGTGGCTAATATTGATCAAAACCCATTCGCACAATCTCGTTATACGAACACATTCTCTGAAATATTGGGGTATTTGAAGACAATATTAAAAAGATAAGAACAAAAAATATATATGAAAAAACGAAATTACATAAATTTATTATAACACTCTCTATTGATTATAAACTCGCAAATATATTTTCTCATTGTCGCCAATATCCTTCATCGGGCAGTGGAAAATGCACCAACATCATGTTTTCCTTAGCGAAGGTCTTCATACAGAGGGACCTTCAAACAGAGCTAATGGAACACGCCCATCATGCTCAGATTCTTTTGAGTTTCGTTTTTTTGGTCTAACAAATTCACCACTCTTTAGTTCAATATTTCTTTCTACATATAACGCACAATACCCAACTCGAAGAAACAACGCACTAATACTTGGGATAAGATTACAACCTTTGACTAGAGGAATTTAAGGAAACAAATTAACAGATAAGATTAATGAATAAGAAGCAAATTAACAGAAAATCCTTTTATAATTTTTGTTTCTGGAAAGATACTTTAAGTTTTGATGCACCAATTCTACCTGTAAAATTGATTACGAGGCATGGACAATTTTTGCCAAATAAAATGGACTTACCCTGTCTGCTCAATCCGAGATTGCTGGCAATCCTTAACAAGGAACCCAACGATAGATTGAAGTAAGGAACTCAACGATAGATTAAATTACTTCTGATGTACTTCATAATGAGGAAGAAATTTCTCCCAATACACCTGCAAGTGTAGTGTGTAAAGAAAGATAAACTAATAAAAAAAATTCTGAATGTCTGGAACTTGAAATTCACCAACGCCTAGACACATACCTTTCAGGAATTTAAATGCATTTAAAATATCGAATTGATATGAAAAAATTCTATTGATTTAAAATATCGAATTGGTATAAAACATTTCTATTGATTTCCATAAAGTAAACAATTTTTTTATATCTATGAATATACAGAATAAGAAACCCTAGAGGGAACTTCATATATCCCAAACCATATTTGTAAATAATTATTCTGGAACAAACATTAGAAACAATTGAAGAAGAGGCTTTCCTTATCCTAAACCACATTTGTAAACAATTATTCTGGAACAAACATTAGAAAGGATTGAAGAAGAGGCTTTCCTTAACAATGTTGAGTTCATAAAGAAAATGATGAAAAGGGTTTCAACCTCTACTTACGCCAGAAAATATAGAAAGACGCAACAGCATCTCCAATGACATTACCATTTGCATTGACTTCAACATGAAAAACGGTTTCATGCCTCTGCTCTGATACCCAAAAAAGTATATGGAGACACAACAGCTTCAGCATCAACAATACCATGGCAATTGACATTAACATCAACTTGCTCCTCATCAAATACCCTACCATGCATCAACATTAAGGTGGCCAATGACATTAACATCAGGTTTCTCCTCATCAAGTGACCTACCATACTCTCTCAATGATCGAATGTCACTTAGAGTCTTTGGAGTCTTTAAAGGCTCTCAATGAACGGAATGAACCCTATCACATGGCCTTATAAAGGGAAATATGGCAAGAATACCGTTACAATTTTCAAAAAAGCAAGTTCGAAAAAGAAAACAACAAACATTCCATGTCTAAACATGGCCAGGAACACCGTTACAATTTTCAAAACAAAGAATATTCGAAAAAGCACACCATAAACATTGCATTTCGAATCAGGTTTAAGGAATAAAAAACAAAAAACAACCTACAGTCTATTTTCAAAACGTGAAAAACCAACGGATCAGCTCTTATTAATTAAAAATAAATAAAACACAGCACTCCGATTTGAGGAAGAAATCAAAAGAAAAAACGGTTGAGTTGTTGTAATTGAAATCCACATTTAAAAAAGGAAAAAAAATTAACTCTTCTTGCTAATTCAAAATGTATAATCCAACACAGCCACCCATCTAGGCTCCTCAAAAAGTCTCTTCATATATTACATTTCAAAGAATGAAACATTAGAAATAATTATTCTGGAACAAACATTAGAAACGATTGAAGAAGAGGCTTTCCTTAACAATGTTGAGTTCATAAATAAAATGATGAAAAGGGTTTCAACCTCTACTTACGCCAGAAAATATAGAAAGACACAACAGCATCTCCAATGACATTACCATTTTCATTAACTTCACCATGAAAAAAGGTTTCATGCCTCTGCTCTGATACCCAAAAAAATATATGGAGACACAACAGCTTCAGCATCAACAATACCATGGCCATTGACATTAACATCAACTTGCTCCTCATCAAATACCCTACCATGCATCAACATTAAGGTGGCCAATGACATTAACATCAGGTTTCTCCTCATCAAGTGACCTACCATAATCTCCCAATGATCAGTTTCCTACTATACTCTCCCAATGAACGAATGTCACTTAGAGCCTTTTGAGTCCTTAAAGGCTCTCAATGAACCCTATCACATGGCCCTATACAGGGAAATATGGCAAGAATACCGTTACAATTTTCAAAAAAGCAAGTTCGAAAAAGCAAACAACAAACATTCCATGTCTAAACATGGCCAAGAACACCGTTACAATTTTCAAAACAAAGAAAATTCGAAAAAGCACACAATAAACATTCCATTTCGAGTCAGGTTTAAAGAATAAAAAACAAAAAACAACCTACAGTCTATTTTGAAAAGGTGAAAAACCAACGGATCAGCTCTTATTAATTAAAAATAAATAAAACACAGCAAAAATAAATAAAACACAGCACTCTGATTTGAGGAAGAAATCAAAAGAAAAAAACGGTTCAGTTGTTGTAATTGAAATCCACATTTAAAAAAAAACGAAAAAAAACGAAAAAAAATTAAGTCTTCTTGCTAATTCAAATTGTAAAATCCAACACAGCCACCCCTCTAGGCTCCTCAAAAAGTTTCTTTCATATATTACATTTCAAAGAATGAAAAAGAAATCTTAAAATAGAAAGAAAACAATTATGTGTCTTTTAAAAATATATTTTTATATAAAACCGTTATCTAGTCTCTTAATAAAAGTTATTTTATAACTTATTCATTATATTTGAATATATAAAAATCAATTCTTAAAATAAATAGGAGACAATTATATAATATAACGAATGACTGTTTTAATATACCTATAATTTAAGTGAATGATACAATAGATACCAATCGAAAGTAAACCTGAATAAGCATATTTCATAAAACATTAAATTTTCTCAAATTTTTAATTTAAAAATATGAAAATTAATTAAATTATTATTTTATTTTAATTGATTATGGTTATTATTATTAATGTTAAAAATAACTAATATATTTAAGCTAAAGATTTATATTACAAGAATATATAATAAGATTCTTAATATTATTAATTTTGAACCTTTAAACTTATTTAAATAAAATTTGTTATAATTTTACGGGTCAATATTATGGGTTATCAATATGGCATGCTAAAAAACCATAACTAAACCCATATAATATTGTTCATATCACATTTTTTTAATTAATCTATTTATTAAAAGGGAAAAAAAGTACAGTGCTTTTGAGATAAATCTCAATATCATCCACCTAATTATGCCAGTAGACATGTTTGTTTTGAAATAAGGCTTCTAAAATTTTAATTTAACTATCAATAAATATTAGATTGGTGGTAGGGATTTAGTCTCCATAAAATATCCTAGAATATTCGTACTATTATGGGAAAAGTAAAAGTTAAAAGTTATCTTGAAGGTAGTTATGTGGTTTTACCTCCTTAAATTAAATTGATTAATTTAGAAGACAATCATATAAATAAGTGTTTTTGGTCATTTTGTATTGATAAGTCATCCAATTATCTCATGGTATTATAACAAAGCTTTACCCATTAAGAAATCATGATTATAGAATGGGGAGAATGTTTCACTACTACACAAAGGACATTTTAAGACATTTGTTTAAGACAAAAGAAATCTTTTGTCTTAAAAAGTCACTTTTTATTTTGGTTATTATATATTAAAATTTAATATCAATTGAATTGTCTTAAATATAAAATTTAAGACAAAAGTAGTATGAGACAAAAGTAGTTTGAGACAAAAGTTTATATTTAAGACAAAAGCAATTTGAGACAAAAATATTTTAAGACAAAAACAATTTAGGACAAAAATGTTTTAAGACAAAATTTTATATTTTAGACAAAAACAGTTTGAGACAAGAATAGTTTAAGACAGAACTTTATATTTAAGACAAAATGCATTTGAGACAAAAATATTTTAGTACAAAACTTTATATTTAAGACAAAAACACTTTGAGACAAAAATATTTTAATATAAAACTTTATATTTAAGACAATGGCAATTAAAGCAAAACTCATTTAAGACAGTTAGCAATTAAGACAAAACCATTAGTATTGTGGAAGTTTGCACTGAAATTCTATGAGTAAATAGTGGATAATTATATTTTTTATTTTTGAATATATATATATATATATATATATATATATATTCAAACCACATGAAATGTAATCATGTCAATTTTATTTCTTTTATATTAGATTTTTCCTTTTCCATTTAACCACATTCTAAAATTATGATAAATAAATAGATTAAAAAAATATTATGTTTTGGTTGGCCACTCAAAGGGATTTAAGTTTGAATCTCGTGTTTTTACATAATACTTCATAACAAGGTGATTTTCAAATGAGTTACATTCCATGAACTAAAATTGTTTTTTTTTTTTAATATGTTAACATTTTTAAATTACTTCAACTAAAACTTTGATATAAATTTGAAAGGAATTAAATACAATATAACGATTAAAAAAAAAATTTAAAATTTAAAAAAAAAAAATATATATATATATATATATATATATATATATTAAAAAAAATAAAATAAAATAAAAAATAAAAATAAAAATAAATATTTTCTCAATTGTTTTCAATATATGCATTTTAAACCTTCATTTTGTTTCTTTCAAAATGAAAAATCAAAATTTTGATTCTTGCATGTCTTATAGTCACATCTCGGTTTTATTTTCACTATTGAACAAATATATCAAAGAGATAAATAACAATAATTTAATTAATTTTTAGATAAAATTTTAGTATTTAATTTTTTTATTGTAAAAAAACTTTCTACTAATTCAGAGTCGTTGGCACAGAACTACCTGGAAATGTCCCTAGTTGCAGGCATTCCTTGTTGTGGGAGCGACTGGAGGTTCTAAGTCGCATGCATGCCCATGTCAAGGGAGAGATTAAGGCTTTGATGCAGAAAAATTTCATTTTGTCTCAAGGGTTAGTCACTTGGATGGGTTGGATGGCTCCGATCACCTAGATGGGTTGGATGTCTCCTGGGGGTTTTGTTGCAAGTGTAGAAGGTTAGGTTGGTTGTGTTACGTCGGTTCCACTTCCTTAATTGATATATAGGGAGTTGAATCATATCATAGTAACTTTTTATCACATGTTTGCCCCGGTTGGCCAGTAACTTGGGTAGATGTGGGAGGAGGGTGTTATAGAGTAGTATCGTAGCATGGTTCCCTTCTCCTTGGGTGATGTCTGGTTTCCGTTCCACTTAGATGAATGTGCTTTTGTATCTACATGTTGGTTGCATATAGGTCCTTGTACTTGTGATCTATGTGCTTGTTGTTTATGCATGGTATTGGTCATGATTGTAGTGGTGTTGTCATGTGAAAGTTGATGGTGTCGTTGTTGAATGTATTTGTTGTGTTTATGTCGGTTGTGCATCGATTATGTGTATCAGTGTTTATATGTTGTTATGCATACTTTGACTAGATGATGGTCGTTGTGCATGAAGTCATGGTATGTGGTCAACATAGTCATGCATTGATAAATGGACAATGATTGAAAATATGTTTATATGTTGATATGATTATGTTTATATGTGTGTGTGTGTGTGTGTTGCGCTAATATGGTCGGTCTTGCAGATGAGATATCCTCTTCGAGCTATACTAAGGTACACTAGTTTGTTTATGATTTGGTTTAGCTAACATAATATATCTTGCAAGAAGAAGAGATCAAAGATGACTAACAAGATGGTAGACTACAAAGATTCTCCCTATGAATCAGATGAGTAGTGTGGTGTTGGGAACACTTCTGACTTAGCAGACACATTGAGGAGTTTGAAGGAGGAAATAAGGATTTGCAAAGCAGATAATGAAAAAATCATGCAGGCGTAGGACAAATAAGTAGAAGTCAATGCAATAATTCTTCAGAGTTTGTCAAAATTGCAGAGACAGGGACCACTTCGGATCAACTATGGATAGGAGGATATGACTAATGGGGCATGTGGAAGTAGACCCCATAGTGGGCATAGGTCAGATAGAGATGACATGATCAGGGATGTCAGGTTCTTGGATACTCCGGAAAGGAGGGGTGATGGACATAGGTACTATTCTCGTTCTGGTTCTGAAAGGTATCATGGTCATCATCGTTATAATCCTTAAAGGAGGAGTGATAGGGGATATTTTCCGGATGAGTTCAAGAAAGAAAATCCACCTACATTCGATGGGGAAATGAATAAATCACATGATACAAAAGCATGGTTGATTGGAATGAATAAATTCTTCAGATTGCACGATTACTTAGAGAACATGAAGGCCAGGATATCTACATTCAGTCTTAAAGGTAAAGCAGATATTTGGTGTGAAGATGTAAAGAACATTAGAGATATTTATGAGGATCTGACTTGGAGTGAATTCGAGAGACTATTCAAGAAGCAGTATCTATCAAAGGTGTACTATTATGACAAGGAAAAATAGTTTTATGAGCTAAATATGGACTCTATTATCGATGAGGAGTAAACTAGCAAATTTCTGGAGTTGTTGAGATATGTGCCTTACCTCAAGGAGGAGAAGGCCAAGATTCAACAATTCATCAATGGGTTGTCGATAACATTCAAAGATAGGATTGAGTTTGATGAGCCTAGATCATTGGAAGAGGCCATCTAGAAGCTAAAGCATTGTTATGAGCAATCAAAGCGTAGATATGAGACTAACCAAATTGGAAAGGTAATGCAACGAATAAATGGAAATGGGATAAGAAGCGAGCAAGGCCTTAAGACACAGGTAAAAAAGAGAATGCTCTAAGTTACATTTCCATTTCCACATCTTTTCCATTTCGCTAAGTTACAAATAAAACGAGTCCAATTCTATATGCAATAGACTAATAGCCTATTGATACACCTTTAGTTATTTATGCATAGCTCTCACCTATAATTATAGATCAATGAAATGACATCTAATAGATATAGCCTAAAAGAGTTTGATTTTATGCCCAAGACACCAGTATAATGGAGTAGTTGTGAAGGCAACGATATCCATTGGGGATTTCCATTTTTTCAGCAACATACAAGAAAAATCTTGGTGTTGGAGGAAGAGATAAAAGATCTTTTCCAAAAACACAATATCATCACTCTCCTAGTGCCATTTCTGTTAACTCATTAGAATGCAGGTAATGCATAAGGATTCATCAGCATCTATGAAATTTTCTCTCTTTCCAATAACAAAATAGGTTCATCCTAATATTAATATATAAAATATGGTTCATTAATATGCATGGTTCATTTTTTTTTTATGATCCTATTTCTATAAAGGATATCTATTTTTTGAATTTTGTTTGGTATAAGATATGGTGATACCTTTAAATATGAGGTAATTTTGGGTAAAATTAGAAGTGGAAAAAAAAATTGTGGTTTGAATTTCCTTTGTAGTAGTAGGCTACATGCAATTTCTATCGAAAGGTTTTGTTGTGGCCCAACATGGAATAATATTTGGATGAAAATGTTCATTATGGGTGGTATGTTTTTTAGCTCTTCAACTCATTGGATTCTTTGTTTGTTCATGGTATTTGTTGTTCTCAACTTAGAATCCCTGAATCACCCTCAAAGGTCATGAAAATGTAACTTTTGGAGGCATTTATGGACAACCCCCTCCCCCCCAAAAAAAGTAATTAGAATAAAAATTTTAGAAGCTTTTGTTAAATGATCGCCTCCAAATGTTCAATTCTCATGAATTTTGGGGGAGGGGGATCTTTTGGTGTATTTAACGGTGCAAGGGGACATAAGGGTATCATGGATGGGTAGAAGTGAGAGGTTAGTGCATGGTATATTGAGATCTATAATACTAACATTAGAGAATGAGAAGGAACCTTAGGGCCTTATGCCGCAAGGTCTAGGGGACCTATAAGTAAGGCAATGAGAGAAATTAATAGGGGAACCTCCAATAGTTATGATAAGGGGATTAGGGGACACATTATCACAACCCATAAGAACTTAACCCCTAAACACTAAAGTCTGTATCCCTTTAACCCCAAAACCACAATCCCTTAACCCCTACACTTGTACCTCATAAAAAATTAACCTCTTGATCCCTTAAACCCTAAGCCACTAACCCCTTAATCCCTAACCCCTAACATGGAATCCTTGAAACCCATAAACCCTAATCCCATATCCTCTTAAAAATTGACCCTTAACCCTACAAGATTCTATCCTGTACCTATTCTGTTTGAAACATTTCTATTGGCTGTTAAAATCCCCATCAATCCTTAGTTAAAGTCTCATGCTTTGAAGCATTTATCTTAAAAGAACCTTTTATATTAGGGTATTATACATCCTCGGGGTCTCTAATCTTTCGTTTTCTTTCGACAACCCAACCCTCCTTGAAGAATCGATGTTGAATACTTTGATCCACAACAAGAATGATGTCGTAATACATTTTTAGAGATATATAGATGAAATTACCCCCTAGCCACCACTATATTATAATAATTGATTCAATGGATAGGGGTTTGTATTTATCATTCAATGGAATCACTTCTAACTAGTATCGATCTCTATTTCTCTTCTGGATTGTTCTTGACTTAATGGCCACCTTATTCGATGTCGTTCCTTTGGAAGTTCGAAAAGAGATTTTATTATTGGAAAGTAAAGAGGTTGAGGGTCTCCCTTATCACTCATATTTTGAGGTGATGGGCGAAGATTTGAAATGGATACAAGACCCTGGAAAACCTCGAAAGAAACAACTTTTCTATCACAATTCTCTAGCCTTACACCAACAGCTAGCTACTTTATTTTGCTAGTACTTCAAGATAAACAAGTTGAGACCTATGATCTATTTTTTTCCCTTGAAGATGTCAAAATAATGCTTCGCAACCTATGGTACTTTTCCGATAGGGTGGACTCCTAATTGGCTCACATTGAAGGTTTTCTAGTTAGTGACTCTACCTCCAGGGACCTTACTGATCCTCCATTTGATCATGTAAAAACTCTTATTATTATTTCCTTAAGCGTGGAAATTATGTTTTATTGTCATTTGTACGAGATTGTATGAATATTTATGGTCTTGTTGATGGTGGAGAGAGTATCTGGAGTGGATCTTCGTTTGGTCTCATTGTACATGCTCTGGAAGTGGAGGATTCCCATTATTCTTGTCAATATTATGCTTACTTGGTATTTTGTTGGCGGTTTATGTTTATCTTTTCATGATCCTTGGGATTTGGTGCTAGCATCAAAATATACTCTGTTTCCTCTCATTTTATGGGCACCTGCAACTTGAATTTTGGCAATTGAAGATTGTTTTAACATATGCTTTCAACTTGGCTTGTTTTGGGATGGATGAGTATGTTTTCATTTGAGAATGTGGTTACTCTTTTCATGCTAGATGGAAGATGTGGTTTTGTGTAGAGGACCCTTAGGAAGACCATAATATCATATACTTTCCAACCATCTTTCTACACATTTCCAAAATACTCAAATAGAAAATAATTATTAATTAAAATATACAATACATGATACCATTCATTAATTTCATTCGTCAATTTCCAGAATACACTTGTAACGAATTATCCGATCGCAAGTTTGCTATCATATACTTTCCAACCATCTTTCTACACATTTCCAAAATACTCAAATACAAAATAAATATTAATTAAAATATACAATACATGATACCATTCACTAATTTCATTCGTCAATTTCCAAAATACACTCGTAACGAATTGTCCGAGCGCGGGTTTGCTAATGGAATCATGAGCTAATCCATTTAAATTGGGTACCCTTTTTAGCTCCTTATCAAATTATGTTTGTGTTCTACGAGCTTGCAAGTCGCTTAAACTCTGTTGTGTGCTTATTCTATTTGTGTTCTAAACTCTCTGGTCGTGAGTCGTGATAAGCGCCGATATCAAATGCCATACAACCGTCGCGCTACGATCGAATCCCATGTGACGTCTCGCTGGAACGCCCGCACTCTGTATTTCAATGAAAGAAGAGGAAAAATACCCAAAAAAATCGCGCGAAGACATATTTCAGAAATCAGGAAGATCAACAATTAAGAAGCCCTCGAACCGATGGTCCTCGAACTTGCAAGAACAAGGGAATAACGAAATTGCAAGAGCAGGGGAATAGATTGTAGGGATGCTATGCAGGCGAGCAAGCTGACCCTAGCTAAGGCAACCCATCCATCACAGGTGAAGGTGTGGTTATATCCTAACTTAGAATCCCTATCCCTGGCCTTGATGCTTTCAGATTCATCACCTTCTGTATTCTTTGAAGTCTCCGTCTTCTACAATAACCCAAATCTTGGCTCCCACATCAGAGGCATGTTTTCTGCGCCTCATAAATCCCCGGTCGGCCAACAGGCCAAAAGAATCCGCGGGAGCCGTCGTTTTTATATCCGCAATGCCCAATCACGTTAAATACCACACAGTTCCGAGGGCCTGACTGGTGCGACAGAGCTCCGCTTCAAATCGAAGTTTGAGTTTGGGTTTTAGCTGTGCAGGTATCGAGGTGAGGGCTTCCAAAGGCTCTGAGGGTTTGACAAAACTTGGGATTGTATTTTCGGTGAATATCACGACGTCTCAGCTTTTGAAGGGAAAATATGGGTCATGGCTGCCAAGCTCAAGGACGAGCAAGGGACTTCGAAATTGAAGGGCAAGGGTTTTGAACCTAGGAATCTAGTATGTATTAGTTTGATTAAGTTTTGTGTCGTTGATTGCAATGTTTTTGTTTAGTCAATTCAACTTTCACTTCAACATATTTGTTGCGGCAGGACAACGGGGTCAGGATTTGACCGCTTCAACATATATTGTTGGGGCAGGACAATGGGGTCAGGGTTTGTCCAGCTTCTATTGCTTGTCTGGCATCTCCAAAAACCTACGTTAGGGGTAGGAAAATGGGGTCAGGGTTTGGCCATATTATATTGCTTGTTTGGCATCTCCAAAAATCCTTGAATATATCTTGGTAGTATTTATATGCTCGGCCATCTTCTATTACTTGTATGGCATCTCCAAAAGCCTTGGGATCCATGCCAATTACTAAATTGGCTGGGGTTTAACCACCATGAGCTATATTAATGTAAGAGATTTGTGGCTAGGGTTTCACTACCACCTTTGTGGATTCCTTAATCAGCCCATAACCTTGTCCAATCCCACCATGTTGTTGTCCATCTAACAACATCTCTAGGACGAGAGTTTTATAACTCTAGGACAAGAGTTTTATAAACTCTAGGATGAGATTTTATAAACTTTAGGACGCAGAGTTTTATAACTCTAGGATGAGAGTTTTATAAACTCTAGGACGAGAGTTTTATAACTCTAGGACAAGAGTTTTATAAACTCTAGGATGAGATTTTAGCCGAGATTTTATGTCAATAAAACTCTCGGACGAGAAAATACTTAACTCTCGTCTGAGAGTATTTTAACTCCAGTTAAGCCCAATAAAACTCTCGGGCGAAACATTAAAAATATCTTGGACGAGAGTTTTAAAAACTCTCGGTCGAGAAATTGAGTTGACTATTTTCTCGGACGAGAAATTAAAAATTTCACCCAAATTCTAGCCATCTGCCAAAAAGTGTTTCCCAACTTCGGGATTTCACCCGTAGGTCACCTTCGACCACCAATTCCCTCCCCAAATTTTCCTCCATTGATGTTGATTACCCTGTCCCCATCTTGCTTTTATCATGTAAGCTTCCTTGACTGTAAATAATCCTTTCGTAGCATAGCCCCATATCAATATGTCTGACCCTTCCTCGAAGGTGATACTTCTTGATTCTAGCTCCTTCAAATCGTATCCATTCGGCACCGACTTGAAGGCGACACATCGAGGAGTTTGAAGGAGGAAATAAGGATTTGCAAAGCAGAGAATGACAAAATCATGCGGTGCGTAGGAGAAATAAGTAGAAGTCAAATGAAATAATAATTCTTCGTAGTTTGTCAAAATTGCATAGATAGGGACCACTTTGGATCAACTATGGATAGGAGGATATGACTAATGGAGCATGTGGAAGTAGACCCCATAGTGGGCACAGGTCAGATACAGATGACACGATCAGGGATGTCAGGTTCTTCAATACTCTGGAAAGGAGGGGTGATGGACATAGGTACTATTCTCATTCTGGTTCTGAAAGGTATCATGGTCATCATCATTATAATCCTTAAAGGAGGAGTGATAGGGGATATTTTCTAGACGAGTTCAAGAAAGAAAAGCCACCTACATTTGATGGGGAAATGAACAAATCACATTATGCAAAAGCATGGTTGATTGGAATGAATAAATTCTTTAGATTGCATGATCACTTAGAGAACATGAAGGCCAGGATATCTACATTTAGTCTTAAAGGTAAAACAGATATTTGGTGTGGAGATGTAAAGAAGATTAGAGATATTTATGAGGAGTTGACTTGGAGTGAATTCGAGAGACTATTTAGGAAGCAGTATCTATCGAAGATGTACTATGATGATAAGGAAAGATAGTTTTATGAGCTAAATATGGACTCTATTATCTATGAGGAGTAAACTAGCAAATTTCTAGATTTGTTGAGATATGTGCCTTACCTCAAGGAGGAGAAGGCCAATATTCAACGATTCATCAATGGGTTGTCAATAATATTCAAAGATAGGATTGAGTTTGATGAGCCTAGATCATTGGAGGAGGCCATCCGGAAGCTAAAGAATTGTTATGAGCAATCAAAGTGTAGATATGAGACTAACCAGACTGGAAAGGTAATGCAACGAATAAAGGGAAATGGGATAAGACGCAAGAAAGGCCTCGAGATACAGGTAAAAAAGAGAATGCTCTAAGTTACATTTCCATTTCCACATCTTTTCCATTTCGCTAACTTACAAATAAAATGAGTCCAATTCTATATGCAATAGAATAATAACCTATTGATACACCTTTAGTGATTTATGCATAGCTCTTACCTATCACTATAGATTAATGAAATGACATCTAATAGATATAGCCTAAAAGACTTTGATTTTATGCCCAAGACACCAGTATAATGGATTAGTTGTGAAGGCAATGATATCCATTGGGGATTTCCATTTTTTCAGCAACATACAAGAAAAATCTTGGTGTTGGAGGAAGAGATAAAAGATCTTTGCCAAAAACAAAATATCATCACTCTCCTAGTGCCATTTCGGTTAACTCATTAGAATGCAGGAAATGCATAAGGATTCATTAGTATCTATGAAATTTTCTCTCTTTTCAATAACAAAATAGGTTCATCCTAATATTAATATATAAAATATGGTTCATTAATATGCATGGTTCATTTTTTTTATGATCCTATTTCTGTAGAGGATATCTATTTTTTGAATTTTGTTTGGTATAATATATGGTGATACCCTTAAATATGAGGTAATTTTGGGTAAAATCAGAAGTGGAACAAAAATTTGTGGTTTGGATTTTCTTTGTAGTAGTAGGCTACATGAAATTTCTATCAAAAGGTTTTGTTGTGGCCCAACATGGAATAATATTTGGATGAAAATGTTCATTATGGGTGGTATTTTTTTTAGCTCTTCAACTCATTGGATTCTTTATCTGTTTATGGTATTTGTTGTTCTCAACTTAGAATCCCTAAATCACCCTGAAAGGTCATGACAATGTAACTTTTGGAGGCATTGATGGACAACCACATTCCCCCCAAAAAAAGTCATTAGAATAAAACTTTTAGAAACTTTTGTTAAATTATTGCCTCCAAATGTTCAGTTCTCATGAATTTTGGGAGAGGGGGATATTTTGGTGTATTGAACAGGGAAACGGGAAATAAGGGTATGATGGATGGGTAGAAGTGAGATGTTAGTGCATGCTATATTGAGATCTATACTACTAACATTATAGAATGAGAAGGAGCCTTAGGGCCTTATGCCACAAGGGCTAGGGAACCTATAAGTAAGGCATTGAGAGAAATTGATAGGGGAACCTCCAATAGTTGTGATAAGGGGATTAGGGGACACATTATCAAAACCCATAAGAACTTAACCCATAAACACTAAATTCTCTATCCCTTTAACCCCAAAGCCACAATCCATTAACCCCTACACTCGTAACTCATAAAACATTAACCCCTTGATCCCTTAAACCCCAAGCCACTAACCCCTTACTGCCTAACCCTAACATGGAATCCTTGAAACCCATAAACCCTAATCCCATATCCTCTTAAAACTTGACCCTTAACCCTACGAGATTTTATCCTCTATCTATTATGTTTGAAACATTTCTATTGGCTGTTAAAATTCCCATCAATCCTTAGTTAAAGTGTCATGTTTTGAAGCATTGATATTAAAATATTGTTTTATATTAGGGTATTATACATCCTCGAGGTCTCTAATCTTTCATTTTTTTTGATAACCCAACCCTCCTTGAAGAATCGATGCTAAATACTTTGATCCACAGCAAGAATGATGTCGTAATACATTTGTAGAGATATATAGATGAAATTACCCCATAACCACCACTATATTATACACATTGATTCAATGGATAGGGGTTTGTAGTTATCATTTAATGGAATCACTTCTAACCAGTATCGATCTATATTTCTCTTTTGCCTTGTTATTCACTTAATGGCCACCTTCTTCGATGTCATTCCTTTGGAAGTTCGGAAAAAATATTTTATTGTTGGAAAGTAAAGAGGTTGAGGGTCTCCCTTATCACTCAGATTTTGAGGTGATGGGTGAGGATTTGAAATGGATACAAGACCCTGGAAAAACTCAGAAGAAACAAATTTTCCAGCACAATTCGCTGGCCTTACACCAACAGCTGCCTACTTTGTTTCACTAGTACTTCAAGATAAACAAGTTGAGACCTATAATCTATTTTTTGCCCTTGAAGATGTCAAAATGATGCTTCATAACCTATGGTACTATTTCGATAGGGTGTACTCCTAATTGGCTCACGTTGAAGGTTTTCTGGTTAGTGACACTACCTTGAGGGACCTTACTGATCTCCAGTTGATCATGTACAAAATCTTATTATTATTTCCTTAAGCATGGAAATTTTGTTTTATTGTCACCTATACAAGATTTTATGAATATTTATGGTCTTGTTGGTGCTGGATAAGGTATCTAGAGTGGATATTTTTTTGGTCTCGCTGTATATGCTCTGGAAGTGGAGGATTCCCATTATTGTTGTCAATATTATGCTTACTTGGTTTTTTCTTGGTAGTTTATGTTTATGTTTTCATGTTCCTTGGGATTTGGTGCTAGCATCAAAATATGCTTTGTTTCCTCTCAGTTTATGGGAACCTGCAACTTGAATTTTTCCAATTGAAGATTGTTTTAACATATGCTTTCAACTTGGCTTGTTTTGGGATGGATGAGTATGTTCGCATCTGAGAAAGTGGTTACTCTTTTCATGCTAGATGGAAGATGTGGTTTTGTGTAGAGGACCCTTAGGAAGACCATAATATCATATACTTTCCAACCATATTTCTACACATTTCCAAAATACTCAAATACAAAATAAATATTAATTAAAATATACAATACATGATACCATTCACTAATTTCATTCGTCAATTTCAAAAATACACTTGTAACGAATTGTCCAATTACAGGTTTTCTATCATATACTTTCCAACCATCTTTCTACACATTTCCAAAATACTCAAATACAAAATAAATATTAATTAAAATATATAATACATGATACCATTCACTAATTTCATTCGTCAATTTCCAAAATACACTTGTAACGAATTGTCTGAGCATGGGTTTGCTAATGGAATCACGAGCTAATCCATTTAAATTGGGTACCCTTTTTAGCTCCTTATCAAATTATGTTTTTGTTCTACGAGCTTGCAAGTTGCTTAAACTCTGTTGTGCACTTATTCTGTTTGTGTTCTAAACTCTCCGGTCGTGAGTCGTGATAAGCGCTCGAGATCAAATGTCATACAACCGTCGCGCTGCAATTGACTCCCGTGTGACGTCCCGCTGGAACGCCCATGCTCTATATTTCAATGAAAGAAGAGGAAAAATACCCAAAAAAATCGCGTGAAGACATACTTCAGAAATCGGGAAGATCAGTAATTAAGAAGCCCTCAAACCGATGTTCCTCGAACTTGCAAGAGTAAGAGAATAGCGAACTTGCAAGAGGAGGGGAATAGATTGCAGGGATGTTATGCAGGCAAGCAAGCTAACCCTAGCTGAAACCCACCCATTACAGGTGAAGTTGTGGCTATATCCTAACTCAAAATCCCTATCCCTGGCCTTGATTCTTTCGGATTCATCACCTTCTGTATTCTTTGAAGTCTCCATCTTCTACAGCAACCCAAATCCTGGCTCTCACATCAGAGGCGTGTTTTATGTGCCTCATAAAGTGCTAGTTAGCCTACAGGCCCAAAAAAAAGGCACGGGAGCCATCATTTTTATATCCGCAATGCCCAATCACGTTGGATCCCGCACGGTTATGAGGACCTGACTGGTGCGATAGAGCTCCGCTTCAAATCGAAGTTCAAGTTTTGATTTTAGTTGTGCGAGTATCGAGGTGAGGGCTTCCAAAGGCTCTGAGGTTTTGAAAAAACTTGGGATTGTGGAATTGTTACACGGATTTTCAGTGAAGATCGCGACGTCTCAGCTTCTAAAGGGAAAATATGGGTCATGGCTGCCAAGATTAAGGACGAGCAAGAGACTTCGAAATTGAAGGGCGAGGTTTTTGAACCTAGGAATCTAGTATGTATTATTTTGATTAAGTGTTGTGTCATTGATTGCAATGTTTTCGTTTAGTCAATTCAGCTTTCACTTCAACATATGTTGTTGGGGCAGGACAACGGGGTCAGGGTTTAACCACTTCAACATATGTTATTGGGGCAGGACAATGGGGTCAGGGTTTGTCCATCTTCTATTGCTTGTCTAGCATCTCCAAAAACCTACGCTGGGGCAGGACAATGGGGTCAAGGTTTGGCCATATTCTATTGCTTGTCTGTAATCTCCCAAAAGCCTTGAAGATTTCTTGGTAGTATTTATATGCTCGGCCATCTTCTATTGCTTGTCTAGCATCTCCAAAAGCCTTGGGATCCATGCCAATTACTAAATTGGCTAGGGTTTAACCACCATGAGGTATAGTAATGTAAGATATTTGTGGCTAGGGTTTCACTACCGCCTCTATGGATTCCTTAATCGGCCCATATCCTTGTCCATTCCCACCATGTTGTTGTCCATCTAACAACATCTCTAGGAAGAGAGTTTTATAACTCTAGGACGAGAGTTTTATAAACTCTAGGACGAGAGTTTTATAAACTCTAGGACAAGAGTTTTATAACTCTAGGAAGAGAGTTTTATAAACTCTAGGATGAGAGTTTTATAAACTCTAAGACGAGAGTTTTATAAACTCTAGGAAGAGAGTTTACCCGAGAGTTTATGTCAATAAAACTCTCGGACGAGAAAATACTTAACTCTCGTTCGAGAGTATTTTAACTCTGTTCAAGCCTAATAAAACTCTCAGGCGAAACATTAAAAATATCTTGGACTAGAGTTTTAAAAACTCTCGGTCGAGAAATTGAGTTGACTATTTTCTCAGACGAGAAATTAAAAATTTCACCCAAATTCTATCCATCCACCAAAAAGTGTTTCCCAACTTCGGGATTTCACCCGTAGGTCACCTTCGAACACCACTTCCCTCCCCAAATTTTCCTCCAATTTTTATGTTGATTCTCCTGTCCCCATCTTGCTTTTATCATGTAAGCTTCCTTGACTATAAATAATCCTTTCGTAGCATAGTCCCATATCAATATGTCTAACCCTTCCTCTAAGGTGATACTTCTTGATTCTAGCTCCTTCAAATGTATCCATTGATCTGAATTCATTGCATTTGGCCAATTTGTCATGTTTTCCATCTTCTCCATCCACCATTAATGGTCTCTTCCCTCCAGTATTGGTTTACCGTTTTATAATTGGTGTTCATAGCATAAGTGAACCATTCACTCAACTCCTGTCTAGCGAATAATTTTCCCCTCTGTTGCTAGGATTCATTCCAAAAGAGTGTTGTTTTTCCATTCATTATTTTCCAGAATAAATGTTACAAAATAAGATCTCTATTTTGGGTTGCTAGATTCCAGAGGGTCGATCCTTTAGGGGGTCCTGGTATCTTAAAATATCCTCTGTACGGTTGGGCATGCCGTATTTCCTCATCCATATATGCATCCAAAGTCCCGTTCCTCCCTGTGCCCATATCCACCATAATTTCGCCCCCAATACCTGGTTGAGAATAAATGGGTCTCTAAGGCCTACTCCCCCTTCCATCTTAGGTTTGAATAGGTTCGACCATGCTACCAAGGACCATTTTTTCAACTGTTATACCCCTCCCCAAAGGAATTTCTTGAATATTTTCTTCATTTTGTTGTAGATTGTTTTGGGCGTGGCCATTCCAGAGAGTTGGCAAATGGGGATGGATTGTAGGACGAATTTAAGAAGGATGGTGTGGGGAGCGATATTGAGGCCTCTAAAAGTCCAATTGTTGAGCTTGCTTCGAATTTTGTGGATAAGATGACTCCAGCAAGAAATTTTTAGAGAGATTTCAGCAAGGGGCATGCCCAAGTATTTAGTGGGAAGATATTTGATACCAAACCCCAACACTCTCGCCATAAAGGTTTTGATATTTCTAGCCTTATTAAAGAAGAAGATGCATAATTTTCATTATTAATAAGGGTTCCACAGGCTTCCATAAACACATGGAGTATATCTTTAATGTTTTTTTCTTCCTTCAGCGAGACATGACAAAAGAGCATAATGTCGTCAACAAATTGCTGGTGGGTAAGAGGGAGGTAATTTCCCCAGAGCCTAAGGCCACAGATCTTGAGATTACGAGCTTCCTTATTTAGGAGTCGATGGGGTTTAAATAAGGTTTTGATGTTCATTTTATATAGAATTCTGAAAAAGTGATCAGTGACACCTTGAATATAAGGAAGGGTTACCTTAGCTAAGGGAAGGGTGCAAGGACGTGTTTTGGGGCGGGGATGGAGACAAATAGATATTTAGTTGATCCTTTAGTTGCATCATAACTTAATCCTAATTAACCGAGTAGTGACACATTAAAAATGCCTAATTAATCATGAAATTAAACAAATATGGATATGAGAGGGAAACCTCTAAACCCCTAACCCATTTAACCCCCTAAACCCTAAACCTCTAACCCCTAACCCCTTAAATCCTAATTCTCAACCCCTAACCCATTTATCCCCCTAAACCCCTAAACCCCTAACCCTTTTAACCCCCTAAACCCTAACCCCATTAACCCCTAACCCCTAAAATCCTTAACCGCTAAATCCCCTAACCCCATATACCTCTAAACCCCTAACCCATTTAACACCCTAAACCTATAAACCCTTAACCCCTAACCCCTTAAACCCTAATTCCCAACCCTTAACTAATTTAACCCCCTAAACCCATAAAACCCTAACCCATTTAACCCCCTAAACCCTAACCCCGTTAACCCCTAACCCTAATCCTTAAATGTTAAATCCCCTAACTCCCTAAACCTCTAAACCTACCCTAACCCATTTAACCCCCTAACCCCTAACCCTTAACCCATAATCCCTTAAATCCTAATTCACAACCTCTTAACCCATTTAACCCTATATACCCCTAAACCCTAACCCGTTTAACCCCTTAAACCCTAAACCTCTAAACCCTTAACCCCTAACCCCTTAAACCCTAATTCCCAACCCCTAACCCATTTAACCCCCTAAACCCTAAAAATCTAAACCCTTAAACCCCTAAATCACTAACACCTAAACCCCTAACCCCTTAACCCCTAAATCATTAACGCTTAATCCATAACCCATTAACCCCTAAAATCCTTAATTGTTAAATCCCTTAACCCCTAAGCCCCTAATCTCTAATCCCTTAATCACTAACTCATTATTCACCTAACCCGTAATAGCGCCTAGATCCCCTAATCCCTAAGCCCCCAATCCCTAATCCCTTAACCATTATCTCATTATTCCTCTAACCCCTAAATGCACCTAAATCCCCTAACCCCTAACCCCCCAATCCCTAACCCCTTAACCACTAACTCATTATTCCCCTAACCCCTAAATGCGCTTAAATCCTCTAACCCCTAAGCCCCCAATCCCTTAACCACTAGCTCATTATTCCCCTAACCCCTAAATGCGCTTAAATCCTCTAACCCCTAAGCCCCTATTCCTCTAACCCCCAAGCCCCTAATCCCTAATCCCTTAACCACTAACTCATTATTCCCTAACCCTTATAACAATCCTTAAAACTCGTTGGGATTAGCCATTCCAAACAAAAGCTAGTCTAGTTGGGACCTACGATCGACTTAATTCCCCCTTGTTGGCAAGGTGGAATTTTTGCCCTGTCGACAACCCTATAGTCCTTAATCCCTCTAACATATAACCTATATTATTGTTAATTCATATGAACTTTAATCCTAAGCCCTAATTCCTCTAAAACTTATAAGATCCAATCCTTATAACCCTTGCCACACTTAATACCTAAAGATTACAACCCTTATCCTCTAAAAGAATTTACCTCTCTAACATGTAATACATATAATCATTGACTCCTGACCACTATACTCCCTAACACATATAAACCATAACCATAATACTATAACCATTATATCTCTTTACATTTTACCATCATAAACCCTAAATTTTATAACCTTTAATCCCTATCTCTTTTTAAACCCTAAAACCCCGAATATAACCTTATAACCCATATTTCAAATAATCCCTAATGTTTACAAACTTAGTCCTTATAATCCTTGCATTAAAACCCCTAACCTTATAATCCATATTTCCAACAATGCTTAGCCTTCACAACCCTTGGTCCTTATAATCCTTGCATTATAACACCAAAACCTTATCCTTGTAACTACAACCATCACTTAGTGACTATAAGCACCTTATCTTAAGCATAATGTACAAACTTGATCACCACTTTCATAGGAATTATCTTAGTCCAAGTTGACCATTGACATTGGCATGGACTTGTAATTCCCCTAGTCATACTTGATTGGTGATCATTGCAGTACCATGGGTTTATTAAACCATAGATTAGATGACCACGTAGGGAACTCCGAATTGGCGTAGGATTATCCGTTGTTGTTGTAGGTGTTGGAACTTCGTTGCTAGTACAAAAATGATTGCATGGTGACACAAAACTAATGCAATTGCGTTGGAGTATGTATCAACATGCCATGCCATGCACAATGCCTGACTAAGTAAACACTTAGGTGCATAGTAAAGATCTCAATCACAACTACGTGTTTATTAAACACCCATGTTCACTTTGTGAATATGGAGGTTAGGGGTGATATCATAGAGCCATTTAATACACCAGTAAACTTCCCTATAGTGAGAAAAATTTGACGACACAGATAGTAATGATTCTCATTCATCCAAAACCACAATGAAATTTTGACAATACAGATTGACCTAGAATTTGGCAAAATTTGTAAAAGCATTGTTCCACTATGAATGAGCTTTGGATCATAGTAGAACTCTGCCCGTGCCTAAAATTTCTACCAAATCATTACCAAACGATTAGCTTATTTTGTGACACTAGATAAATTTTAAAGAACTACCTAATCTTATAGCAAACTTCTTTCTAATTGTTGATATATGATGATAAAAAGAGCTAAAATTCTTATTGATTTACAACTTTACTCGTTTTTTTTTTTACTATTTAAGTTGATCATGAACCAAACAAAACTTTTGAAAGATATTGTTTCACCACGAATAAGCCATAAATAGTAGTAGACGCTACTTATATCTACCTTTTCTATCAAATTCTTACCATCTTTATTAGTGGAAAGAAAATCTATATCCTTCAAAAACATGAGTTATTTTATTAATTGACCTTTGACTAACCACATGATCTTTATATTACCACTTCATTCTCATGATTCAGCTTTATATTAGTGTTTTATAATATTAATTTAATATAAATTTAGAAATATAAACATAGTTGTTTTGTAAAGAACAAGACTCTCATATTACGAAAGATCTACAAAATAATTCCAAACTGTACACAATATTTACGAATTGACATTATAAGGGAACAAAAATAATTAATTGTAATATAAATTACATCATGTCTACATGCCATACAACATTTCAATAAGAGTCGGCATATGAATACTATAGCAATGTTATAAATACCTCTAAATATTTCATCATAATAAATTATAGTATATTGAACAAAATTGCTACGGTTCAAAATATATTATAAACTGAGCATGGTAAGGCCGAAAGACCATAGTTTAATTAAAGAAAAAAATCGTATATTGTATGTTTGCATCACATATTTTCTGTTGAGAAAATCATAACAGATACACCCGATGAGTTTCCATTATGAGAGAAGACTAATAATTGGTCGAGTGGTAAATTGTGAGATTCCTTCAATGTAAAAAACTTGAGCAAGTAACCTAAGGTTTGAAGACCATAAATTTCTTTCCAAAATGGAAGTATTTTTATATTAGTGTTTTAAAATATCAACTTAATATAAATTGCTTGAGTGACTTAGTCCCTTGATATATATTGACTTAGTCCAAACTTTCTTCCGGGTTCTGATTCTCAAAAGGGTAATTGGAAATTAATTCCCCTTCCATGTTTTCAATGTTTTACTTTAAGAATGATTACATAAAATTTTTTTGGCCTACCAGTGATTTCAGCTAACTTTTCTTGCTACTCATTGTGTGCTATATATATATATATATATATATATATATATTTATTTATTTATTTATTTATTTATTTATTTATTTTTTTTATTTATTTTATTTTATTTATTTATTTATTTTTTCTGAATTTCTTCCTCTGGAAACATTCATCAACAAATCTAAATTATAAAACCACTTGGAAGGAAAATATCTGACCAAGTATCTAAATTGAAGTTCTTAAAGAATTAAGGTCTGAATTTCTTTAATGATCTATCATAGTTGGTCATCTACTATCAGATATATACCAGTAACCCTCTTAACTATGCGGGTTTGTTCTTCCCTCCGGATTATTTTTGGTTACTAACACAATTACATTTGGGACCAAAATGAAATTTTCTCCAATTATTCTATCTTTGTAATCAATACTATAATCAATCATTCTACGCGTCATGTATGTTTTTGATAAGCGAAACTGCTGCAAAATTTATGGCGGGAACGAAGAAAATAACAGATGGGGTTTTTAGATTGGGGTCCTTGACTAGGCCAAACGCTTATTGCCTCTATGATGGTGGAGGACTTCAGTTCCCAGTCCTCGCAGGACCGCAGATCGAAACCCTGTAGGGCCAAGAACAAAACCTGAAGCCCTTATCACCCGCAGGCTTTAATGGCTGCAACGAAAGCAGCATGAGCGGTAAGGATAATCATCCTTTTAGTATTTCAGGCGGTTTGCGGCTGGATTGGTGCCGACGAGAGGTTTTGGGCGGACCATAAACCGCCCATGAGGACTGGTGGCAGAATTTTTGCAGAGAGATTGGCTACCCGAGGGGGATTCAATGCACCCAGATTGAATACAGCTCGGTTTAAGTGCTTGCCGTCTGTTTCTTCACCTGGTGGGGTGAGATCTCCTTATTTGACCATCCCCCTGGTCTCAGCCCTACTACCTCGCTGGATTCCTCTGTTCTGCTGTCTAAATCTTAGGTATGAACAAATCAGGTTTTCGCGATTTTCCTAGTTTGGGTGCTTTATACTGTAGTCTTGTTCTGGTTTGATCATTTTTTTTTGCTTTATCCTAGGAAAGAATCGTTGGCAGTCGGCAACAATTTGCCCATAGAAAATATTTGTTAGCCTGAATACATTTCAGATAACGTTATCAATATCAATAACTTTATTAACAAGTCATTCTGATCAAATTTAAATGGAATTACTAATTAGCGCACGCTTAGTGTCGTTCCTGTAAGCAAATACTTTATCTCCCCTGGAATCGAACTTTTGTTGCCATGTCTTCGAGCCGCAGGATTAGTATTTTTAGAATAGACAAGGTAAAGAATAAAGTTTCAAGATGAGATAACGTTTTAGTGAAGGAATGTTTCTATTTAATTCCCACTTAAGAACTTGAACAGAAGATTTAAATGTGCGAGTTGTGTGACATAAATATGTTTCCCTTTCTGTACCTTTCGTTCTCTTTTTGATCCCTTTGATGTCAGAGCGTAAACAATATCATGTACAATTTATCATGATGTGCTTATATGTTTGACTATTGATTGATTTAATCACTGTCTTCAGCTCCAATGGATGTTTGATTAGAAATGTATTTTCTTTTTGTTTGCATAGACTTTGCAAGAGTATAGGTTGCTTTTGACTTTTCCTACTTGTTAGTCAAGTTCCAGGCTCAGTCAAATTTATATGGACTTGTTTATTGTTTATCAGATAGACAGTTTCTCATAATGATCTAGGCTTTACGGTCTAATTCGAGCTAGGTTCAGATATCTGTATCTACTATGGCAATTCCCAAGCTGCCATAGAGATGTTGAAGTTGTCCTCGGATAAGACCTAGCTGGCTAGGATAACTTAACTAGTAGGAATTCGGGATGCCCCAGAGCTGGGATAAGAGGATCTTCTCCGCTTACTCTACTTGGTCTGGTGCCTATGCATATCTACCTGTTACTATACGACGTTACCATCTCTACTTGGACCCAGGGAAGGTGTGTGAATGGTGAAAGCGCATTAAATTTCTGTCAACTTATTAGGCTAGAGTAATTCAGATTAAATTGAAAAATTCTACTTTTCCTTTGTTTCCCTTAGTGTGTTAATAATTAGACATTCTAACCATTGTTGTAGTTTCGGATCTAACTCTATATAAATAGGTTTATCATTAATTGCTCAACTTTGCTCTTGAGTTTTGTGAGCATAACCTCGATCCAAGGAACCAATAGGAGATTTTGTAAGGTAAGTAGAGAAAAAATTGCACTTAGATTGAATGGGTGTGTTAAAAAAAGAGCTCGAAAGCATATATGTGATGAACATCCCCAGAAATAGCAATGTTTAAATGTAAAATCAAGCTTTTCTCAGCACTATTGAGACTGATATCAAATCAGAATAAGCAGAAGCATCTTGCTTCTTAAGCATCCAAATGAACAAATAGCCTTTGCAAGCAATTGACAGTATACCTCTTCTAAACAAGATTCAAGAAAGGAAGAGATAAAAACTTACACTACTCTCAAAAATACTTTTGCATTGTTTTTTCCAAAGAAAAAGCAGAGAAAAAACTGTAATGCAATTCCATAGACCCAAGAAGATAGATAAAACCAATTGTTTTGAATCCCCAAGAAGCAATGCACACCAGAAGCAATGCACACCAATGGATGGTGCCTTGGAAAATAGAGGAAAATTGAAGTTGAACTTAATGCCAACAATCTAGCGCAAATTTGGAGTTCCACATAATATGGTTGAGGTTTTCCTCCTTCCCACACACCAAGCACCTATTATCTGTGAATCCACTTTTGGCTAAGCGAACCTTTGTTGACAACCTTGATAAATAATGAATCAGCCAAAGGCTCAGAGCTTAACGGATATTTTGAAGGTCCACAGACTATGCAATCTTTTAATTCATCTCTTTTCAGGATCCATCAAAGGCCATCTAGGATTCAAAGTAGGGGCTAAGTGCAACTTCTTGCAAAGCAGACGATAAATCCTCTTGGTATCATAAAAATAAAGAGCCTTACCAAATGACCACACCCAATCTCTCCATCTAGGTCCTTGCATCAGAATGTTCATTTTAGATTGCTCTTCTGAAGGAATGAAGTTTTGGATGTCACCAATTAGTTACTCTGTCATAAACTATAAGAAGTTTTTCAATTTTGGTCCAAGATGTAGATTCCAAAACCCATAAATCATTCGAAAACAAAATTCCTTTCCCTCCTGAAAGCAAGGGATTTCAGCCATATGATGATCATTCAGTTTCCAACTCCAAATCAGGCATGAACCAAATCCCAACCAAAATGTTTACCAGAGAAGTTCCAACATAGATGCTTCATAAATACTCCCCAACACTTCCCAAATACTTTTTGGAATGAAAGTACTTGTCAATTTTATAATTGATAACATTTAATAAGAATAAATAAAATCAAAGATCAGTGCTAAAGATTCTTTTGTCTACTGTCGGTACATCGAGTTATCATACTGCTTCTGATGTGAATAAAACTGTATTCAATAAGTTCAATTTATTTAAGGCTAGATTGATCAATACCTAATGATCAAATTTCATCTCCAGTCTCTACTTCTGTCACCTTTTGTATTATAAATATGCATTGTTGGGTAATAAAAGACAAAATTTAGTTTCAAAAATCTTTAAAGACCGTACTGTTTCTTTCAACTAGTGCTTTAAAGTTTAATATTTAATCATGAATACAGTCCATGTTGAAATGTAACATTAATTGAAGGTATCAAAATTCAAGTGGAAAGAATATTTATTAGCATACATGAATTTTCTCGAGCTTGTAAATAAACAATCAGCTATGTATGTAGGTAAAGATTGAGAACAGAACCAAAGAGTTGATGGATCTGGCCTTCTATGTGGCTTGTAGAATGCATGTTCATATGAAAAATAAAGTGAGAAAAATAGATAAAAGATATACAGATCTCTACATACACCCATAGATTCAATGATTTATATTCATATGCACACATTGTGAATATGTTTGAACAGAGTTTAATTTCTATGGATACTTGATAAATTTGGTAACAATTGAATCTAAAAAAATGGCTTTATTGGAGTCAAACTTGTTAAATGGAGAGTCGAAAGATATAATAGGAACGGAAATTTTTATATGAAGTGCTTAAAGATGTAATTCTAGGATTCTTATATTCTATTGGATGACCATTTGAGTAACTGCATGAAAATCGTTATATGGAGTGCTTAAAGATGTGATTCTTTGATGACCAATTGAGTAACTGCATGAAAGTCTTTGTGCTTTCTTCATATTCATGCAGGTACGTGACAGTTAGTGAGACAAATCGAAGAGAACTTTTCTATTATTTTGTGAAGTCAGAAAGATATCCAGCAAATGATCCACTTCTTCTTTGACTTGAGGGAGTCCCGGATTGCACCGGTTTCACTGGAATTGCCTATGAGATTGGTTAGCTATGGGCACTCTTGCTCTTGTTCTCTTGCTCAAATTTGCTATTTACTGAATGATTTTCGATCTTGTATATATTTAGTTTTCAAATTGTGTAATCTGGGCATGTGGACGGTAAGCCTTCATTTTTGCTCATATTGTTGGAATTGGCACCCAAAACAGAGTCAAGTGCTATTATAATTAGGTTTATAGAATACTATTATGTAAACCAAAGAATAATGGAAATCGATAAATTATGGATTTTATACTCTTGAACCTTTAGCTATTTAATGTTCAGCTCATTTGATTATCTTAAGGATAAGATTGCAAAAAGTCTGCTTAGAATGGCCCAGAATCCGGTAAAATTTTTATTAGAAACTTGTTTACCATTGTTAAACTTTAGTATTTTAGGTGCCTTAAGGGTTTTTGATAGTGCTAAATCCATTTCCACTATCAAAAATACAATTCAAGCACTCCAAATACCTGATTTTTTGAATTTTATTTTACTAAATTCCAACAAAAAACTGCCATCCGAGCTATTTTGTATGCTGAGTAGACAACTTCAAAGTTAATTGTCAGATATAGATCTGATCTTATCTGCCTGCCAAACTTGCAAGGCTAGGTAGGGCGGGGGGCTATTTTAAATTTGTAGAGGAAAATGATAGATATCTCATGCTTATCTCCTTTATTGTACTTATTTAAATTTGTACAATGCTTTTGTCCTATTGCAGGTCCACTGAGTTATGATCTCAATAACAATTCTGGGAATTTGCCCACACTCATCCCCAATCCACATTCTTGGACTAAGGTTGGCATTCAAGTCTCGTGGCTCTGCTAGTAAGGTTTTAATGAAATATTTTCAATTAGGACACTAATTGTTTTTTTACTCTTTCAATATTCGTCAAGTGAGCATACTAGATTTTCTCAAGGCATGTCACATTATGTCATTGATATAGCATCTCTGTTATCAACTTTTCTGTTCTGTTGCTTTTATCACTTTGGAATGTGCCATTGTTAAATCGTTTGTCATCCAACTTTGACTTAACTTGGATGCCATTGAATGTATAGAAACTTACATTATAATGGATTAACCATGAATAGTTTTGCACATGTAGGTCTCCAACATTATTTTTCTTGATTCTCCAGTTGGGACTGGTTTTTCTTACTCCGATATAGCTACAGATTACACGAAATATGGGAGAGCTTGCCTATCCAAGTCCTTAGCTCAATATCTTCACTAATTCCATATGGTTCAGTCTAGAAAGATGGGAGAGCTTGCCTATCCAAGTCCTTAGTTCAATATCTTCACTAATACCATCAAACTTAGGAATGGGGACCCTCTTAAATGACCTTTAGTTAATATAGTTACCCTTCTGGTTTTCTTTATTTCCTTGATATGTATGATTTTCCGCTTATTTGTTAAAATTCTTTACAAGAGGGTTCCAGTCATGAACATGATGGCCAACCTCTCTTCTCTGATTTTGGAGTCTTCAATGACTTTCATGACTACTCTCTTCTTCTCATTTCCTTATTTCCATAGCCACATTGAACAAACATATGGTTTTATTTGTTTCTTCTATAGTGTGTGTTACCCATCCAAGGGTTTTCTTATGGATTCCTTCATTGTTAATGAAAATTTTATTTTATTTTATTTTCAATTATTATGAATGGTTAAAATTGAAGTGATTGTTGGTGTTTTTCCAAGAGGCCGAGAAAGTCCTCTTATACCACTGTTATGATCCTAACTTGATCACTACTGATAGAGAAGGAAAAAATTGCAAAATAAACAATTTCTATTCAATGGGCAACCTAAGACTCAAGAGCCAACAAGAGCTTAAAAGGCTCTAGTAACAACATGCTGCCTCAATAAAGAATTGGAAAAGGTTTTGAATACAACATAAAATAATATGTAATTACATGCAATTAAAGCAATGGATTAGTACAATTTTTTATTATAAAATGTTTTTCAGCAAAAATTTAGAGTAGTGCAACACCTATTCTAGAAACTAGGCAAAAAATGTGTAGTGGGAAAAGTTAAGGATATCATCCTGTAAAGGAACTCTTGAAGAGTATATAAATAAAAGAAAACCTTCTTGAGAAGGTATGGATGCCAACTTGGGCTCAGATTTTTCATGCTACAGTATCGTGGCCAAAGAGTTGGTCTCTCAAGTCCGCTCACAATAAAACATCTCAACATCATAGCCTCTTTGATATTCATGGCCTGTTTAAAATTTCCTCTCTTCATAGGTGGTTTGACATGCATGAACTATCTTTAATATAATTATTTTTAAAGTGAATTGTGGCAATAAATGTCCCACCAACCATGAGATATCATAAAACCCCAAGAACTAACATAAAGTACAAACAACTAACATAAAGCTCTAATGACTTTGTTAAAGTAGCGATGGCTAAAGGACTAACATTTAAGTGCAAATGACTAACATTAAAGTATATTATGATTTATCTTTAGGAATAATAACACTCTCGTATGTATATATTTTAGAATATATACATTATTATTTATGGAATCTCCAATTTTTTAACAATCCTGCCTTACTGGAGTGCTGGTTTCCTGTGTGTGCAGAGATCTATCTTACAACCATTTTTCAGGAGCTCTTCCAACATGGCTTGGAGACATGAATTTGAAAGTGTATGCAAAGAGCAGTAATTTCTGATAGAAATTCATCAACTGATTTTTCAAAATGACCAAAAGAAATTTGATATAGCTCTGTCCACTCTTCTTTCTTCTCCCTCTCTGTGTATCACCACTTATCTTTATTTCCATCTGTTATGCTTAGCAGTGTCCTTCTGTACCAGTAATGTCAACATCTCTTGTAAGGAGTGCTAATCGACAAGTTTCTTTTTGTCAACTTCACTATTTATTATAATGTGATATCATGACGTGCAGGAATTTGGTGGGAAATTACTTTACAACAAATGAAATTGATAATAGGTAGCATGCTCTCTTTCTATCTCATATTTTATTTTATTTATTAAAGAGTAAGAAAAGGAAAAATATGGAATTCGCACAGAAACTATTATTTATTTCTTCATCAGGGAAAAGAGCTAGACTTTAGTTGACAACACAAAGTCATCGATCTAATATTTATTCAGGCAACTAGGCATTAGTCTAAAATCTGTGTACTGATAGATTGAATTTTTATCTGATTTGTATATTTTTTAATATAAAGAGGTGTTTGTTTTAGGCTATAATAATAGTGAATAATCATTCGAACTGATTATCATCTACAATTTCTTTATTCCAGCCCTTCCACGAGAGGATTAAGTTGCCTCCAACGGACCTTTCCTTGCAATAGAGGAGCTCCATGTTGTGAGTTATTCTGGTTGTTTCCCTTTTAACTTTTGAGTACAATAAATTGCATTTTCCAAAAGGTGAATCTCAGTACAGTTTATAATCTTGGATGCAGTGGTTTGAAGCATTTCTTGAGTTTCTGTCTAATCCACTTTATGTCGGAGGGGAATCTTATTATGGTATTATTATTTCACTGGTGGTAAATGCAATAGCAAATGGTAGAGCACACACGATGCAAGTTTTTGTTTCATTCCTCTGTTTTTGAAATAGGCTGGAATTTCTTGATGGCAGCAGAAGTTACTATAAGTTGATTTGAGGTTGCATTTCAGGAAAACATAGGTTCCAGACTTTCTATTATTCTTTATACAATTTGTTTTGAGATTGATACTTTGATGTTTGATCCTTGCAACGTCTCTTTCTTGGCTATGACAGGAAATGAAGCTGGTATTAAACCAACTTTGAACCTTAAGGTAAAAAATATTTGCTAATATAATTGAAACTCATAACTTTCATTCAGGCCTCTCCAAAATATGTTGAGGACCAGTAACAACGTTACGTATTTTACTAGATGGTCTCATGGTCTGACTTCTTGCATGGCTAGTTTTTCAGGGTTATCTGGTTGGAAATGGAAAGACAGATGAAGCATTTGACAATTCACGGGTGCCTTTTGCACATGGAAAGGGACTAATTCAAATGAATTATACCAGGTGTGTACTCTGCAACAGTAAAATAACATACTATGGAATCATAGGCACAATATTTGTATTATTCATACATACATGTATGGTAGTTCCAAGGATGCCATTTGAATCCTAGTCTAATATGATATTATTTTACGAGTTTAGAGAATCTAAATTAGTTGGTGTTTCATCAGCTGTTCGATATAGAACTTCTACATACTTTATGTTGCCGCAGGCAATAAAGGAGACTTGCAGTAGTAACTATTTGTATTCCACCAATGCTTCTTGTCAATCGAACCTATTAGCAGTGTCAAAGGTAATGCTTGTAGTCCTTCTCCTAACATCTATCAGTCTGCATTGATACGCCAATGGTAATGAGCAGAAGCAACAGTAGTGTTGATTTCAATCGCAGCCCTGCACTGTCAATTATGCCATGCTCTGTTTGGCTGAGAAATTGGGCTCTCTGGAGTTACAAATTTAGGGGTCGCTTCCCTCGGGGCAGGGACTTGCTGCACTGCAGCTTCCCTTGTTTTGCTTCTATTTTTATATATGGTGGTAACCATCCATAAAATTTTGAGGTCTCAGAGAAGGGAATTTTATGATTTCGAAGCACTATCGCTACAACATAGGTCAGAAAGTTGTGCTTTCCAACAATTGGTATTTAAATCTCTCGTGTCAGATCCATATGGCTTGTTTGCTCTCTCAGAAAAAAGAGAATTTGTGGTATATGTAGGAAATATTGCATAATAACAGTGTGAGCATTAACAGAATGGATCTGGCCTTGGCTATAATAATAATATATCATTTCCTCTTTCCTTTTCTCGTGAACTCACATGTCCTGGAAACTGTTTAGAACCAATCACCAACAACAGGTCGGGTGATCAAATCACACCAACTATCCATTCTTCATTCCCTTGCCGATTGCTATGTGGTGATCATCCTGTTGAGCCCTACCTATCAATCCCCATTATGTGAATTGTATTGAATCAGCCCATCATCGCTCACAACTAAGACACGCCACTTCTTATCAATGACAAGCGCACGGGCGCCAGAACTCTTAGTGGGTTTGGAAATTGAAAGATTAAATAATTAAGACGGTTATGGTCCCGGTCCAGCCACAGGAATAATCTAGATAGAACTCCTAAACCTTTAAAATAGACCCATCAATTGAGCTCACAAACTATTGAAGTCAGTCAGGCAATTAGTTATTGTTGCCCTCTGCATAATATTGAAAAAAAAGATAAGACAAGCTATAGAAATGGAAGCTCTAGTTTTCCCAAGGCATTCTCGTGGATTTATCTTGCTGGTTGTTAGTTTTATTTATTTGATTTCAACTGCATTTAAAGGTGTTCATGCTATATTCCATTCTCACAAGAATTCTAGTAAGAATGGAGATGAGGGGAATGCCTTTGCTCCTCAAGGATCCCAAAATTATTCATCAAACAATTGTAATTCTACATTTAACGTGCAATCTTATGGTGCGAGAGGAGATGGAGTGTCAGATGATACTGAGGTATAAGGAGCTATTACATTTTTATCTCAATTCCTTAGGCTCTGTAGCCTAAGCTTCTTGTTGTAGGATTAATTGCATGAAATTTATGCATGTAACGTTAACAAATCTCTGAATATTGTGAGAAAGATTAGAATCCTAAAAGTAATTTCAAAATGTCACAATATATGGTAGCTTGGTTTTGGTACCATTGACCAATTTATGTATTGGCATTTCAATTGGCATCCCTGCAATTCCATGTCTCTGAGGATTTCATTACATTAGAATTCATTTTATATAAGCAATGCAAATTAAATCTCATGTTCTTATCTATATTTCTGTGCAGGCATTTCTACTAGCATGGAAGGCTGCTTGCGAAGTGGAATCAACAATTTTCTTTGTCCCTGCAGGTTACTCTTTCATGATTCAGTCTATTGAGTTCAATGTGCCTTACAATGATGGCATGACGTTTCAGGTGAAAACCAATGTAACATCTTAATATGATGCACTAATTTTCTTATTTATTGTGATTGAACTGGTAAAAGCTCATTGACACATTCATTGAATTCAAGGTGGATGGCGTTGTGCTTGCTCCTGATGGTCCCGAATGCTGGGCTAAAAATTCCACTAAACTTCAGTGGATTATATTTGATCGGACAGATGTGCTTGCTCTTGATGGTCCCGAATGCTGGGCTAAAAATTCCGCTAAACTTCAGTGGATTATATTTGATCGGACAGATGGGCTGAGGGTGCAGGGGAACGGCCTCAAGACTATGAAGGTCTGAAATTTGAAGCTGGCTGTAGATCATACATGTTGATCAGTGCCTACTAGCAAGCTGGTGGCTCTTTGGGTGGTGGTTGTATTTCTTGTGATGATTATAGTTAATTTTCTTTGTATGACTAGATTAATTTGTTTGTAAATTATTGTTTATTATTAGCTTTTTGTGCAAGTCAAGCTACAAGGGTGTCACAGTGAGCTAACTCCATTGAGTTTATTTTTTATTAAGTTAGAAATAGGGGCTTGCATGATTATATATTTTACAATGATTATGCCATTATGTGTTGAACATTTTTTTAAAATCAATGCCTATTATACAATTTCAAGGACTGCCATAACTCCTCACATAATTCTTTAAAAGGTGCTAGCTCAATGGAAGAGTGCCTGCTATGCAGGAGGTTAGTGGTTCGATTCCACTGTACCTTAACATGAAATATTCAATGATATTGTATATTTTTTTAATTAAATATTTCATATTGATTTATTTTAATGGTGAGATATTTTTCTGGATTCATTGTTTTATATTGTCTCTAGAGAGACAATAGATAGGATTAAAAACATTGTCTCCATAAAGACAATATGTCTTTAATTCCAAAAACTGTCTTTGGAGAGACAATAAATGAAATTGTCTTTGGAGAGACAAAAATGAAATTGTCTTTGGAGAGACAAAAATGCTTGTGTTATTTATTGTCTTTATAGAGACAATAATTTAAGAGAATTTAATTTTAAGACGATTTAATTTAAGACACTCGCTTAAAGATAATATTTAAGACAATACACAAGTTTTCTTTTGTCTCAAATTAAGACAATTTACCCAAAAATTGTCTTAAATATTGTCGTAAAACCCCCCTTTATGTAGTAGTGTTTATATATATATATATATATATATATATATATATATATATATATCTTTTTTTATTATTTATAATAATATTAATAAATTAAGATAAAGTTTCATTTAAGACTTTTGTGATCCATAAATTAGATAAATGTCTTCTAGATTAATCACATCATTAAGATTTAGTCAAAAGTCATTTATCTAAGATAAAGTCATAATTAGGTTAACTTTTATTTTTATTTTTATTTTAGCAATGTGAAATATATCCTTAAATCCTATTGATATTAAACTCTATTTCCCCAATAATTATAGATAATTAAAATTAAAATTGTGGAAATATTTTTCCAAATTAAACAAAATTTATGGAATAAAATTCATAATTTTTATCAATTCTATTAAATGACAAATCAGAAAGCATTTCAGGATTATTCCATTTATCATAAGATTTCAATATTATATAATCTTCATTATTTAATTACATTTTATAAATTGCATTTAAAAAAATAATATTTTTAAATTTAAATTCAATAAAAAATGTTAAGATTCATACTTTCATTAAGCTATTGAGTAAAAATTTGAACCATAAAATGTACTTTATTATTAGGTTGGCGATTTTAAATATATCTATATGAAAGTAACTATGCAAAAAAGTCATTCAACTATGACCATTTCCATGAGAGGGAGTACTAATTTCTCCTGTTATTGGGTGAAAGCTTAGACTATGCAAAAAAGTCATTCAACTATGACCATTTCCATGAGAGGGAGTACTAATTTCTCCTGTTATTGGGTGAAAGCCTGGGAAGTGATGGTTGACGCTATGTGATTCATTTCACTGGTTTCAATCCCACTTCTTCACCCTTGTGAGCATCACCCAATACAATGAGTGCTAAGTGGACTATTCAAAAATCATGAGAAATTAGTTAAATCCAAAAAAATGATATCTAGCAGAATAATACCATAAGGTTTAAGAAATGATTACAAAATATTATATATTTATAAAATGGTATCTAGGAAGTTATGTATTTCAATTATATTAAATGAATTTATAATAAACAATTTTTTTTAATAATAAAAAAGTTTTAGGGTTAAAATTATTAGCTAATTATCATAAATATATATATTAATTACCAATGTAGTAAGAATAACTCATAAATTAATTAAATTGATGATGAGAGGTTAAGAATGGTTACAAATTATTATTAATAAAGGTTAAGAATAGTTACCAAATATTATTTATATATCATATTAAATTAATTAATTTATAATAATGAAAATATTAAATAAATTTAAAGAGGCCCTAATAAGTTCCAAAATACTATAACTTAATAAAGAGGTTAGGAGTTTATTTATTTATTTTACTTATTGTATGATATTGAAAAATAATAATAATAATAAATATATAGGTGTAAGATTGGTTAAATAATATTAATTATATCATAAATGGTATAAACCATACAAAAACAATATTTCAAATAAATAATATTTAGAAGAAGAAAAAAAAAAACTTGAAGAACATAAAACAACAAAAAAACGAAGTGAGAAGGGGTGGAATCACGCTGAGAGAGCCAAAATCTAGCTCTTCCTCAATTTCTAATTATCATCCCCATTGATATTTCTAGCATGCCTCTCAATCTCAATATCCTCTGTATGATTCCTATGGTGGAAGTGATCAACCCTAGCAATGACTATGGAGTCCTCAATACATTCATGGTGACGATATTTTTCCACATGCTCAGCTAGAGCTAATGTGCAGGAGCGATTGTGCATAATGTATGCAACATGGTCATGGATTCTATGTTTAATGAACTGACTCCTTTCTCCAATATAGGGAATACCACATGAACAAGGAACCAGGTAAACACCTTTCATGTCCTTAGGTTTGACTTGGTCATTAACAAATCCAAGAGAATTTCTGATGGTAGAAAGAGGTTTGAAGGAAGAGGAGACATTACTTTTTCTAAGGACATGGGAAATCCTATCTGTGGTCCCTTAGATAAACGAGAGATTAACCTTGGAGATATGATCCACACAAGTAGTTTTAACTCCTAACCCTTTACAAGATTTTTGAAAGGCCTTGAGGTCTTCAGTTCTATTATACACGTTATTTTCAAAGACATCAAGAAGATGAGATTATTCCTGCTCCAGGTGGTTTTCATGAAATATTCTCAGAGCACGGGTAGAAAGAGTGTTAATAACACCAAATTTCCAGGTAGGAAAATGATGAGAACTAGCATGAAGATATTGTTCTCTGTGAGTTTTCTTGCGAAAAACTTGTTGAGAAATAGAAACATCATCCATTCTGGAGAGGAGAGCGTCAAGGAAGGGAAGGCATCTTTCCACCTCTATTTCCATTCTAAACTTGATGGAATCTAATTGGGAATTAAGGTGGATAAAAAAAAATCCAACTTCTCATGACCATATTAATACCAATATCAAAAGTATTAATATCAAAAGGTAAATTTTCATACAAGCAGATAGAGGGATTAAAAGAGGGACTATAATTCTTACCGAGGAAAGGAGAATGCACGTAGAGAAGTTCCGGGCTCAAGGAGGGACCTCCATTGTTGAGATAGGGAGATGGGTTGGTGCAACCAGAAAGCAAGACAAAGCAAGGTCTGTCATTCGAGAGATAGTGAACAGAATAGACATAGCCGCAAAATGACGGGCACGAGGGAACAAAAACAATACAAGGTTATAATTATTACATATCTTGGTTCATCGGCATTGAGGATCGATGAGTGTAGGCCACTTACGAAATTTTCAGGCGAACTGTGGGCTCATGGTCAAAACTTGTTCATTACTGATCATGCTCGATGTTGGGTGAGAGCCTTTTGAAAAAGAGCGATCGGAAAGGATTGAGGAGCTTGATGTATGAGATTCACATCCATGTTTCGATATAGACATAAACTCATTCGCCAATGAAGATGAATGTTGAGAGGAATATGATCCTAAAACTTGCCTTCATGCCCATTACCTTAGTGCAGAGACGTGCTCGCATTAATCATACTCGATGCTTGATTCAAGGGTTTCTGACCACTGAAAAATGAGAGACAACACTCAACATTTTTTCAAACTTTGCAACATACTTATTGTTTGATATATCCTCCAAACGAAGCACTCCTTGTAGCCAAACCACCATATATCACCCACCAAAGAAAACTCGAGGCACCATTCACTAGATCTAAATGGAGAAAAAATGGGTTGTAAGAAAAAAATCCAGATCTCGCCTTAATTTACAGATCTCTGATATAGTTAGAGACAAACTGGTTTTAAGAAAAATATACCCGTTTTTAGACCAAATCTTAATAATGCGATTAATCCGAAAGACATTTATTTAAATATTTGACAATTGACATATCAATTCCATTGAAATACTTTTAGTGTCTTTCTCTTTTTGTTTCTTTTTTATGTTATTTTTTCCATGACATGCGGAACAAACATGTCTCTAAGACATCAAAATTTCCTATGAATATCACCTAACCTTGGTTACACCAATATCTAATACTTTTAGATTTGTCCCCACAAAATTTTAAAACTAAGTCCTTAACAGAAGGAGTGCCTCAACAAAGCTACCTATCACATCTAGTCTACATTGTTTTGGATTCTCTCTCCCATCATATACACACATACACATATACATACTTGATATTAAAATATTATGTTTGTCACTAACAATGAATATATTGTTTCTTATTAATATAATTTTTAAATTTAATGTGCTAAGTCCATGTTGAGCATAGAAAAAATTGCAGAAAATCCCTATACTCTAATGTAGAAAAAGAAAATAAATTTAATTTTAAATTCCGTTTGTGGAATTCATCTTGTTCATAAAAATAAATTTATATCTCTCTCATTTAGTTGTAGAAAATATCTCCGCCAAAATTTCAAAAAAAATACTTTAACTAAAATACTATTACCAAAAATAAAAATTCATTCACAACTTCCATCTATAAATTTCATTCACAACTCAAAGAAAATATTAAAATTTTTGTTAAATATATAGAAATAACTTATTTAAAAGTCCCACACAATTTTAAAAAAAAATTCCAAAGTAAAATTTAGGTTACTAAAGGTAATGTTTAAAGCCAAATGTAATTAATAAAATTTATTCACTTAAATAAATGTCAATTTTATGAATAGTGTACTTTCATTTTTTATTCATAAAATAAAATTATAAAATATTGGTTGAAATTGTAATTTTATATTATTGAAACCATTATTTTAATATAAAAATAGATATAACATGTTCAAATACCTTATCAAAACATGATTTTACAAAATTAATGATTAAATTTTACATTTCCATTAATAAAAAGTAAGCATTGTTATATTCATCTTTACCTTTCTACTACTTTGAGTAAGCAAAAAATAATGTTATCACGATCGGTTTTCATAATAATAATACTAAAAAAGTAAATGGTGGCAATCCTTACCTTTCTACTACTTTGAGTAAGCAAAAAATGTTATGACGATCGCTTCTCATAATAATAATAAAAAGAAGAGAGTAAAAGGTGGCATATCCATCGAGTATCCTCCTTGATCTCCAAGGGAATATAGATAGTAATAAACATAAATAGTAATGATGTACAAGTTAGAATATATTGCAAATATTGAGAAAAGAATGATTAATGTATCATGACACTAAAAGAGAAAGAGCATTGTTTAACCAACATAGGCGAATGGAGGTAAGGAGTTTTGATAATTGTGAAAGCATCAATTTTCACATATTAAAGTAAAATAATATAAATTTTCACATACATCTTATTAAATTAAAAATAAATAATATAACTTAATATTAATGGATAAGTGGATCTATATTCATGAAAGTAATGACATGGATTTAAATTTCTTCTCCACATATTCATTTATATATTTCAATTAAACGATATATTTATTTATACATTTTAATTAAATGATATAGAAATAGTTGAGCAGAAAATAAGAAAAAAAATTAGTTTCAATCTTAGTTACATGGTATACCTCTTGAAGGAGAAACAAAAACATGCATGTGCCATACCGATTGGGTAAGATGCAAGATTGGCCAAAATGCAAGAGATTAAACTATGTAGAAGAGAAGAGAAATATAACATGTCACTCAACGAATGAAAAGTAACATTTAAAATGAAATAGAATCAATATGAAACAAGTAATTTCTAATATGAAAAAAATGAAATAGAATAAAATTTTATATGTTATAACAGATATCAAAACTAAAATGTATAATCATTCTATAACTAACTCTATAATTGGGACATCTTTTTTATTCAAATATTAAAATACCTTATAAGTATGCATTCATGTAATTTTATATCAAAATAATATTCTATTCTTGTTTTAGACCTTTTCATTGTTTCCTACACTTTTCTGTTAATTTATTTTGTATGATTTTCATTTATGGTGGGAAAAAATCTGAATTTCATGTGTACGTGTTTATTGTTTAGGTATCTATGAGTGGAAGACTTCTAGTAGGCATGTATCTTAGTCTCTACTTGTATTAAAAATTTTACAATAAGAGGGTAAATGATGGTTGAGATTGAGTACAATTTAAAGAGAGAGGATAATTATGGGCAAGTAGTATAAGGAATTAAGAAACTTTATCTCATTTCTTTAAATATAGATGTAAGAAAAAATGAATAAAATGTTTAAATAAATTCAATTTTAATTAAGAATAATATACATATAAATAAAGTATTCAAATCGTTGGATTCAAGTTTCAAGGTTTTTTTTTTTACTTTTAGTAATTGGTCACCATAACTTTAAGGGATTATGTCTGTAATATTCTTCTCTTAATCTAATGGAGTTGTAACTTATTCAATTTTTTATTTTTTTATTTTCTAGTCACTCTCTCACCCAAGTCTAGAAGTCACATTCCCAATAATTTTCCAAGATAAGTTTCTCTTCGATATCACTCAACTTGACACTCCCTCTCAGAATAAACCTTTTGTAATATTTTTTTTCTGTGTAAGTCTCCCCTTATATGATCCATTCATTAAGTCATATTATTTTTAGTCCACTGATTAACTTTAATATATGGAAATGAGGAAGAATGGATTACTTCTTTTCTTGTCACTCGTACTATGCACTATAACAACATAACTTATTTATATTCCTCATTCACCTTGTTCCCTACAAGTTTGGGCACAAAGGGACTATAGGCCTCTATCTATGTTTTAAATAACTCCATGGATAACAATACTTTTACTGTGCATTTAACCTATTAAACTGGTGTTGTATCTAGGTGGTGTAATCCTTATTCTTTAGAAGTTTGAGATTCTATACTATATTATGTATCACCCCTTCAAATTTAGGTTCACCTATCCTTGGAATGCCACACACAGGTTATGTATATCATGTTAGGGTCCTGTGATTTGGAAGATTGGAAGACCAAATGACAAGGTAACATGGAACCAAGCTTTGGAGTCCAAGGACCTAACCTTCCTGGACTCAAAGAGGGATCTCTCTAATGGGTGAAAAGGATGTGTTCTTTTTGCTCTAGGGATTTTTATTTTAGGCTAGTTATTAGGTGTAGGGTTTTGATTGTTTTGGATGGGTAAGATGTAAAATGTAATAGGAGGAGTGAGAGGATGTCAAAGCCATTGGGCTATGGAGTCAAATGAAGTCAAGAGTTTCTAAATGATGAAACAGAGTGTACTGGAAGGCCAGTTTATCTAGGTTAATGGATCCTTAAGGTGATGTATGAGGTGTAATGAACATTAAGTTCGGGAAAAAGATTAAGAGGTATTACACATATATAGTTTGAAGCAAAAAATCATGAGGTAGGGCAAACCATTAATCTCTATGAACAATACTTAAACTGATAAACATATAATATGAAAATTCCAATGAAACATAGAAGCATTAGAACTCCTAACTTTAGAAATTCACCTTCAGATTTTGGGAAAACACATAAGGCAAACAAATAACTCAATTTATGAATAGTAAACTCCCAAACATCATATGTCAAGCTATTGGGAACTCTGAAACAAGTTGATAAGCATGGACAAAGGGCAAGATTGAACGACACCTCTTTGACTTAACCTAATCAATCAATATTCCACGGAAAGGCTTCAAGATAGGGTTTTGAAAACTTCAAATAAGCAGGGCATACCATGAATCATACTTGTAAGCTTGCATACTAACCATTTATAAAACTAAAAACAATTTTTGGGGACCTAAGGAGCAATTAATAATTCCTTAAGATGGCCAAAAGAGGAAAACATCAAAACTATAACAAACAAGAGGTTTGAGGTGATTCCAAGAGCATGTCTCAACCTATACTTCTCTGTTTAATAGCAGCCAAGAAGAATGAAACAAAATGAGAACAAGAAAACATTAAAAAGTTAAGAAAACATCACCATTCACCAAGCTATGGAATCCTACAAACAAACTTCTCCATCATCAAGCTAAACAAGCCATTCATCCACTTCAGAAAACCAATTTATTCTCCAAGCTCATGAAACCATGTACATTTCTCTTCAATCTCATCAAATGCCAACAAAATACATAGGGTCCTCATGCTCTATTTATAGAGAAAATGAGGAATAAAACCCTATATGTGGTAGGAAAATGTCAAATATGGTCATAAATATCATTTATGGCCAAGAGACCATGCAAGGCCCAAGGCACCTAATATCCCAAGAAATAAATGCTAAAAATAACTATTTGCACCTAATTCTAGCTTAATTTGCCTCAAAAAACTAAAAAATATCTATTTCAAATAAATGAGTGTTTTTTGCTAAATTTTGGTCCAAAACACACTAGGTAGTCTCTGTGCACAGCACCACTTTAACAGAAAATAAGGTCTCTTGTAGCTGAGTTTTGGACCCGTTACCGACACCGGCTTTGGCTCTGTGATGGCTCATTGGAAATCCTGACGAGTCTACTTTCCAAAAATTCTTGAGTTGTACTAATTGGATGTCATTTACCGGTACAAAAATAAAATCTCCAAACACTGCTTTGTGTGCAGCACCTGGTCTGAAAAGGAGGCAAAAAGGTCAAAATATTGATATTTTTTGACCTTTTAAGGGGGTAAAAATGCTCCAAATGATCTGAAAATTGGTGAGTAGACTGTGGGTGATGTGAGGAACCCACAAATGTAAAATTTTAGAGCTGAGGATGCACTAATTGTGTGCGTAGCGCCTAGGGTGTTGCGCTTCGAGGGGTCAAAATTTGGAAAAAAACAAGAAGTTGCCCAGTTTGCCTCAAACATGGTAGACAAATCCCTCAAGTGTTTTGAGAAGCCTATGAAAATCCTTGAGTTATGTTTCTAAGTATTTCTAGGTCCTTACCTTCTTTTAGTGCTAAAAACTCAATTCCTCTTTGTTTCTGGTACTGACATCATCTTCATTGGTGCTCAAACTCATAACCTTTGTCCCACTTTTACCTTCTACTCACTCAGGCTTTCAAACTGATCATCACTTTCTTCTCTTGCTCCTATTTGGCTCTGTCCTTAAATAAGGTACTCTTTTCGTCAATTTCCTACACTTTCACTTTGAATTTATTTGAACATTTAGAAGTCCATTTGTGTTATGACAGTCATGATAGCAGTCATGAATGTCATGATTATCCCTTTAGCTTCCTTGTTCACCATTGATCTTGGCATTTGTGCTATGGCTTTGATCAATGCCTTCTTCTTCTAACCCTACTTCAACCTTATAATTGGAATTTTCTTATGCTTGATATTTCATCTCTTCAGCATCTTCCTGGGTTCCTTTACCTTTATCATTTTTAGTCACTTTTGTTACTGTTTTGTAATTATCATTATGCTCACTGTCAGGCTCATATACCTTGTTTCCTTGGCTATCCTGGCTACTCTCTTGCTGACTGTCATCTTCATTGTTTTCTTCATAACCCTCTTGGTTGTCACCTTGCTCATCATTAACACTCCTTCTTGCACTTTGATATTGTTTTATGGGTGTCATCATTATCATTGTTTTGATCCAATTCTTCACTGTGTTACTTATTTTTAAAATTGTCATGTTCATTTTCCTCCATGTTTTCATTATCTTCTTCATTAAGCTATGCACTTGATTCCTTGTTTTCTTCACTTTATTCATCATTTATTGCTGCTATTATCATTTGTTTTTTTTTAGCACTGTTGTCCTCTTCATTGCTTTCTTCTTCTAACTCTGTTTTTACCTCACTGTCCCCTTGCTCTTTATTGTTATCTGTTTAATCCTCATTAGAGCTATTTTCAACCTCTTGTTCTTCTTTTAACTTTGTATCTAACTTGCTAATTTCTTCTTTGGACATGGTGGTTGTTCCAGGACAAAAGGATTCTTAGCTTTGGTGAGGACCTTTAGTTTTAGGAGGGAAAATGAGTGAGGTGGGGGAAAACTTTGGAAAATGGGGGGAAAATGAAGAAAACAAGGAGTGCTCTCAGTCTTAGAGGTTGGTCTATTGTCACTGAGTGTCTCACACATATAACAACCTTTCTATTAGAAATTTCTTGCCTTGGAGGGTCAAAAATTTATTTCCATGCATCTTAGGGTTTGGTCAAGTTTTTTAGGTTTTGAACCTCTCCTTTGATCATGGATGCAAAGAAAACTTGGAGAGAAAACAAAGAAAAACCATCAACCTTGTCTAACCCTTGTGGAGGAATCTAGAGGCAAAAATCTTGATTTTGAACAATTCTTAAGCAAATTTGGCCAAGGGCTGCCTGTGCGTAGCACCTTCCTGACTACACGTTCAGGTCAGGTTGGGTCAGGCGAGCAGGTTTGTGCGCAGTGCCTGAGGCATGTAGTGGGTGATTCGAGTGATTTAATGACCTTTCGGGCCCATCGGAATGCAACACTGGGTGAAAGGAGAGCATGTCGGGCTGTTTTGGGCCTGTGCACAGTGCCTGCTCAGGTGCCAACGCCACCCTCCTGGTGCGCAGCGCAGTGTTAAATAATACTTTCACTACCTCCTCTGTGTGCAGCGTCGAAGGCTGGGGGCGTAGAGCCTGAAAATTTTCTCAACTTGCACAAAAACCCTCAAAACTTTTCTCCAACGTTTTGCTTCTTCTTTACAGGGGTAAATGAGGTGCGGAAGAGATTGAGGAGATTTTTATACTCCTCTTGAAAAATTATTTGATGCCAAGACTGACTTATCCTTGTGTTAATTTTCTTCTTATCTTTTTCACTGTGTTTTCTTGGCCCTTTAGTCCTGTAGGTGGAATTTTGACAAAATACGGTTCTTTCCTTTACTGGAAACCTCTTGATTTCTTAATTTTGTTCACAAACCCTTCAACTAGATCCATTCAATGAAGAATTTTCATCCTAATATGTGCCCTCAAACCACCTTGGAAAATGAAACCTCTTTAGGATGTTTATCACTGGCAAGCAGCAGATTTATGATTTTTGACCTATTTTCCTTTGACTGACATTTTGTCAGGTTTTCTCTCTAAAACAATGAACAACCTCCTAATATAAAAATATTAATATCAAGAATTAATGGACCTTTTAGTCTTTATGTGGGCAATCATAGTGAAAAAAATTTGATCTGTTTATCTTCGCCAACTTTCCTGTAGGTAGCTATTTTGACAGTCGTGCAGAAATGTCATTTTATGGCTAACTTATCTCTTGCAGAATATACTTTGATAAAGAAACCATTTTGGAGGCCTTGCTTCTCTTAAACCAACTACATGTTTGTTCTGTTGATCATTTTGCAAATGATGTATGTCCAGTGAGGGAGGGGAGTTTTCTAAACCATTTTTGTGCTTTTGCTAGCCACTTCTGTTCTTGCAGGTGCCTACAAAATTTCTGCCTTATACGACTGTCTCTTTTGGAGTTGGACAACTCATTCTATCAACCATGAACTCATGCTTTTCATAGTTTCCCTCTTTGGAAATTTCTTCCCTCATGTTTGTCTTCTTTGATCCTTCATTAAGACCTTCGGTTGTACCTTTGAATCCTCTAGCCTTTGTACTGATATTTCTGTCTCTTTTTCTCCCTTTGTGAGGTGGAATCAATGCCTCTTTGCCAAAATCTTAGAGGGTAGCTTGAAACCCTCTTGTAGCCATCTACTGTGATGAAGGAGGCTCTCTGTCCTCATTTGACCATTTTTTCCCATCTCCCAAACTTCTAGATTTTAAGGATGTTTAGAAAAAAGAAAATAGTGTTATCTTCTAAGTTCTCAAAAACTTATCAAAACTCATTTATCATTTCTAAAAATTTTCAATTTTTCATTGATGGAATGGATGTGACCTTTTCCCTTGTAGACTAGCACTGATTCTCTTGTTTGGCCAAATCTGTCACAAATCCTGATTCTTTAAAACACATACCTACTACTTTCATTCTTTTTATGAATGATCTTCTTATGATGATTTTCTCTTTTGCCTTATCTTATTGCTAATCTGATGGCCTTTTGATCCTCTTGAGCAAAACTGTAAGCAAAGGGCGGCTGTCCCCTTGCAAGATTCATGCTTTAGGCCAAAAACCCTTTTGAGTGACCTCTTTGATTGGTTTTCGCCAAAAAAACCTGTTCCTTTCTTCTTTGAATGCAATCTCCTTGTAGATGTAAAAACAGAGATTTGTAGGATACCAAATCCACCCTAGGACTCATGAAACCCTAGGTGACCTAGTGGAGGCTGTCTCAGACTTGGATTTTGGACTGAAACCTAGAACTTGGGATTTATCAACTGTGAGATAGAGTTTATGATTAACTAATGTATTGAAGATCCAAAATCCAATGTACTTGATTTATCTAAAGAGTCTACAGAGATAGTTTGAGACTATTCGTGTTTTAGGAGACACAACAAAGTTGTTGGCTTGGTGAGCTTAGGTAGCAGTGGGGGGTTTTTGGGTAAAAAAAATTAGAGGATTTGGGCCAACTATGACAAGACATGGTGAATAATGAATGGCATGAGCTCGTGATGGGTTTTATGGGGATGATAGGCTAGGCATGACTAGACAAGACGATAAGATAGTGAAAATTGTATCCTAAGGATAATAAACACAGTGAGATTTCTACAACTGACAATGTCTATGAATCTGGTTTCTAGAAATCTAGGGAAATTATTTAGTCATCAATCAAGGCTAGAAATTACTAATGACTAATAGTGGCTCTACTTGGGGAGGGCAGCTCCTTTTCAGGAGGTGTCCAGAACTTCATATTTCTGATTTTATCGCGACCAGTGCCTCATCCATTGGGTAGATTTTTACCTCTCTTTGTTTGCTAATGCTTGCTTGAAGCTATGATCTCAAAAATCCAAAATACATGATCAGCTCAACTTCATCTCTACCTACCCAACCTACTTGCCTAACCTTTTTTCCTTCTTTAGGTGCATTTGGACTAGAAACCTTGACATATTTTGTTTTTGAGAGCAAAATAAACTATCTACTTCTACCTTAGGTCTTCCTGGAGTTCAGATTAGGCTAATGAACTCCTTTGATTCTCTACCTATACTATTCAACTGTAAGGGTTAAACTGTTTGACAAGATTTATTCACTAAGCTAAAAACATGAAATTGAAAACATGGCTAAATTAGGATTAGACAATCTAATTTATCATGGATTTGTGGCATAAAAACAAGCTGCACACAAATGATATTTTTGTACAAAACAAGACTTAGAAAAATCAGGGCTAGGATACATCGTTTTCTATTCATCCCTATTTTTCTCTTTAAATATTTTTTAAGCATGTGGAACCAATATCTTTTCTCCCTAATCTATCCTTTGACAAGTCAAGCTTGAATATTTTGATCAATCTGTCTTTCACTAACTTATCAACAATAAATTTAAAACATGTTTTAGCCATGATTAGGCTAGATGACTGAAACATGACTTCTTTATACACTAGTAGTGGTATTTAGGCTTACACACTTTCAGTAGTTATATTTTTTTGGGTATGGGGCTTTACCTCTTTTCAAATATGCCTTCTTTTCTATTTTTCTTATTTTTGTATTTTTTTTCTCTCTATATCCTTTCTTTAAAAAATGGTATGTACAATGAGTAATAAATTCAAATTTAAGATTCTTGACAAAGGTAGTGCTTGAATGTCTGTTACAAAGCAATTTGTCATTGTCCCTGCAATTCCCCGTCCCACACATTGGAGGGCTCTTTCCGTGACCTGTGAGCAGTGACATAACTTGAAAACACTTTCATGGCATTCCCCTGAACATGTACTTTCATTGCCTTGAAGACAACTCCTTGTGAAAAACCCTAAAAATAACGTTTTTGCATTGGCGCAGGTACACAGTTCAGCCCTCGCACCAAGGGGGAAAATCCTCCAAAGAGGGCGCACGAATTGGCGCTCTGTCTTAGAGCCACACCCGCGCCAGGCTTAATAAAGGGTTTTTTTTAAAAATAAATGGCGGAATATTGACTCCAACCAATTCCTAAATTGGCTTCAAATATCCATGTAGAGGAAGTAGATTTCCACCTCTCATGGAAGCTTCCTTGAGGATAGGGCCAATCCATTAATTGTAGGGATCCCAACTCCTCTTCCACCATATATACAAGCTTTCCATTTCTCTTTGCAAGCTAATCTCCAAGAGCCTTCATAGCCAAAAGAATGCTGCAAGATCTTTGATAGTCCTCATAGCGCCAAATCCATAGCAAGGAGATTGACGATCGAAGAGAGAGGCTTGTCCCCATTCCCGACAAGCTTTACCAAGACATATTCCGATGATAACCCACCGAAGGAAGGTTTAGCATCAGAGCTAGGTTGTATTTTCCTTTGTTGAACTAATGATAAGTAACTATTGGTTATGGTTCCACTCATATTGTTCATTATGATCATGAGTTGTGTATTCTCTAACTGATACATAATTGCATATATATCGGGTTTTACAATTATGTTTGCCGTGCTTCTCGTGTGTACAGGTGTTCGATCACAACAAGCGAGAGGATTGTGATCTGCTGGAGAGAGGAAACGGGAGCATCATCTCCTCTACAAACGACAGCGTCGGACATGAGGTAGGCCTTCTTCGCGATTTGGTTTATTGCAGTTAGGAACTTGCGCCATAACATGTTTTGATTGTTGCTAGACCCGGTCTGGGCTAGTAGGGATCGCCTCTATTCGCAGAGGGGATTTACCTCTACCAGAAATTGGTGACTCCGCTGGGGAGTTAGCTTGTTGTTTGCTTTATAAACTATAGACAGAGCTTGAAGTTAGCTAGATAGATTTCAAAACGCTCTTGCTCTACATTAGCGAAGTAGATCAATGCTGCTTCAGTCAATCTCCGGTCTAGTTTATGAACTGAACACTTGGAGTATTGTCTTGTCTTTCGGTCGATTCTTGACTTTGCTTGCTTGATCAGCTCTTTTGGTTGGCTCTTTTCGTGTCTTGAGCTTTTGATTTAAGCTCCAACATCATTGATCTGCCTCTTGAATTGCTTATTTTTTATTTTTCCTTAGTAAACTCAGCTGGCACGCTTTTTAGTGTGACAGTCATGCCCACTGGTGCATGTTGTCAGTGTATTACTCGCGCCAATTCCATTATGGCGCTAGTTTCAGCCTTAGAGTCGTGCCAATCCTGTAACGTGCTAGGGTTTACTGTTTTTTAGCCTTCTGAGACTGATCTAAGTGTTTGGTCTTGTTTTTTCAATTTTTTGAGTGTTCTGGAGCCTTTTTGGACTGACTGTGACCTTCTTCCTTTGGTTTTTTGCCCATTTCTATCGATTTTACATTTTAGCCCTAGGGAATCTAGGTTCTATTGTGCGTCGAGCCTCCCTTGGGAGTTTTTGGTTTCTGTCTGTTCATTCAGCTTTGTGATTGCTTCTCTACACTCGTTTGGTGGTTTTCCATTGTTTCATTGCATTATTTGAGTGATTGGCTTCTCCTTCATTTGAATTCTGCTTTGTCTCATTTTGGGCCTAGATTACATGGTTCAATTGAGTCTTTGGGTGTCTTTTGATTTGAGGGACTTTTTATCGATTTGAGATCTGACTGTGTGCTTCAATTGAGTGAAATTTAATTGTTTTTCACTTTTGATTTTGCTTCTCAAATTGCTTGTCTCATTAGTTTTCATTTTGTTTACTGATTTTTCTCTTAAACATTGAAAATAAAAAAAAATCTCTTTTGCGTTGGATTAGTTGGTGTGAATTAGATCTTTTCGGTGTTATTAGTGATTAGTAACTTCGAATGAAAAGCTTTTAGTTTCCATGAGCTGCATTATAGATATCATTGGTTGTTTTCTGGTCATTTTGTTGTTGTGTGAAAAGCTCTTAACTCCCCTATAATTAGCTTTCATCGAATGAAATGACATATTATGGCATGTAGCATGCATTTAGGTGATTTTGAGACATAACACTCACTAGGGCCTGAAAACTGAAACATAATTGCAGATAAACATTAAAATTCATTCAATTTACACTAAGGCAGCATTGAAACATTAACGAAATATTTAGAGGTCTAGGCTAGAGACGTGTTATGGCGTCTTTAAACCTAGTAGCTGTCGTTCGCCTCTTGGCTTTAGACAGCACTAGTATGGACTTGTGCTCCCCATACCGTCGCGTATATAAAGGGAGACCCCACTATGTTTCTATCCTTTATCCATAGGAACCCAAGTCTGCTTCCCTATACCCGTGATACACCGGACACAGCATTTGAGGAGATTTCCTGCACGTACATTAAGTCCTTGGTTGATTTCTCTTTCATTTTGAAACCAAGGTGTATATTGCAGTTCACGGTTATTTGGTACACCCTTTGCGTAGTATTCCTGAGCAGTCATTTTGATCTTATCTAACTCTTTAAATTTGAAAAGATCACCAAGCGCTTGTCCTTTCACGCTTGCTTAAAAACTGAAAGAGATAGATTCATATTTCATCCATTTCTCGACTCTTAAGACATGAAACGGTGAAGTTTCTAACTTTCAATGCCGTAAAATAAATCACCCGCGATCACACGCCCTATTCGATTTTTCTTGTCGGTTGTTTGATTGTGTGCCTTGAGTCCTTTTCAGCCCATGTGTTGTGTTTGATCTTTTCCTTTTGTCATCATTGTCACAGTGGCGGAACCTTCAGTTTCTTCTACTGGTAGTCCATATACAAACGATTCATCAGAGGTCTCGCAATCCTCTGCTGAACCGCAGCAGCGCATTGTTTTTGAGTTTCCTAACAGGGGACTGGTTCTATCTGAGCTTCCCTTTGGAGGACTAGTTGAATTCAATTGGCCCTTTTCCGACCCTTGGTCTAGATTGGGAGTAGGGGAACATTTCCCTCCTCTTACATCGGGTTCGCCTTTTTTAGCTGATGTTATTCCTCCTAGTCCTCGCTGTTTGTTATGATATCTAGCAGTAGGTTCAAATATGAGTGAATCCGGTCATTTTCCTAACGAGGAAATCCCCACCTCTGGTGAAGATTACCAGTTATTCCCTGAAGTAACCCAGAAGCTATTCCCAGAAGACAACACCGAATCATCTGTTATGTCTTCGCTCGGTCTCTCACTACCAACACGGTATAGATCCTTAGGTCAGATTATCGCCGCTGCTGCCTCTATCAGGGTATTAGCTCTTTCTACGAGGCCGGTTGTTCCTTCATTGGAGATGTCTCCTAGGACACCTATCACGTCATCCCCTCAGGTCACTTCTGTACCCGTTAGGCCCACTGTTGGTGTGGCTGCATCTACACCTGCTGTTCTTACTCAGTCTGTAAGGACCACATCGCTTCCTAAATACGTCTATATAGCTTTTGCTATGCCAGAGAACATCTTTCCTAAGGAGTATCGATTGCCCCTACAACAATCGAACCCCGAGGTCAGACAATCCTCTCAAGATCCCAACCGCTCGTATTTTTCACATTATGCACAGGATCATACGCCCGTGTACATTTTTCCATACCAGTACGATGAGGACAGGAATCATTTACGTTTACCTGCTCCTAAAGCTCAAATTCATGCTCAGGGCTTACCGTATAACCAGGCTAGGGAGCCTTATAACCCGTAAGGACAACCTTTTGAAGGCCAACCTTCGGGCCAGCATGGCTATACTTATGACCTGCAAGGTTACCTTGCAGGGCCAGCAGGGGCCATTATACGGTCCGCAAGGATAGTATTACAACCCTTCAGGTCAACTCATGCAGCCTCTCCCTATATTCCAACCGGGGCAACCTCAAGGACTCACAGGTCAACAGGGGTACCAAGCCGGGCCGGTATATGGTCCTGGGGGGCAAGTCCAACCTTCCCAACCCATGCAACGTCAGTATCATGTTGCTCTAAATGTTGCACATCAGCCAGGGCCATCTTATGGTCCTGCTGCAGGTCAAACCAATTATTAGCTGCCACCTGGCTCTATTCCTCCACCAGGCCAGTTGGTCCATCCGTAACAACTCGGTGTTCCTCCACCAGGCCAACCGGTACATCCAGCACAACCCGGTGTTCCTCCACCAACCCAACCGGTCCATCCGGTACAACTTGGTCCTCCACAACTGCCAGGTCAACCTGGGCAACCGACACAACCTGTTTATCTGGGCCAACCTGTTCAACGAGGGCAGCCCGTTTAGCTAGGTCAGCCTGTCCAACTAGGCCAGCCTGCACACTCTGTTAACCCTGTCCACCAGTTGATTTACTCAAAGCCGCAACCGAATCAATCGGTGCATCCTAATTATCAGACTCAGCAGGGTCCCACCTATCAGCAGCCCGCTCAACCCCAAGGCGGTTACTACCCTCATGGTCAATATTGACCGACTTATAATCCGCCCCAAGGTTCCCATTATTACACTCAACAACCCAGCTACACCTATACTCAGCAACCAAATCCGCAGATAGATCAAGCAGGGCCGAATTACAATCAGGCTCCATACTCTGGTTATCAAGCCCCGTACACTGGTTACCAGCAACCAAATCAGAATGGTTACCAACAACTGAATCAGATTGGTTGCCAGCAACCGAATCAGACTGGTTATACACACTATACCCCCTACGGTCAGAATCCTGCTGGACAGAACCCATGGGGGCAAGGATATTCTCAACCACCATGGAGTACAGGTACCAGTCCTTATCAAGGGCCTGGCATGCCATTCAATCCACAATTATCATTCTTGGCTACCTTGGAATTACCGGACGTTTCTAAATTAACCAATGATCCGATTCTCCACAATCCTTATTGGCCTCCGGTTCCAACCAAGGTACCCGACGACTACCCAAAGTTTGAAGGTAAAGCTGGTGAAGACCCCCAAGCTCATGTAATGACCTACCATTTGTGGTGTTTGTCTAATTCTTGGGTTGATGATTCAATTTTTCTATGTCTCTTCCAGCGCACTCTTACTGGTGCTGCCGCTAAGTGGTATATTGAATTACCCTGTGGCATCTTTCAAGATTTTAATACTTTAGAAATGGCTTTTCTTACTCACTTTTAGTTATCGGTTCGCTATGAAGCCAGGACGCATCTCCTGACTTCATTGAAGTAGGATAAAGCCACCCACATATCCGATCATATTCATGGGTGGCGACTTCGTCGTAGGCTAATCAAGTTTGATATACCTGATCAACTACTAACTCATTGGTTCACAACATCCTTCGTTAACAAAATCATGCAAGATATTGCTATGGGGGCATGTGTGATTGAATAACAGGCCATTGCGCGTGCCCAGTATCTTGATCTGGTGTACTCTAAGTCTGGCACGTTGTATGGTATTTTGATTGATGCTCCATGCTCGGGAACCTCTAAAGCTTCACCTACCCCAGTGGTGGATGGTGTTATTGGTTCTGTGTCTCAGAATTCTCGGAATTCTTCAAAAGAGAAGCAGAAGTCCAATTCATCGAATAATTCTGCTCTTCCCGCCCCTCCAAATTCTGGCAAAACTGCAGAGGTTAACGCCGTTTAGGCTAATCCTACGGAGAAAGCCTCCAAAGGGAAAAATAAGGGTAAAGGAAAATCCAAACCTGACGCCCCAAAGTCAGAGTCTTCTAAATCTCGTACTGAGGACGATTCCCAATGTAAACCGAAGTACCCCTACCTTATTTGTGAAGGAGATCATTATACCTAAGATTTTCCTCAATGATCTGAAATTAGTCAACTTCTCAAATGCTCCAAAGGGACTCCGGCAGTTCTTAAAGAACTGTTCCCGTCTCAGCAGACCCAGATGGTTGAACAGCCGTCACCATCTGCACCATTTGGGTCCCAAGTCTTTATGATGAATGGTGCTACACCTGTCTCAATTGCTATGCGTTCAAAGGATTACGCCGGACCATGTTAGGCAGCTGGAAAGGAAGTTTTGGATGGCCCACCTCCCGCACCTGTCTCCAGTTCTTTAGAAATTGAGAAGCCTACTGTTGAACCTGTTGTGAGGCCACGTTCTAAAGGTGTTATACAAAGGTATTCCTACAATCCAAACGCCCGCGCCGCTTAGCACTACAGTATTGTTGAGGACTTGGCCCAGGCGACCTCTGCTATGTCCGCATTGGAAGTCCTTCAAAATTTCCCTTCACAACGGAAAGCTTTGTTGTCTGCAATCGGTGGAATCGATCCCGTCGATTCTAGTCTTCTCACCTTCAACTTAGAAAACTTTACCCCCCAACTTCCGCATCAAATTGATCTCGTTATTCAAGTTGAGATCAACAGTCTTAACATCCATAGGGCCGTCGTAGATGAAGGTGCTTCTACCTGTGTCATGTCATCCACTTGCTGGAAGGCCATTGGCTCTCCGACTCTCTCATCGTCTCCCAATGCCTTAGAGGCATTTGATGGTTGGGAATCCAAACCCCTGCGTGTTCTTGAGAGTTTTTCGATTATGTTACAGGGGAAGACAGTCAATGTAGAAGTAGAAGTGGTTGACACTAAGCTTAACTACAATCTGCTTCTCGGCCGTAGTTGGACTCACACCATGCTATGCATACCATCCACCCTCTTTCGACTTCTTAAGTTTCCTCACGAGGGCAAGATTGTTATTGTGGATCAGTTGTCTTTCTTCACCTCCACCTCTGAGAATAACATTCCTTACGTGGATCAGATCCCCAATCCCCCTGATAGTGTAGGACTCGGTCTCTTCAAGGACCCTGTCCTCATGGGTATTTTTCTCGTGCCACCACCGCTCACCGTTCAAGTTAATATGGTCTCTAGGTCTGACAACCCATGGATCATCCCTTCGCCTAAACAACTGACTGATTTTGGAGAATCCATGCCCCTAACTCTAGTAGAGATTAATTATTGTGAAATCGTCGCTGCATCTAATCCTCCTCCTTCTCAACATGCTCCTTCGAGCATGGATTTAGATATCTATTCTCAATCCCCCTGGCTCGGCGAGGCTGAGTCGCCTGATCCTCTTAAAGAGATTTTCCCTTTTGACGAAGCCATTGTTGAAACAATTTCTCTTGAGGAGCTGCCTTGGAGCGATGTTCATCATCGTTCCTCTTTCATGTCCATCCTAGGGGAAATGTCATATTTTCTAGAGCATTTTGAGTCTCAGGTTCCTACTCCACCTCTCCAGATGCCTATATTAACACATGAGGTCCTTTCGGAAGGAAACCTGAGAAAAATTACTCAAACCACTCTGATCGAAATCTCTGTCAAACTGGGGATAGTTAAGAACATACATGTGGGAGTAACTTGTTCTCCTGATGAGATACGAGTTTATACTGATCTTTTCCGTGAATTCAGAGACGTGTTCACTTGGTCCTATGAGGAAATGCCTAGGATTGATCCCAGCATAGTAGTGCACGTGATTCCAACCTACCCCGGTGCGAAACCCATCCGCCAATGCCTACGCCCAGTGCATCCTCGCAAAGCCACTACCATTAAAGTAGAAGTTGAAAAAGTTCTGAACGCGGGCTTCATCTACCTGATCCCCCTCACAGAATGGGTCTCAAAAATTGTCCTTGTAGATAGGAAACAGGGTACTATAAGAGTCTGCGTTGATTACCGTGATCTTAATCGGGCCTATCCTAAGGACAACTACCCCACTCCCTTCATAGATCAAATCATTGATGAATGTGCTGGGAGTGAGATTTATTCCATAATGGATGGCTTTTCTGGGTATAATCAGATAAATATTTTACCTGCTGATCAACACAAGACTGCATTCATCTGTCCGTGGGGTACCTTCGCTTATAAAAAGCTCCTGTTCGGCTTGAAGAATGCTGGAGCTACTTTCCAGCGTGCTATGTCTTACACATTCCATGACATACACCATATCGTTCAGCCTTATCTGGACGATTTTCCATCTCACTTAGCTCGGCGAGAGGACCATCCCGAACACCTCCACCAAATTTTCCTTCGCTATCGACGCTATAATATCTAGCTTAACCCTCATAAATGCGCCTTTTGCGTGGATTCTGGCTATCTTTTGGGGTTCATAGTCTCCAAGGATGGAATTCACCTCGACCCTCTAAAATTCGAGGCTATTTTCAATCTCCCATCACCCTCCTCATTATATCAATTGTAGAGTCTGCAGGGAAAAGCTAATTTCCTTCGACGCTTCATCCCGAACTATGCGGAAGTTGCCAAAGGTTTCACTCATCTTTTAAAGCAGAACGTTCCCTTTCGTTGGGATGAGATTGCTCAATGATCCTTCAAGAAGATAAATATGTTACTTGTTAATGCTCCGTTGCTTCGTCCTCCAAACTATCACCATGATTTCACTCTATATTTGGCCGTCACGTTTAGCACCATAGCTATGGTTCTGGTGCATGATGACGATGATGGAAATGAACACATTGTTTATTATCTATCACTGAATCTTCTTGACACAGAAACACGTTACGCTCACGTCAAGAAACTGGCATTAGCCACAGTACATGTTGTGCAGCAATTTCTCCACTACATCTTGTTGCGTACAATAACCGTGGTTTCGGATTGCAACCCCATGACATACATTCTATATCAAAAATTATTGGGGGAAAAATACTCCAAATGGATTGTCATCCTTCAGGAGTTCGACTTAGAGTTTACCACGGCTAAGTCAACCAAATCATTGGTTTTTGTGGATCTCATTTGCTCCCTCCTGACAGAATCCACCCCATCTCATTCCGAGGATCATATCCCAGACGAGACACTCTTCCTTATCAGCACTCGCGACCCATGGTACGGAGACATTATTGTCTATCTTCAAACATCAAAATTCTGATCTAAGTTGACCAAAGATGCCCAACGTCGGATTCGACATCAGTATCAACCCTACTACATTGTAGGAGATACGTTATAATGGGTTGGGGTAGATTCGGTGCTCCGCCGGTGCTTGACCCTGGAAGAGGCTGAAAGAGTATTGAATGACTGTCACAGTGGCGCCTGTGGCGGTCACATGTCCAGATATGCCACTTCCTAGAATATTCTGCATGCAGGTTACTTCTGGCCATCGATATTCAAAGACTGTATTGTTGGAGTCCGAAAATGTCATTCATGCTAGGTTTTTTAGCGCAAGATGCGCGCGCCACCTCTCCCTCTGCATCCTGTCATTACTATCAACCCTTTTGCAAAATGGAGCATAGATTTCATGATGTGTAACCCTCATTCGACTGGGGGGGCATGTATATATAATCATTGTTGTCAACTACTTTACTAAGTGGGCCGAAGCGATGCCTACACTAGCCGCCGACGATAAGACAACTGCCTTGTTTATTTTCAACCACATTATTGCATGTTTCAGGGTCCCTTATGCCATTGTTACCGATCATGGCACTCATTTCCGAGATTATATGATGGTCGACCTGACATCAAGGTTGGGCTTACGACACGATAGCTCAACACCATGTTACCCCCAGGAAAATGGCCAGGTTGAGGCTGTGAAGAAAGTTTTGGTCACTATGCTTCAACGAAAAATTGGCATTCATAAGTCCAATTGGCATCTCCAATTGTTCTCAGCTCTATGGACCTATCAGACGTCAGCAAAGATTCACACCTTTTCAATTAGTGTATGGTCTGGAAGCGACTCTTCTGGTTGAATGCGAAATTCCTTCTTTAAAATTGGCTGTGGAACTTTTTCTCGACACTTCTCCTGAAGAAGCATCTCTTGTATCTAGAACGGTTGGATGAAACCTGCTGCTTGGCTACTTTAGTCATTGAGGCATAGAAGAAGCGGGTCAAAGCTCACTTTGATCAATCAGTCTCTCCACGTTCCTTTGTCGAAGGGGACCTTGTCCTCCTATACGACCAAGCGCACGACAAACTTGGAGTGGGAAAGTTCCAACCGATGTGGCATGGGCCCTACATTGTACAATGAGTATTGAAAAATGGGGCTTATGAGCTCATTGATTATGAAGGAGTTCCGTTGGCACAGCCTAGAAATGGGTTGTACCTTAAAAAATACTATGCTTGAAGTTATTTTTGGTGTGGTGTGTGTACATAGGTGTGTATATTCATTTGTGTGCATGTGTGGTGTGGTGTGCGATGTAAGCATCTTTCTGCTAATCGGGTCTTCCTGATTGTGCAGATGTCTATTACTCCATTTGTGGGTTTCGTGGATGGTGCCTCCCGCAATATCAAGAATCTGTCTTTGGTAGCCTGGGTAATCTATGATCCTGCTAGTGAGTTGCTTAACCTGCAAGGTGTGTGTCTGGGTCCTGCTACAAATAATATCGCGGAATATAGCGCCGTATTGGAATTATTAACCGAGGTTGTAGACCTCAGAATTCGTGAATTATTTGTGTATCTAGACTCACAACTTGTAGTATAACTTAATGGTCATTATTCAGTAAGAAACCCATCCATTTTACATCTGTATCTACGTATTCGTTTACTGGAGAGAAATTTTGATTATATTACATATCAACACATACCCAGACATATGAATATGTTAACAGATGTAGTCGCTAATATTGTTTTAGATAGACATTTGCGCAATTTATAAACAAAAACATTATCATACATGAAAAAGATCCATCCAGAAATAGGCATATATATATATATGTGTGTGTGTAGAAATGTTTACATAGTGTGCATCACATAAAATAAAAAATATACATGTTCGTCTTAATATAGCTGGAGACGACATGTCTCTCAAAAAATATGCAGAAGAAGCCCTAGATTTCTAATCTGCATGGTGCTCGTAATAAAAAGTCACCGCATGCACTAAGCGTCTTAGTAGTCGGTGGAGGCGACTAGGCACCCCCACAGTGTGTCACTGGTATGCTAGCGGAACATCTGCTAGCCGTGCATAGTCCGGGATCCCCTGGGCAATGCCCTCCAAGTTTTGGATTAGTTCACCGCCTTTGCCACCCTCAGCCTAAGGATCATGAATGGTATGGGTTCTCCGCGCAATGGGCGACATGCCCGTGGGCCTCTCTGGGCCGACATCTGCATACACATAAAACTATTATTAGAACGGACATGTATTACCAAAAAAATCATAAATATAAAAAAATCAAAAAGAGTATCATACCCAACTCCTGATCCCAATCCTCCCCCTCTGGGAGCGGAAGATCAGGATCTCCGATGAAATCGATCCCAACATAGGTCCAATCCTCGACCATAATCAGTTGTCTCCGTAACCACCCAAAGAACTCGAGTCTCCAAGACATCTATTGACCTCCTCCTGAACTGGGCATAAGTGCTACCCAGCGAGACATCCTTGGCTCTCTTGCTACCAGCTCAGAAACTATGGCCCCTTGGCCCTGAAAAATAGGTATTCATTCCAGGATGAACGACACCAAAATGGAACCATAGCCAAACTGCTTTAGTTTGACTTGCTTGCATCTTGTCAGCTATGTCTTGATATTGATCGTCACTGCAGTAGCCCAATTGAACAATGTGGGGTTCATACACTCAGAGGCTAGTATGAGTTGGGCTTTGGTCACTTCATGCGGTGCCTACGATCCTGTAGCCCACGTAATGGTGTGTAGCACTACTCTAAGTGCTAGATCATGGATAGTGTGGATGTCCACCTTCCCGCTTCCCCATCCGGTCCGTGCCCCTAGGCACACCCTTGCCATTACTTGTTCCATATTTTCTCCAGAAGGTCTGCTGCCTGTCAAAATGGGTACTGGACCTCTGCGCGATAGCCCAGTGATGAAATATACGTTGGACACCTCAAGTTCCAACACTTTGTCCCGAAGTTTAAAAAATTCTTCATTTTCATCCCATATGCTGACCAAGTATTGTAACAGCTCGGGTTGAGCTCGTAAACATGGAGTAAGAAAGAATTTCTTGAGTCCACAGTTCCTTAGTGCATTCATACAGGCTTCATTCTGCATAGCCATTTCATCTTCCTCCCCATGTTCTCTCTCCTTCCATTCGATAACCATTGTGCTTGTATATCTGCATCAACACAATAAAAAATGCTTTGTTAGATCTCTGGTGCATTTGAAAATCCACATGGGTATCTCACATTTTGAAAATTTTAAGCGTAAAATTGAGTTGCGCCATTGGCATGACTGTTTTTCTAACAGTCGCGCCAGTTTGTGCAACCCCTTTGTGATGAAATGTCCATTGGCGTGGGTCCATGCCCGATACTCGCGCCAATGGAGCGAGCCCTAAAATTTTAAAAGGGACCCTCCAGAAGTCTAATGCACAATGAAAATTCATAAAAAAATGGATTAAAACGGAGCTCAAGGGAACGCCTTTTACCTGGAACAAACAAAGAGCTGAATGACGTCCCGGATCAGTCGCAATCATCGCCACAAGTTTGCACACAAAAATATCACTGTTGCTCTCCAAGTAAGGTAAAAAGTAAAAGTAATTTTGTTTTACCATTTGAAGCCTATTTATAACTTTTTAAAGTCAAAAATTAGGTTTTAAATGTCATTTTTCTCAGTATTTTAATATATTTTGTCGAAAATGGATTTTACACTTGCTTTTATGTGCAGCGACAGGTTTTTACGCGACTTGGAAAGTGATACGAGTTGCATTTTATACTTTCGGACTCGGTAAAAACACGAAAAATTCATTTTCGAGTCATCTTTCAGCTCTTTTATGACTCTCTAAACATGAAAAGATTTCCGAGTCCCTTGTCGTTTCGATCTCGTTAAAGTGGCCACGAAACAACATCTACCCAGTTTACGTTTACCCCTTTTTTGGGCTGGGATAGATTATTTACGAAAAAGGAATACCCTATCCTATCGCGACTAGGAGGTTTTCTCAGACACATTTTTCTACCTTTTCGGGTCTGAGGAGCTATTTATGAAAAGGGACCATTGGAGTTTACTTTTCTGCTGTCTTTTCAAACTCCCTAAACATGAAAGGACGCAGAGTTCTTCCTTTGTCAGACTTGTTAAACCCTGATGACATTGGATTCAGTTGTAATGACGATATTTGAGTTCCTCCTTCCTAGGGCTCGTTAAATGTACTAGGATGGACTTATATAACAAGCATATGCTATTCTCTTCAAGCTTGTGTAAAAATAAAGACGTACTTTCCAGAAATGGTCGGGAAAAAATGGAACCAGCATTATTGTCGTGTCGGTAGTATGTCGCTCTTGAACATGGCACTTGTTTGCATTCATGTTGGGTTGGGGACGTCTCATCTCATTTTTCACTTGCCTTCGTGGGTTTGGGTGATCCGTTTTGACCTCTCATCTACTCTTTGCCTCGTCATCATGACCTCTAATCTTTTGATGTCAAATACTACCAAATCCATTGTCGTGCCATTTATATGTTCAAGAGAAGTTGACCTCTGCAAATTTCAACCTTCCTCTGATTCTCATCTGATCTTGATTCACAAAGACATTATGTTCCTCTGTCTCACGTTGATGATGTTGGAAACACTATGGCCCACCTTCGATCAAGGTCACTTTCTGTTGACTTCAGCTCATTATCCCAGAAGTTGATCTAGAGACTCCCTTCTGGTACCTTGGAGCCTGCATGCCTTAATGGCAGGTTCTTCAAGCTTGACGTGAGGTTTTCATCATTGGCCTCCGATCGAGTGATTCTACGGGTGTTCGATGCCAGCTCATTGATTCACATGCCGTAGATTGTACCTGTAGTACCTTGAGGACCATTGTCATTAATGGTGGTACCTCTCGCGTCTGTTAACAACTTCCATCATTGGCTGGTAATCAGACGATGTTCTTGCATGTTCGACTTCATCTCACTCATTCGTATGCTTGAACTTGTACTTTGTTCGGGTCGAGATGGAGCGCAAGACCCTGGGTTTTGTCTGTTAGAATCCAGGCTACGATTTTGTGGATTAATTACATGACTCACTGATTGGATGGCTGTGACCATACCTGAGTCTATTTATCGATCCTTACTAGATGGTTGCGTCCATGCCTTGTATCTAGATTATTTTATACTCTGTTATGGATGGCTATGCCCATACCACATATATATCATGTATTTGAGATATCAGTTGTACTTCTCTATGCACCTTTTCCAATGATAGTTTTTTCAGTTGGACACGTTCTCGTAAAGCATTTCACCCCTCTCTCTCTTTCGGGCCTCATGCTTTAGAGGGCATCTGTTACACAGCAATTTGTCACCGTCCCTGCAATTCCCTGTCCCGCACATTGGACGGCTCTTTCGGTGACCTGTGAGTAGTGACATAACTTGAAAACACTTTCATGGCATTCCCCTGAACATGTACTTTCATTGCCTTGAAGACAACTCCTTGTGAAAAACCCTAAAAATAGCCTTTTTGCATTGGCGCGGGTACACAGTTCAGCCCTCGCGCCAAGGGGGAAAATCCTCCAAAGAGGGCGCGCCAATTGGCACTCTGTCTTAGAGTCGCACCCGCGCTAGGCTTAATAAAGGGTGTTTTAAAAAAATAAATGGCAGAAGATTGATTCCATCCAATTCCTAAACTGGTCTCTAAATTGAGTTGGGAGGTTGGCTTCGAATCTCCATGTAGAGGAAGTAGTTTTCCACCTCTCATGGAAGCTTCCTTGAGGATAGGGCCAATCCCATAATTGTAGTGATCCCAAATCCTCTTCCACCATATATATAAGCTTGCCATTTCCCTTTGCAAGCTAATCTCCAAGAGCCTTCATAGCCAGAAGAATGCTACAAGAGCTTTGATTGTCCTCATAGTGCCAAATCCATAACAGGGAGATTGACCATTGAAGAGAGAGGCTTGTCCCCATTCCTGACAAGCTTTACTGAGACGTATTCTGCTGACGACCTGCCGAAGGAAGGTTCAGCGTCAGAGCCAGGTTGTATTTTCCTTTGTTGAATTAATGATAAGTGACTTTTGGTTATGGTTCCACTCGTATTGTTCATTATGATCATGAGTTGTGTCTTCTGTGATTGATACATAATTGCATATATATCGGGTTTTACGCTTATGTTTGTCGTGCTTCTCATGTGTTCATGTGTTCGATTGCAGCAAGCCAGAGGATTGTGATCTGTTGGAGAGAGGAAACGGGAGGATCATCTCCTCTACAAATGACAGTGTTGGACTTGAGGTAGGCCTTCTTCACGATTTGGTTTTATTGCAGTTAGGAACTTGTGCCATAGCGTGTTTTGATTATTGCTAGACCCAGTCTGGGCTAGTAGGGATCACCTCTGTCCGCAGAGGGGATTTACCTCTACCACAGTGTCCTACCATTTACAAGACCTCCAAAGATCTCTTCTCCATTCATCTCTTGTAAAATGAAAGCATTATTCCCGCTAACTGAACTGATGGTGTAAGGTCCTTTCCACAAATTTTTAAACTTACCACGCTTACCTTTGTCTCCCCTCCCTGAGTCCCATTTTAGTACTTGATCTCCAACCTGGAAATCATTAGCTTTTTTCCTCTTGTCAAAACTTTTCTTTATATTTTCCTGTATTGCTTGTGTCCTTTGGTAAACATCCTCCCTTTCCTATTGTAAATGAATGGTTTGATTCAGTCTCCTTTGCATGTCATTTTCTTCTGATTGTGCTTCTTGGAGAAGTTTCATCACTAGGACTCCTAAGGATGTTGGGAAAATGGCATCCATGCAAGATACCAGTTGATAGGGAGACATACCAATGGATTTCTTGGTGGTTAGTCTATTAGCCCATAATGCATGTACTAGCTTGCCATACCATGGTTTCTGATTCTATTCCAGAAGCTTCTTGATGATATTGACTATGCTTTTGTTGGAAGACTCAGCTAATCCATTACCTTGCAGGTAATAAGCTATGGAATGTCCTAATGTGATGTGATATTTATAACTAAAGTCAACCATTCTTTTGGAAGCAAAGGAAGGAACATTTCTTGTGATTATTTTTCTAAGACAACCAAATCTAGAAAGGATGTGTTCTCAAGAAACTTGAAAATGACTAAGTCAGTGACATTTTTGGATGGGATGGCTTATATCCACTTAGTGAAGTAATCAGTGGCAGTAAGGATCCACTTGTGTTGGGCAGATGAGGTAGGGTGGATATCATCGATGAAGTCCAAAACCCATTATTGGATAGGGGCCTCAACAGTAATGGGATGGAGAGGCAAAGGCAAGAGCTTTCTCTTGCCATAAAAAATTTGACACTTATGGCAAGTCATGACTAGTTTGTGGGTGTCGAGAAATAAGGTAGGCCAATAGTAGTCGGATCTAAGGATATTGTTAGCTCTGGTTTTCCAGTAGATATGGCCTCCACATTTTCCCTTGTGCAACTCATGCATGATATTTCCTGCATCATCCTCAAGAAAACATTTAAGCAATATGCCTACAGAGTTTTTCCAATATCACCGTCCCTACAATTCCCCGTCTCGCACATTGGAGGGCTTATTCCGTGACCTGTGAGCAGCGACATGATCTGAAAACACTTTCATGGCATTCCCCTAGACATGGACTTTCATTCCCCTGAAGACATCTCCTTATGAAAAACCCTAAAAATAGCCTTTTCATCCTTGGTGCGACTATCTAGTGTTATACCTGCGCCAATGGGGGAAATCCTCCAAAGAGGGCGCACCAATTGGCGCTCTGTCTCAAAGTCGCACTCGCGCTAGGCTTAATAAAGGGTGTTTTTCAAAAATAAATGGTGGAACATTGACTCCAACCAATTACTAAACTGGTCTCTAAATTGAGTTGGGAGGTTGGCTTCGGATCTCCATGTAGAGGAAGTAGTTTTCCACCTCTCATGGAAGCTTCCTTGAGTATAGGGCCAATCCCATGATTGTAGGGATCCCAACTCCCCTTCCTCCATCTATATAAGCTTGCAATTTCCCTTTGCAAGCTAGTCTCCAAGAGCCTTCATAGCCTAAATAATGCTGCAATAGTCCTCATAGAGCCAAATCAATAGCAAGGAGATTGACGATCGAAGAGAGAGGCTTGTCCCCATTCCCGACAAGCTTTACCGAGACGTATTCTGCTGACGACCTGCCGAAGGAGAATTCAGCATCAAAGCCAAGTTGTATTTTCCTTTGTATGATTAATAATAAGCGACTATCGGTTATGGTTCGACTCATTCTGTTCATTATGATCATGAGTTGTGTCTTCTCTGACTGATACATAATTGCATCTATCGGGTTTTACGCTTGTGTTTGTTGTGTTTCTTGTTTGTGTAGGTGTTTGATCGGGGTGAGCTAGAGGATTGTGATCTGCTGGAGCAGGGAAACGGGAGCGTCATCTTCTCCACAAACAGCAACGTTGGACTTGAGGTAGGCCTTCTTCGTGATTTGGTTTGTTGCAATTAGGAACCTGTGCCATAGCGTGTTACGATTGTTGCTAGACCCGATCTGGGCTAGTAGGGATCGCCTCTATCCATAGAGGGGATTTACCTCTACAACAAATTGGCGACTCCGCTGGGGAGTTAGTTTGTTGTTTGCTTTATAAACTACAGACGGAGCCTGAAGTTAGCCAGATAGCCTTCAAAACGCTCTTGCTCTGCATTAGCGAAAGTAGATCAATTCTGCTTCAGTCAATCTCTGGTCTAGTTTATGAACTGAACACTTGGAGTATTGTCATGTCTTTCAGTCAATTCTTGACTTTGCTTGCTTGATCAGCTCTTTTGGCTGGCTCTTTTCGTGTCTTTGGCTTTTGGTTTAAGCTCCAACATCACTGGTCTGCTTCTTGGATTGCTTATCTTTTATTTTTGCATAGCAAACTTGACTGGTGCGCTTATTAGCGTGACAGTCACGCCAATTGCCACTAGTTGCCAATTTACTACTCATGCCAATCCTGTTATGGTGCTAGTTTCAGCCTGACAGTCACGCCAATGTTGTGAAGTGCTAGGGTTTTCTTGGTTTTGATCTTTCTGAGCTTGATCTATGATTTTGGTTTCATTTCTTCAACTGCCTGAGTGTTCTAGAGCCTTGTTTGACTGAATGCAGCCTTCATCCTTTGGTTGTTTGCCCTTTTCTATCGATTTTACATTCTAGCCCTAGGGCATCTAGGTGCTATTGTGCGTCGAGCCTCTGTTGGGATTTTTCAGTGTTTGTCTATTCAGTTAGCTTTGTGATTGCTTCTCTACACTCGTTTGGTGGTTTTCTATCATTTTATTGCATTATTTGAGTGATTGGCTTTTTCTTCATTCGAATTCTGCCTTGTCTCGTTTTGGGCCTAGATTACATGGTTCAATTGAGTCTTTGGGTGTCTTTTTATTTGAGGGACTTTTTGTCAATTTGAGGTCTGATTGTGTGTTTGCATTGAGTGAAGTTTGAGTGTTTTTCTCTTTTTCTATCACTTCTCAAATTTCTTGTCTCATTATTTTTCATTTTGTTTAGTGCATTTTGCCCTTAAACATTGAAAATACAAAAAAAAAATCTCTTTTTCTTTGGATTAGTTAGTGTGAATTAAATATTTTTGGTGGTATTAGTGATTAGTAAATTTGAAAGAAAAGCTTTTAGTTTCCATTAGCTACATTAGAGATGTCATTGGTTGTTGTCTGATAATTTTGTTGTTGTGTGAAAAGCTCTTAACTCTCTTGTAATTGGCTTTCATCGAATGAAATGATATACTGTGCCATGTAGTGTGCATTTAGGTGATTTTGAGACATAACACTCACTAGGGCCTAAAAACTGAAACATAATTGAAGATAAACATTAAAATTCATTCAATTTACACTAAGGCAGCATTGAAACATTAACGAAATATTTAGAGGTCTAGGCTAGAGACCTGTTCTGGCGTCTTTAAATCTAGTAGCTGTCGTTCGCCTCTTGGATTTAGAAAGCACTAGTATGGACTTGTGCTCCCCCTACCGTCACGTATATAAAGGGAGACCCCACTAGGTTTATATCCTTTAACCATAGGAAGCTGAGTCTACCGCCCTATACCCGTGATACACCAGACACAACATTCAGGTAGATTGCCTGCACATACGTTAAGTCCTTGGTTGATTTCTCTTTCATTTAGAAACCAAGGTGTATATTGCAGTTCACGGTTATTTGGTACACCCTTTGCCTAGTATTCCTGAGTAGTCATTTTGATCTTATCTGACTCTTTAAATTTGAAAAGATCACCAAGCGCTTGTCCTTTCACACTTGCTTCAAAACTGAAAGAGATAGAGTCATATTTCATCCGTTTCTCGACCCTTAAAACATGAAATGGTGAAGTTTCTATGTTTCAATGTCGTAAAATAAATCACCTATGATCACACGCCCTGTTAGATTTTTCTTGTTGGCCATTTGATTGTGTGCCTTGATTCTTTGTCAGCCCGTGTGTCGTGTTTGATCTTTTCCTTTCGTCGTTACTGTCAGAGTGGCAGAACCTTTAGTTTCTTCTACTGGTAGTCCATATACAGACGATTCATCAGAGGTCTTGCAATCCTCTGCTGAGCCACAGTAGCCCATCGTTTTCAATTTTCCCAACGGGAGACCGGTTCTGTTTGAGCTTCCCTTTGGAGGACCGGTTGATTTCAATTGGCCCTTTTTCGACCCTTGGTCTGGATTTGGAGTAGGGGAACATTTCCCTCCTCTTACATCAGGTTCGCCTTTTTTAGCTGCTGTTATTCCTCCTATTCCTCACCGTCTGTTATGAGATCTAGTGGCAGGTTCAAATATGAGTTAATCCATCCACTCTCCTAGGGAGGAAATCCCCATGTCTGGTGAAGATTACCAGCTATTCCCAGAAGTAACCCGGAAGTTATTCCCAGAAGACAACCCCGAATCATCTGTTATGTCTTCGCCTGGTCCCTCACTACCAGCATGGTATAGATCTTTAGGTCAGATTATCTCCGCCGCTGCCTCTATGGGGGTATCAGCTTCTTCTACGACGCTGGTTATTCCTTCACTGGGGATGTCTCCTAGGACACCCATTATGTCATCCCCTTAGGTCACTTCTGTACCTGTCAGGCCCACTGTCTGTGTGGCCGCATCTACACCGACTGTTACCACTTAGTCCATAAGGGTTGCATCGTTTTCCGAAGACATCTATATAGCATCTGCTATGCTGGAGAAAATTTCTCCTGAGGAGTATCGATTGTCCCTACAACAATCGAACCCTGAGGTCAGACAATCCTCTCAAGATCCCAACCGCTCATATTTTCGCATTATGCACAGGATGGTACTCCCGTGTACGTTTTTCCATATTAGTACAATGAGTATGGGAATCCTTTACATTTACCAGATCCTGAGGCTCAACTTCATGCTTAGGTTTTTCCGTATAACCAGGTTGGGCAGCCTTATAACCTGCAAGGACAGCCGTTACAAGGCCAACCTTCGGGCCAGCCTGGCTATCCTTATGACCCGCAAGGGCAGCCCTTACAAGGCTACCCTTCGGGCTAGTAGGGGCCATTATACGATCCGAAAGGATAGTATTAAAACCCTTCAGGTCAACTCGTGCAGCCTCTCCCTAGATTCCAACCTGGGAAACCTCAAGGACTCACAGGTCAACCGGGGTACCAACCAAGGATGATATATGGTCCTGGGGGGCAAGTCCAACCTTCAAAACCCATGCAAACTCAGTATCCTGTTGCTCCAAATGTTGCACATCAGCCAGGATCATCTTATGGTCGTGTTGCAGGTCAAACCGGTTACCAGCCACCACCTGGCTCCATTCCACCGCAAGGCCAACCGGCTCATCTGGCACAATCCGAGGTTCCACATCAGCCAGGTCAACCTGCACAACCGGCACAACCTATTCAACCGGGTCAACCTGTTCAACCAGGGTAGCCCGTTTAGCGAGGTCAGCCTGCTCAACCAAGCTAGCCTACACATTTTGTCAACCCTGCCCAATAGATGATTTATTCAATGCCACAGTCGAATCAAACGGTGCGTCCTAATTATCAGGCTCAGCAGGGTCCCACCTATCAGTAGCCCACTCAACCTCAAGGTGATTAATATTCTCATGGTCAATAATGACCCAATTATAACCACCCCCAAGGTTCCAATTATTACACTCAACAACCCGACTACACCTATACTCAGCAGCCAAATCCGCAGACTGCTCAAACATGGCCAACATTCAATCAGGGTCCATAATCTAGTTATCAAGCCCCGTACACTAGTTACCAGCAACCAAATTAGACTGGTTATGCACCCTATACCCCCTACGGTCAGAATCCTACCGGAAAAAACCCATGGGGGCAAGGATATTCTCAACCAGCATGGAGTACAGGTACTGGTCCTTGTCGAGGGCCTGGCATGTTGTTCAATCTGCAGTTGTCGTTCTTAGCTACCTTGGAATTACCGAACGTTTCTAAATTAACCAATGATCTGATTCTTCACAATCCTTATTGGCCTCTGGTTCCAACCAAGGTACCCAAGGACTGCCCAAAATTTGAGGGTAAAGCTGGAGAGGACCCCCAAGCTCATGTAATGAATTACCATCTTTGGTGTTCGTCCAAATCTTGGGTGGATGATTCAATTCATCTTCGCCTCTTCCAGGGCACTCTGACTGGTGTTGTCACTAAGTGGTATATTGAATTACCTCGTGGCATGTTTCAAGATTTTAATACATTAGCCATGGCTTTTCTGACTCACTTCCAGTTACCAGTTCACTACGAAGCTGGGATGCATCTCCTGACTTCTTTAAAGCAGGATAAAGCCACCCACATATATGATCACATTCATGAGTGGCAATGTCTTCGTAGACTGATCAAGTTTGATATACCTGATCAGCTACTAAATCATTGGTTCACCACCTCCTTTGTTAACAAAATCGCTCAAGATATTGCTATGGGAGCGTGTGTGACTGAAGAACAAGACATAGTGTGTGACCAGTATCTAGATCTGGTATACTCTGAGTAAGGCATGCTTTATGATATTTTGACTGATGCTCCACGCCCAGAAACCTCTAAATCTCCGCCTACCCCATCGGTGGATGGTGTTATTAGTTTTGTGTCTCAAAATTCTCGAAAATCTTCTAATGGGAAGCAGAAGTCCAATTCGTCCAATAATTCTGCTCTTCCCGCCCCTCCAGATTCTCGCAAGACTGCGGAGGTTAACACTATTCAGGCTAATCCTACGGAAAAAGCCTCCAAAGGAAAAAAGAAGGGCAAAGGAAAATATAAACCCGATGCCCCAAATCCAAAGTCTTGTAAACCTCGCACTGATGACGGTTCCCAACGTAAACCGAAGTACCCCTGTCTTATCTGTGAAGGAGATCATTATACCAAAGATTTTCCTTGACGGTCTGAAATTAGTCAACTTCTGAAAGGCTCCAATGGGGCTCCAGGAGTTCTCAAAGAACCGTTCTTGTCTTAGCAGACCCAGATGGTTGAGCAGCCCTCACCATCTGCACCATTTGGGTCCCAGGTCTTTATGATGAATGGTGCTGCACCTATCTCAATCGCTATGCATTCAAAGGATTATGCTGGATCGCGTCAAGCAGCTGGAAAGGAAGTTGTGGATGGTCCACCTCCCCCACCTGTCTTCGGTCCTTTGGAAATTGAGAAGCCTACAGCTGAACCTGTTGTGGGGCCACCCTCTAAAGGTGTTCTGCGAAGATCTTCCTACAACAAAAATGCTCGTGCCGCTCAGCACTACAGTATTGTTGAGGACTTGGCACAAGCACCTTCTGCCATGTCTGCATTGGAAGTTCTTCAAAGTTTCCCATCGCAATGCAAAGCTTTGTTGTCTGCAATCGGTGTAATCGATCCCGCCGATTCTAGTCTTCTCACCTTCGACTTAGAAAATTTTACCCCCTGACTTCCACATCAAATCTCTCTTATTATTCAAGTCAGGATCAACGGTCTTAATATCCAAAGGTCCATTGTGGATGAAGGTGCTTCCAGCTGTGTCATGTCATCTGCTTGCTGGAAGGCCATTGGGTCTCTGGCTCTTTCATCATCTCCTAATGCCTTAGAAGCATTTGATGGTCGGGAATCCAAACCCCTTGGTGTTCTCAAGAGTTTTTCGATTATGTTACAAGGGAAGATAGTCAACGTAGAAGTAGAAGTGGTTGACACCAAGCTTAACTACAATTTACTTCTCGGCCGCAGTTGGACTCACACCATGCTATGCGTGCCATCCACCCTCTTTCGACTTCTCAAGTTTCCTCATCAGGGAAAAATCATTACTGTGGATCAGTTGTCTTTCTTCACTTCATCCTTTGAGAACAACATTCCTTACATGGATCAGATCCCCAATCCCCTTGACAGTGTAGGGCCCGGTCTCTTCAAAGACCCCGCCCTCATGGGTATTTTTCCCACACCACCACCACACACTGTTCAAGCTAATATGGTCTCTAGGTCTGACGACCCATGGATCATCCCTTCACCTGAACAGGTGCTTCATTTTGGAGAATCGATGCCCTTAACTCCAGTATAGATCAATTACTGTGAAATCGTTGCCACATCCGATCCTCCTCCTCCTCAACATGCTCCCTCGAGCATGGCTCTAGACACCTATTCTCAATCCCCTTGCCTCGGCGAGGCCGACTCGCCTGATCCTCTTAAAGAGATTTTCCCTTCTGACGAAGCCATTGTTGAAGAAATGTCTCTTGAGGAGCTCCCTTGGAGTGATGGACATCATTATTCCTCCTTCATGCCCAACTTGGGGGCAATGTCAGATTGTCTAGAGCGTTTTGCATCTCAGGTTCCTACTTCGCCTCTCTAGACGCACATTTTGACTCATGAGGTCCTTTCGGAAGGAGACCTGAGCAACATTACCCAAACCATTCCAATCGACATCTCTGTCAAACCGGGGATAGTCGAGAATATACATGTGGGAGTGACTTGTTCTCCTGACAAGATACAAGTTTATACTGATCTTTTCCGTTAATTCAGAGATGTGTTCACTTGGTCCTATGAGGAAATTCCTATGATTGACCCCAACATAGTAGTGCACGAGATTCCAACCTACCCCGGTGCGAAACCCATGTGCCAACGCTTACGCCTAGTCCATCCCCGCAAAGCCGCTACCATTAAAGCTGAAGTTGAAAAACTTCTGAACGCAGGCTTCATTTACCCGATCCCCCTCATAGAATGGGTCTCAAACATTGTCCCCGTAGATAAGAAACAGGGTAATATAAGAATCTGCGTTTATTACCATGATATTAGTCGGGCCTATCCTAAGGACAATTACCCCACTCCCTTCATAGATCAAGTCATTGACGAATGTGCTGGGAGTGAGATTTATTCCCTAATGGACAGATTTTCTGGGTACAATCAGATAAATATTTTACCTGCCGATCAACACAAGACTACATTCATCTTTTCGTGGGGTACCTTTGCTTATAAAAAGCTCCCATTCAGCTTAAAAAATGCTGGAGCTACTTTCCAGTGTGCTATGTCTAATGTGTTCCACGACATAGGCCCTATCGTTCAGCCTTATCTGGACGATTTGCCAAGTCACTCAGCTCGGTGAGAGGACCATCCCGAACACCTCCGCCAGATTTTCCTTCACTGTCGATGCTATAATATCTGACTTAACCATCATAAATGTGTCTTTTGCATGGATTCTGGTTGTCTTTTGGGGTTCATTGTCTCCAAAGATGGGATTCGCCTCAACCCTTTAAAGGTCGAGGCCATTGTCAATCTCCCATCACCCTCTTCGTTACACCAATTGCAGAGTCTGCAGGGAAAAGCTAACTTCCTTCGACGCTTCATCCCGAACTACGTAGAAGTGGCCAAAGGTTTCACGCATATTTTAAAGCAGAATGTTCCCTTTCGTTGGGACGATATTGCTCAATGATCTGTCGAGAAGCTTAAGAAATTACTTTTTAATGCTCTGTTGCTTCGTCCTTCGAACTATCACCGTGATTTCACTCTGTACTTGGCTGTCGCGTTTAGCGCCATAGCTATGGTTCTGGTGCAGGATGATGATGATGGAAATGAACACGTCATTTATTATCTTCCACGGAACCTTCTCAAAACAGAAACGCGTTACGCTCATGTCGAGAAACTGGCGTTATCCGCAGTGCAAGTTGTGCAGCGTTTCCACCACTACATCCTATTGCGTACAACAACCATGGTTTCAGATTGCAACCCCATGACATACATTCTATCTCGACAATTACTGGGGAGAAAATACTCCAAATGGATCGTTATCCTTTAGGAGTTCAACCTAGAGTTTAACACTGCTAAGTCGACCAAATCACTAGTTTTTGCGGATCTCATTTGCTCCCTCCCGACAGACTCCACAACATCTCACTTCGAGGATCATATCCTTGATGAAACACTCTTCCTTATCAGCACTCATGACCCATGGTATGGCAACATCATAGTGTATCTTCAAACGTCAATATTCTAGTTTGAGTTGACCAAGGATGCCCGACGTCAGATTCAGCATCAGTCTCAACCCTACCATATTGTAGGAGATACTTTATACCGGGTTGGAGTAGATTCCGTGCTCTGTCGGCACCTGACCTTGGAAGAGGCGGAAAGAGTCTTGAATGACTATCATAGTGGTGCCTATGGCGGTCACATGTCCGGATATGCCACTGCCCAGAAGATTCTGCATGCAAGTTACTCCTGGCCATCGATATTCAAAGACTATATAGTTGCAGTTCGAAAATGTCATGCGTGCCAGGTTTTTTAGCATAAGATAAGCGCGCCACCTCTCCCTCTGTATCCTGTTATTACCATCGACCATTTTGCAAAATGGGGCATAGATTTCATGACGAGTAACCCTCATTCGGTCAGGGGGCATGCATATATAATCATCGCTGTAGACTACTTTACTAAGTGGGCTGAAGCGATGCCTACACTAGCCATCGAAGGTAAGACAGTTGCTCAGTTTATTTTCAACCACATTATTGCATGTTTTGGGGTCCCTCAGGCCATTGTTACTGATCACGACACTCATTTTAGAAATTACATGATGGCCAAGCTGACATCAATATTGGGCTTATGACACGATAGCTCAACGCCATATTACCCCCAGGAAAATGGCCAGGTTGAGGCTGTGAACAAAGTTTTGGTCACTATGCTTCAACGAACAATTGGTATTCATAAGTCTGATTGGCATCTCCAATTTTTCTCAGCTCTATGGGCCTACCAGACATCAGCAAAGAGTGCGACCGGATTCACACCGTTTCAATTGGTGTACGGTCTGGAAGCAACTCTTCCGGTTGAGTGTGAAATTCCTTATTTGAAGTTAGCTATGGAACTTTTTCCCGACACTTCTCCTAAAGAAGAGCATCTCTTGTATTTGGAACGGTTGGATGAAACCCGTCACTTGGCTGCTTTAGTCATTGAAGCACAGAATAAGCGGGTCAAAGCCCACTTTCATCAATCTATGTCTCCACGTTTCTTTGTCGAAGGGGACCTTGTCCTCCTATACGACCAAGCACACGACAAAATTGGAGTAGGAAAGTTCCAACTGATGTGGCATGGGCCCTACATTGTAAAATGAGTATTGAAAAAATGGGCTTATGATCTCATTGATTATGAAGGAGTTCCTTTGGCACAACCTAGAAATGGGCTGTACCTCAAAAAATACCATGCTTGAAGTTATTTTTGGTGTGGTGTGTGTACATAGGTGCGTATATTTGTTTGTGTGCATGTGTGGTGTGGTGTGCAATGTAAGCATATTTCTGCTGATTGGGTCTTCCTGATTGTGCAGATGTCTATTACTCCATTTGTGGGTTTCGCGGATGGTGCCTCCCGCAGTACCAGGAATCTATCCTCGGTAGCCTGGGTAATCTATGATCCTGCTGGTGAGTTGGTGAACCTGCAAGGGGTGTGTCTGGGTCCTGCTACAAATAATATCGTGGAATATAGTGCCCTGTTGGAATTATTAGCCGAGGCTGTGGACCTTGGCATTCGTGAATTACTTGTGTATCTAGACTCACAACTTGTAGTATTACAGCTTAATGGTCATTATTCAATTAAAAACCCATCTATTTTATGTCTGTATCTACGTATTCGTTTACTGGAGAGAAATTTTGATTATATCACATATCAACACATACCCAAACATATGAATACATTAATAGATGCAGTAGCTAATATGGTTTTAGATAGACATTTGCACAATTTATAAACAAAATGTCATCACATGTAAAAAGATCCATCCAGAAATAGGTATATGTGTGTGTGTGTGTGTGTGTGTGTGTGTGTCGAAATGTTTGCATAGTGTGCATCACATAAAATAAAAAATATACATGTTCATATTAATACAGCTGGAGATGACATCTCTCTCAAAAATATGCATGAAAATCCCTAAATGTCTAATCTACATGTTGCTCATGGTAACAAGCCACCGCGTGCACTAAGCGTCTCAGTATTCGATGGAGGCAACTAGGCACCCCCACAGTGTGTCGCTAGTATGCTATCGGAACATCTGTTAGCTGTGCATAGTTCAGGATCCCCCGGGCAATGCCCTCCAAGTTCTGGATCAGTTCACCTCCTTCACCACCCTCAGCCTGAGGGTCATGTGCGACATGGCTTCTCCGCGCAATGGGTGACATGCTCACGGGCCTCTCTGGGCTAACATCTGCATATACATAAAAATATTATTAGAACGGAAATGTATTACCAAAAAAATCATAAATACATAAAAATTAAAAAGAGTATCATACCCAACTCCTCATCCCAGTCCTCCCCCTCCGGGAGTGGAAGATCAAGATCTCCAGTGAAATCGGTCCTAGCATAGGGCCAATCCTCGACCACGATTAGTTGTCGTCGTAACCACCCAAAGAATTTGGGCCTCCAAGACATCTGTTGGCCTCCTCCTAACCTAGGCATAAGTGCTGCCCAGCGAGCCATCCTCGGCTCTCTTGGTACTGGCTCAGCAACTATGGCCCCTTGGCCCTAGAAAATGGGTAATCGTTCCAGGAGGAACGACCCCAAAATGGAACTGTAGCCAAACTTCTTTAGTTTGACTTGCTTGCATCTTGTCAGCTGCCTCTTGATATTTCTTGTCACTTCAGTAGCCCAATCAAACAATGTGGGGTTCATACACTCGGAGGGTAATATGAGTTGGGCTTTGGTTACCTCATGCGGGGCCTGCGACCCTGTAGCCCTCATAATGGTGTGTAGCACTACTCTAAGTGTTAGATCATAGACAGTGTGGATGTCCACCTTCCCGCTTCTCGATCCGGTTCATGCCCCTGGGCATAGCCTCACCATTACTTGCTCCATCTTTTCTCCGGAAGGTCTGCTGCCCATCAGGATGGGTACTGGGCCTCTGCGCGATAGCTCGATGATGAAATAGATGTCGGAAACCTCAAGTTCCAACACTTGGTTCCGAAGTTTAAATAATTCCTCATTTTCATCCCATATGCTGACCAAGTACTGTAGCAGCTCAGGTTGAGCTCATAAGCATGGAGTAAGAAATAATTTTTTGAGTCCATATTTCCTTAGTGCATTCATACAGGCTTTGTTTTCCATAGCCATTTCATCTTCCTCCCCATGTTCCCTCTCCTTCCATTCGATAACCATTATGCTTGTATATCTGCATCAACATAATCAAAAATGCTTTATTAGACCTCTGGTACATTTGAAAATCCACATGGGTAACTCACATTTTGAAAATTTTAAGTGGAAAATTGAGTTGCGCCACTGGCATGACCCCTTTGTGAAGAAACATCCATTGGCATGGGTCCGTGCCCGATACCCGCGCCAATGGAGCGAGCCCTAAAATTTTAAAAGGGGCCCTCCAGAAGTCTAATGCACAATTCAAACTCATAAAAACTGGATTAAAATGTATCTTAAGGGAACGCCTTTTACCTGGAACAAACGAGGAGTTGAATGACATCCCGGATCAGTCACAATCACCGCCGCAAGTTTGCACACAAACATACCACTATTTCTCTCCAAGTAAGGGAAAAAGTAAAAGTAAATTTGTTTTACCGTTTAGAGCCTATTTATAACTTTTTAAGTCAAAAATTAGGTTTTAAATGTCATTTTTCTCAATATTTTAATATATTTTTTCGAAAAATGGATCTTACACTTGCTTTGATGTGCAGCGACAGGTTTTTACGTGACTTGGACAGTGATAGGAGTTGTATTTTATACTTTTTTGGACTCAGTAAAAACATGAAAAAGTCATTTTGTAGTCATCTTTCAGCTCTTTTCTGACTCTTTAAACATCAAAAGATTGTTGATTCCCTTATCGTTTCGATCTCATTAAAGTGGCCATGAAACGACATCTACCCAGTATACATTTACCCCTTTTTCTGGCTGGGATAGATTATTTACGAAAAAGGAATACCCTGCCCTATCGTGACTAGGAGGTTTTCTTAGACATAGTTTTCTACCTTTTCGGATCTAAGGAACTATTTACGAAAAGGGATCATTGGAGTTTACTTTTCTGCTGTCTTTTCAAACTCTCTAAACAAGAAAATACGCCGAGTTCTCCCTTTGTCAGACTCGTTAAACCCTGATGACATCGGACTCAGTCGTAATGACAATATTTTAGTTCCTCCTTCCTAGGGCTCGTTAAATGTACTAGGATGGATTCACCCGAAGGGCGGACTTATATTACAATCATATGCTATCCCCTTCAAGCTTGTTTTCAAAAATAATTGGGGTACTCGCTAGAAATGGTGGAAAAAATGGAACCAGCATCATTGTTGTGTCGGCAGTATGTCGCTCTTGAACATGGCACTTGTCTGCATTCGTGTCGGGTTGGGGACATCTCATCTCATTTTTCACTTGCCTCCATGGGTTTGGGTGATCCCTTTTGACCTCTCATCTGCTCTTTGCCTCGTCACCATGACCTTTGATCTTTTGATGTCAAATACTGCCAAATCCACTGTCGTGCCGCCAATATGTTCAAGAGAAGTTGACCTATGCAGGTTCCAACCTTCCTCTGATTCTCATCTGATCCTGATTCACAAAGACATTATGTTCCTCTGTCTCGTGTTGATTATGTGGGAAACACTATGGCCCACCTTCGATGAAGGTCATTTCCTGTCGACTTTAGCTCATTATCCAGGAAGCTGATCTAGAGACTCCCTTCTGGTACCTTGGAGCCTACATGGCTCAATGGCAGGTTCTTCGCGTTTGACGTGAGGTTTTCATCATTGGCCTCTGATCGAGTGATTCTACGGGTGTTCGAAACTAGCTCACTGATTCACATGCCGTAGACTATAGCTGTATTACCTTGAGGACCATTGTCATTATTGGTGGTACCTATCGCATCTATTAACAACTTTCATCATTGGCTGGTAATCAGGAGATGTTCTTGCATGTTCGAATTCAGTTCACTTATTCACATGCTTGAACTTGTACTTTGTTCGGGTCGAGATGGAGGGAAAGACCCTGGATTTTTTCTGTTGGAATCCAGGCTACGATTTTGTGGATTATTATGATTGGTTACATGACTCATTCACTGGATGGCTGTGACCATACCTGAGTCTATTTATCGATCCTCACTGGATGGTTGCGTCCATAGCTTGGATCTGGATTATTGTATACTCTGTTATGGATGACTGCGCCCATACCACATATATCATGTATTTGAGATATCAGTTGTACTTCTCTACACAAGTTTTCCAATGACAATGTTTTCAGTTGGAAACGTTCTCATAAAGCATTTCACCCCTCCCTCTCTTTCGGGCCTCATGCCTTAGGGGGCATCTGTTACACAACAATTTGTCACCGTCCCTGCAATTCTCCATCCCACACATTGAAGGGCTTATTCTGTGGCTTGTGAGCAGTGACATGGTCTGAAAACACTTTCATGGCATTCCCCTAGACATGGACTTTCATTCCCCTGAAGACATCTCCTTGTGAAAAACCCTAAAAATAGCCTTTTCATCCTTGGCACAACTAGCCAGTGTTATACCCACGCAAATGGGGGAAATACTCCAAAGAGGGCGTGCCAATTGGCGCTCTGTCTCAGAGTCACACTCGTGCTAGTCTTAATAAAGGGTGTTTTTAAAAAATATATGGCGGAAGATTGACTCCAACCAATTCCTAAACTGGTCTTTAAATTGAGTTGGGAGGTTGGCTCCGTATCTCCATGTAGAGGAAGTAGTTTTCCACCTCTCATGGAAGCTTCCTTGAGGATAGGGCCAATCCCATGATTTTAGGGATCCCAACTCCCCTTCCTCCATCTATATAAGCTTGCCATTTCCCTTTGCAAGCTAGTCTCCAAGAGCCTTCATAGCCTAAAGAATGCTGCAACAGTCCTCATAGATCCAAATCAATAGCAAGGAGATTTATGATCAAAGAGAGAGGCTTGTCCCCATTCCCGACAAGCTTTACTGAGACGTATTCCACTGACGACCTTCCCAAGGAGAATTCAATGTCAGAGTCAGGTTGTATTTTCCTTTGTATGATTAATAATAAGCGACTATTGGTTATGGTTCCACTCATTTTGTTCATTATGATCATGAGTTGTGTCTTCTCTGACTGATGAATAATTGCATCTATTGGGTTTTACGCTTGTGTTTGTCGTGTTTCTTGTGTGTGCAGGTGTTCGATCGCAGTGAGTGGGAGGATTGTGATCTACTGGAGCAAGGAAATGGGAGCGTCATCTTCTCCACAAACAACAGCATTGGACTTGAGGTAGGCCTTCTTCGCGATTTGGTTTGTTGAAATTAGGAACCTGCACCATAGCATGTTACGATTGTTTCTAGACCCGATCTGGGCTAGTAGGGATCGCCTCTGTCCATAGAGGGGATTTACCTCTACAACAATAACATTCCATCTATAATGCATAAATTCAAAGCTTTTTTTTTAGGAACCTATCTTTTGTTTTTGATAGTGTAGGTGGAGCATTAAGATAAAAAAGGACATACAAGATATCAACATACCAAGGTGACTTAAGAAACGATTCTTCAATATAGGGAGCTATGCACTCTTCTTGTTCTTCTAAAACATTAACCATATTCATATCTAAAGCTTGGAAGTTTGATTCAGCCATAAGTTTAGCAAGGCCTTGTCCATTGACCAGTTTAGTGTGTCTAATTTCTAAGTAATATTCTAAGATAATAGCAATCCACTTTCCCCTTTTACCATCAGGTTCTTGATTCAAAATATCTTTGACAACAGTATGTAGGACAAAAGCAATGATGTGAGAATGTAAGATATAAACTCTAAAATCTTTCAATTCTTTAATCAAAGCATTGACTTGCTTCTCCATGATGTTATACTTGAGAGGAGAATTTCTAAGGGATTTGCTAAAGAAGGATATAGGTTGTTCTTGCCCAGTCATGTTCTTTTGTAATAACACTACAGCAATGGTGTGTTCAGAGGCAAATGAGAAAATGTAGAATTCTTTGGTGAAATCAGGACTGATTAGGACTGGTGTTTGGGTGAGGGCTAGTTTGACCAGTTCAAAATATTTTTTAGCTTCAATGGTCCATTTGACTCCTACTTCCTTTTTAAGCATGTTGGTAATATTCCTCAAGAGTTCAGCAAGGTTGGGAGTGAACCTCCTTAAGAATTGTATCTTCCCGATGAAAGACTGTAACTCTTTAATGTTCCTGGGATGACTCATTTGTAAAATGCCTTCAATCCTCTTGGGGTCTATTATGATTCCCTCTTCTGAGATAATGTGGCCTAGGATTTTTCCTTCCTGGAGAGCAAATAGTGTCTTCTTAGGATTTAAGGAAAGGCCGTACCTCCTACATTTTTCAAAAACTTTTCTTAGGTGAACCAAGTGTTCTTCATCAGTCTTAGAGTATACACTGATATCATAAAGGTAAATGACTATGAAGTAGCCTATGTCTTTTGAGAAAGCTATGTCCATGGACCTTTGGAATGTGGCCCCTGCATTTATTAACCCGAATGGAATTTTAACGTACATGAACGTACCCCAAGACATGGTGAAGGCAGTTTTTTGTTGGTCACTGGGGATTACGAGTACTTGGTTGTAGCCAGAAAAACCATCAAGCAGTGAGATTCTTTTAGAGTCAACTACCTTTTGAAGCATGTGGTCCATCTTAGGCAAGGGGTAATTGTCTTTTAAGGAGGCCTTGCTCAGATTTCGAAAGTCGATGCAAAGTCTAATCTCTCTATTCTTTTTCCTAACTGACACAAAGTTGGAAACCCACTCTGTGTATCGAAGGGATACTATGATCCTGGCATCGTACTTATTTTTTATCTCTTTATCAACTAAAAGTAATAGAATAGGGTTTATTCTTCTCAATTTTTGTTTGAAGGGTTTCTGATTCTCCTTAAGGGGAATCTTATTTTGAATAATGCTTGTGTCATATGATTTTAAATCTTCATACCCCCATGCAAAAACATCTCTAAATTCTCGTAAAAGTTCAATATATCTTTTTTTTATGTGAGGATGAAGAGTTTTGGAGAGTTTGATCATTTTAGGCTCTTCTAGGCTACCAATGTTACACTCCTCCACATTGTTCTCTATGGATTCCATTTTTGGTTTCTTGGCCACATCATTAAAGTGAAAAAGCTTGTCTAATGGTGCAAGGCCTTTTGGTAATGTATCATCTTTACACTCTAAAACCTCAAGGTCCTTTTGGTCTGGGTCCTCAATCATTTCCACATCATAAGGGTGTGTAAGTAGGTTTATATCAGCAAAAGGTGGCATCTTTGTTTCTAAGGTTTTTTCTTTTGTAGAAACATCTTCATCATGCCCTAAAATTGGTTATGCTAATGTAAATTCATTCCTAGATTATAAAAAATCGCTAATCTCTTCATAACCTTCAAACACTTGCCAATATTCAATGTTTTCAGGCACTGTAGGCCGGTTTTTTAATTTGACAGTGTATTGTACTTGCCAGTGGTATTTGGCAGTTGCTAGCTACAAAGGAAAGCTCATTTGCAAGAGTATTTTGGGCTTTAGGAATGTAAGTTAGCTCATATTTCTCAAAGGTTTTGAGGAGATCTAATGATACATTTATGTGCTCTCTCAATCTTGGATTCTTAGTTGAATACTCACCTCTGATTTGTTTAGTGATTAGTTCATAATCTCCTTGAGCAGAAATTTTCTTAGCTCCTAAATCTTTGAGTAGGTGTAAGCCAAGGAGGAGCGCCTCATATTATGCAATGTTATTAGTGCACTGAAAGTCTATTTTGTAAGAATGGCCTTCATTTGTGTTATTTATCCAGACACCAGCTCATAATCCAGCCTTGCCACAAGAACCATCAAAGGTTATGTTACATAGAGTTTCTATTTCATGTTCAACACTTTGTTGTTTTTTGGGGCTACTAGAGTTTGGGATGATGTGTTCTTTAGTTGAGGGTATGTCTGGTGGTTTTGGTAGCACTAGATAATTGTTATTTTCACTCACCTGTTCCCCAATTTCATTTTCATTATATAATATAAATGAATCTAAGTCCGAATGAATGGAATAGACAGGGGTGTTCTTTGGCCTATCCAAGTTACTCACCATATATTTCATGTGTGACTCTCGGTAAAGTTTTCTTGTCTGGTTGAAAATAGGGATAGTGGCATAGGACATATCTAGTTGAAGGTTACCCTGAAGTTTGGCTCCCCAAGATCTGGATAAAAGAATGTCATATTTAGGGGGAATGTCTGCCACCACTACGTCCGTGACAAGACCTTTAGCAGGAATCTGTGCCATATTGACACAAAGGTCTTTAATTAGGCCCAAACACATGACCCTATTGGAATCAAATGAGTACAATTATTTGTAAGGTTTAGTGATTTCTAGGCCTAATATTTCCATCACAACTTTAGGCATAAGGTTGTGTGAGGCTCCAAATTCCAGCATAGTATTGTGTAATATCTTGTTATGTATGTTTAGACTGATATAGAAAGGGGGAACAACTCCTTCTTGATACTTTCCTTCAACCTTAGGTCCAAATAGCAATTCAGGACCATCATCAGTTCAATTTAGCATGTCAGTATCATTTCTTAAGTTCAAAACCTTTAACACTTGGGATTTATACACTCCTTCGGTTAGTTGTTCGGTCAGAGGCATGGTTATTTTAATTTTAGCAAATTATCCTTCAAAGCTGAAAGGGATTTGGGTTTTAGACATATTTGCATTAGCTTTATCAGCCATAGCCTTGTCCATAAGTCTGGTTTGCTGATTTTGATCAAGGGCTTTGGATAACAGAAATTTTTTAGGATCACTATTAGAGGTACTAGGGTGGCTTGTGTCGATGTTTGGTTGGTTGTTCTTTCCTTTGTTTTCTTCAGATTTCTTAGCCATGTTATTCAGATTGCCTGTTGTGTTCTTATGAATATTTTCTGGAGCTTTCCTAATAGTGCTATCATTTTGGTGTTTCTTAGATGCTTACTGGTTTCTTTTTCTCCTAAGGTCATACTGCCTATGGACCTCCATGATGGCATTTTCCAGCCCTGATTAGCAATCTTCAGAGTCTTCAAAATATATTTGAGTTTGATCAAAATCACAAAGGTATTTTTATTCTTCTGTGAGAAAAAATTCATTTTCATTGTCGAAACTTATTAATTTCACATTGTCTTCTTCAGCTTCCTCCAGCTCTTTTTCCTCTCTATTTACATAATTATCTTGGAAAGTGGGCCTAATGTTTTGATCATTTTCTCTTGCCCAGTTTTGGGGAGGGTTACTTCTGAAGTTCTGAGTTATGTTCCTAATTTGGGTATTAGCTTGGTTTTCTCTGGGAGGGGTCCTTTCATTCAAATTTATATTTTCTATCATTCTCTCTATAGTTCTCATTAAGCTATATATTTTGGTATCAGAAGAGGAGGTTGAAGGCATGGTTTCATCCTTGTAGGTTACCCTTCTTTCTGATTTCAATCAAGCCCTATTTTCAATTAAGTTAACTTCTGCACGAATAGCTTCCCTTTGCATTTCTTCTAAGGTTTTAGATTCTCTTTATCTTAGTTGGAAAGTCATGTCAGGGTCAAAACCCTTAGGGAATTTCACTAGTGCTAGGCCTTGTGGAGGTTTCATGTGAGGTGGGAGGGAGTTGTAGATAATGTTAAATCTGGTGCAATAGGCTTGCACATTTTCCCCTACATTACTTTTTGTTGAACCCTTGATTAAACTAAGAGGAGGGTGGGTGAATCAGTTTAATGCAGTCATGGTCTTGTAAAACTTTCTTTTATACGTATTTACATTTTCATTTTGTGATCAAATTAATATACAATGAAACACCAATCTTAATAAGTGAGCAACACGTATTAAGTAGATTAAATACATAATTTCAACACATAATCATCATGCATATAGACAAAATATATAAGTCAAAACCCATAAGGGAGAAAACCACATCTTATTATTGTTGTGATGCAAAGGAAAGCTCCAAATCCCTCTCACCACTGAATTTCTGTAGGCTCCAACCTACATGAGGCTACTACCTCAATTCTGCAAGCTACAACTTACAAGGAAGCTCCAACTCCCATCTATTTTTTGCAGGCTACAACCTACAGGAGGCTCCTACCTCAACCAGCTACAACTAGACTTCTATAAGGCTATAAATTGACATGGAAGCACCAACTTCCTCATTGTACAACAAAATCATATGCTGATTTATCTAGATATTGGCTCTGTTTTTCTCCTTCTTTACTGCTATCCTTCCAGCCTTCAAATTAGCTTTCTATCATCTCTGGATCTTCACAAATCATCTCTCTGCTCCTTCTTCCTCTTACACTGTCTCACTCATTTCTTCATTCTCTCAGCCTCTTTATGCATATGTTGGTAAAATTATTTATAGGGATCACCTCATGACTGTTTGCATTCCACAGGGAATTCAAAATGAATAGGTATGACTCTTTTCCTTCCCCCTTCTCATTTTCTTGTCCAGCACATTCAGAATGATATAACAGAATGTATATATATGTGTGTGTGTATTATAGTGGAGTTTTTCTTTGCCTACGGAGTCTTGTCGTTACATCACAAACAATATAAATTTAATAATACAATTACAGTTACAATCAAACATTTCAATCAACCCTTTCAATTCTTGGTTCCCCATGCATTTGTCTTTTATGCTGCTGTCACTGTATTTTTAGTTTCTGCTGTTACAGTTCTACATAACTATCATTTTGTCCGAATTGACCCATTCTATTTCTCGCGCCCACTACGTTCAACCTTCACTACTCTTCTAAACATTCGATTTTTCCCTTTTCTCTGTGTCGGGTCCTTACCCGAGCCTTTCTACCTGCATTCATACTTTCTTTCTTTTTTGTGTTGTAATCCTCCTTTTTCTCTTCGAAACGATTTACAAAGGAAAATCACTTACACCCGAACTTGAAATCTCTTTAAATAATGGTTCTGAGCTACATCACATCTGGCTCCTTTATCTCACTTCAGCGATTCAGATATCCAATGTGCCTTTGTCCCTCTGAACTCTCGATATGTGATGTAGCGCAGTGCTGCCACGTGTCTCTTTACATTGGCACATCACATTGCTTCTACTCATCGCATTGCAATATCATTTTTCATACCGTGCGTACCCATATGATGTGCGATATGCGATATGCAATCGTATTGCATTGCCACTGTCCATCACATCGTATCCATCACTCACATCGCATCGCAACTTTTCTCTTACGATCTTCACCCCTCCGATCTTGTGATTTGCGATATGTGGGCCAGGTCCATGTCATCTCCATGTCATCGTGCCACATCACCACCACATCATCTTCCCACGTCATCTTGATTTATTTGCGATCTATGGGGTCAGATCCACATCAACTGCCATGTCACTTGCCACATCACTTTCCACGTCACTTGCCACATCACTTGCCACGTCATCATATCGCACTTTGCACTTTCTGTGATTACTATGTTTGTGCTATTTTTTCTCCTGCCCCAATTGCGATATGCGATCACATTGCATCGCATCCATTGCCTCGCATCTCCTTTAATTTCATCCATTTTTTTACGCTGGTCCCACACCTTTGATCATTCCCCTCTTTATATACTGTTTTATTTAAAACAAAGCATGTCAACAAAATGTATTGGCCCCACAATATGTACCACACCGGACCTCAAAAGGTGCTCGAATTATTAAATTAGATTCACGGTACTGTGGAGGAACTCCTTAGTACGGAAATATCATCAGGCTTGTGCTACCATAGTTAATGACAGCCGTTGATCTGTGGTCAATGCCCAATGGGCAGGTCAACTACGGAGGCACCCCTTTGGGTTAATCATCGGACTGTTTATGGCCCCATAGTACTGTTGATCCCAGATCAATGTTAACCACGCTCATACGATGTGCACGAGGTTTAGCCTTTGTTGCTGCCTTCGATGTTCCCACACCTTTTTAACCCCCACGCAGCTTTTAACACGAACTCCATCAGATCTTCCATAGATCTAATCAGATAGAAATCGTGTTCAATTTACCCCAGAACTTTATCACCCAAAAGCAACGCAAAATGGGTAGTATTGTGCTCATGACATGTCGCAATATCATTCGATCGCGTTCAAAATGGGAAAAACCACTCCCAACTCAAAGGCTGTGTGACAAAAGTGTCTGATTTCCTTCAAAACCACTTAACCTGCAAACTCTATTTAAATTGCATTTGAAGTCGGATTTTTGCCGGATTTCAGTTTTAACTTCGATTTCTCTGGAACCTTCCTTCTCCATCTTTACATAGAGACTCATACACATTCAAATCCTCCTCCACTCCTTTATACAAAAGTTAATTCTACTATGGTTTAACCTCTATATTCAATTTCTGTCGTTCTTATCCATCATTTTCCATTATAGTAAAACCCCAAATGGGTAGTCGCAACCCACTGATACATTAAACCATGTGTGACATCTCTACAAAAATTCCATCTGAATCTAATCTGCTCCCTTGTCTTGGTGATGCTCCTTTGTGCTCCTTTTTCATCAATGACAATATTTCCAACAGTCTCCCCCTTTGGCATTGATGGCAATACAACCACCAATACTCCCATACTTCCTTCAAGACTTCCTCCCCCTTTCATTCTGAGAAGTAGATTGTCTTTCTTCCTCTGCCTGCTTTACATAAGACCCTTTCTTCTTTTGCTTGCTTTTCCTCCACCTTTGACATCAACAGCAAAGGGTTGCACTTTTCTCAGTGTGTTTTTTATCTTCTCATAATACTCTAATCTTGAGGACCTGTTCCATGCACTGCTCCATTTCTTTAGCTCTTTTATAACAAATTTTATTGATTGCTCTCCCCCTGGAATGGTGCTTTCTTATCTGATATTGAATATCACTTGTCTTCTGCACTGATCTTGTTTCTTGTATGCAGCCCCCAACCCCCCCCCTTTTTTAATTTCTGATTTCTGATCATGTTAGAGAGTAGAATCTACAGACACTACCCCAAGTTTTTCTCTTAGATATTCGAAAGGTTATTTAGCAAGAGGTTTTCTGAATATGTCTATTGTTTTTTCCTTAGTTGGTACATATTCCAACTTCACTAATTTCTATGCTACCAATTCTCTGAGGAAGTGGTATTTTATTGGGATGCGCTTTGTTTTTTAATGAAGTACAGGATTTTTTGATATACTTATTGCGCTTGTATTGTCACATTTGATAGAAATGGGTTCATTAATGCTTAACTTCATGTCTTGGAGAGTTTTTTTCATCCACATTACTTGTGTGCAGCATGCTGCTGCTACTATGTATTCTGGTTCTGCTATAGATAGAGGGATAGAAGTTTGCTTCTTGCTTAGCGATGCCACCAGATTTTTTCCCAAATAAAATGCACCTCCACTTGTGATTTTCCTGTCATCCACACAGCTGGCCCAATCTGCATCTGTGTATGCTATCAATGTGAAGCTTTTTCCTTTTGGATACCATAGGACATAATGTGAAGTACCTTGTGGATATCTAAATATTCTCTTGATTGCAAGTAAATGATTTTGTTTTGGTGTTGCTTGATATCTTGCCACAAGTCCTACTGCCAACATAATATCTGGTCTAGAAGCTGTTAGGTATAACATACTTCCTATCATGGATCTGTAAAGTTTTTTATCTACATCTGTTGATCCATCATTAGCACATAGTTTTCATCTAGTGATCATGGGAGTTGACACAGGTTTGCAGTCTTCCATTTAAAACCTTTTCAACAGTTCTCTTAAGCATTTTTCTTGCAAAATAAATATTCCTGTGTTCTTTTGTTGAATTTGAAGTCCTAAATAGAAGGTAAGCTCTCCAATAATTGACATCTCAAACTCTGATTTCATTTCCTCAGCAAATCCTTTCACTAAATAATCTTTGTTGCTTCCAAACATGATGTCATCTACATACACTACTACAATTAAGAGTTCATTTCCATTAGCCTTTATGTACAAATTGTTGTCTACTCCTCCTTTCTTGAACCCTTGTTTTTGAAAGTATTTTCCCAACCTTGAATACCATGCATGAGGAGCTCGTTTCAGACCATATAAGGCTTTCTTTAATCTGCACACATAGTCATGTTTATCTGTTAATAAGAATCCTTCAGGTTGTTCCATGTAGACTTCTTCCTCTATATCTCCATTCAGGAAGGTAGACTTCACATCCATTTGATATACCTTGAAATCATGATAGCATGAAAAGGCCAAAAACATTCTGATTGCTTCCATTCTGGCTACAGGGGCAAAGGTTTCATCATAATCAAGACCTTCAATTTGTGAATATCCCTTGCATACAAGTCTGGCTTTATTTCTGATTACTTGCCCTTGTTCATTCATCTTATTCTTGAATATCCATTTTGTGCCAATGACATTCTTCCCAGTGGGTCTTCGAATTAATTCCTAGGTATTGTTCTTCTCAATTTGGTCTAGTTCTTCATTCATAGCATTTACCCAGTTTTTTTCTTTGATGGCTTCTTCGAACTTCTTTGGCTCTATTTGACATAGCATGGCTAGGTATACTTCTTCTATCTGTTCAACAAGTTGTCTTCTTGTCTGGACTCCCACACTCTTGTCCCCAATGATTTGATTTTCTGGATGATTCTTTTGAGTGTGTCTTGAGGGACCTTTCAAGTTTAATTCAGTATCTTCTGTTGTCTTGCTTAGGTCATCATTATCTTGGTTCTCATCTTCATGATCATCTGGAGTATTGATGCATATTGTGCTTCTTCTTCTATTTGGTAGATCTTCATCAAATCTTGCATCAATGCTTTCCATAATTTTGTGCAGTCTTTTATTGTAGCACCTGTATCCCTTACCCTTGGATGCATATCCTAAAAATATTCCTTCATCAGCTCTTGCATCAAACTTCCCCAGTTTTTTATCATTATTTTTTATGAAACACCTTCTTCCAAATACTCTAAAGTGCTTGATTGATGCTGGTTTACCATGCCATAATTTGTAAGGAGTCTTATCACAATTTGGTCTTAGATGAGCTTTGTTGAGAATGTGAACATTTGTGTCTACTGCTTCTGCCCAGTAGGTTTGGTGAATGTTACTTTCTTGCATCATAGCTCTAGAAATCTATTGTACTGACCTATTTTGCCTCTCTGCCACTCCATTCTGTTGAGGTGTACCTGCAATTGCAAACTATTGTTTTATCCCATGATCATTGCATAGGTCTGCAAAATCATAGTCTGTGAGTTCACCTCCTCTGTCTGATCTGATGCACTTTAGCTTGCATCCTATTTGATTTTCTGCCAATGCTTTGAATATCTTGAATTTCTCAAGTGCTTTCGATTTATATTTGAGAAATTCTACCCACGTCATTCTGGAAAAATCATCTATTATCAGCATGAAATAAGATTCTCCACTTGGTGCTTTAGTTCTTGAAGGTCCACAGGTCCATGTGTACAAGATGAAGAGGCCGACTTGTAGAAAGTATCTCTTTGGTTTTGAAAGATATGTAGGTCTGCTTACCCAGTTGGCAGGATCTACATATGGTATTTGAATGCTTCTTTATTGCTGGCATATCTCCAACTGCATTCTTCTTGCTCAGACTGATGATGTGGTAAAAATTTAGGTGTCCTAGTCTTCTATGCCATAACCATGATTCATCAAGTTTTCTTATGTGGCATGATTCATTCTCTTCTTCCACTATACAGATATTACTTTCTGTTCTAACACCTTTGATCAAGGTCTTTCCTATGGTGCTTGATCTTACCTCACAATCTTGGGCTCTGAAAAGGACCTCACAGCCTTTATCACACATTTGACTAACACTTTGCAGATTGGCTTTCAGCCCATCCACAAATAGTACGTCTTGAGCCTTTCCTCTTCCATTATTCAGACTGACTGAGCCTTTTCCTTTAATTTTCCATGATTTATCATTGCCGAATGTTACATTTCCATATTTATTTTCATCAAAGGTTACAAATTTGCTTCTATCTTGAGTCATATGCTTTGAGCATCCACTGTCCAAATACCATTGGCTTTTCTGATCTTGGGCTATTAGAGCCAGGTCAGACTTATTCAACTTCTTTTTCTACTACAGGCAGCTATTTGTTTCGCACCTTTTCTGAGAAGATGGAACACATTCTTTAAGAGGAAATTTGGAAGAAATGTGTCTGATCTTATGGCATACAAAGCATTTGATTATATTTTTAAATGGATTATGTGTACGAGTGAGCTCTCCATTGTTCATAATATCCTTGGGGTTTTGAACATCAGTCTTTGTCCATACGTTTTGGACTCCATGGCTTTATGGCCGAACCCCTTACAGAAAAAGCAATACCCATGGAAACGATAAGTGTACCTGATGAAGGGATGTCCTCTCCATTTGTTTGCTTGAGGTAGTATTTTCAATTTCTACATCTTCTGCTGGTTGAAATCGATCATATTTTTTTGACAGTATGCAGCAATATGTCCCAGCTTGTGGCAGACAAAACAAGTGATATTTCTCATAGAAGGAAAGAATCTCTTTTGACAGCTTCCGAATTTATTCAATTCATATTCAGTATTGCAAGAGCCTTTTTCAGCTGAATGTTTCTTCATTTCGTTCTTTGTCTCTTGATGTTGCTGCTTGTTTCTATTTGTTTCATCGCACATAAAGTTCTTGCTGGATTCTGCTTCTGTGGTTCCTTTTTGAGCTGTTTCATTATCCTTTACAGCTTTTACAAAAATGATATTCTTGTTATCTTATACCTTGGTCTTACTAGTTTCTCCTTCATATCCTATCCCAGCCTTTATGAGAGGAGACCTTTGAGCACTTAGAATCATGTCCAACTGTTCAGTGCTTGTCATTTGAGGAGTGTTCATTGACAGTTCCCTTTGGGTGTTTTCTAGTTTCTTTCTCATCCATACCACTTCTTCTTCCAATTTCTCTTGCTCCTGATGTTTATCTTTAATTTGTTTTAGCAGAATGTCTTCCACATTTTTAGCTTTTTCAAGTTCTACTTTCAATTGAATGAGGTTTTTTGAATTTGGTACTTCTTTTACATATTTGAGGAGAATGTCTTTCTATTTTCTGCATTTGAGTTTAAGTCTATCTATTTCCTCCAGGGCACTTCTTAGCTCCCCCTCAAGATCTACCTCACCTTCTTCCTCATCTTCTAAAAGGAATCCTTCAGAATATTCCTTGGCCATCAACACAAATTCAGAGGTTCCTTCCTCATTTGATGATTCATCTAAGTTTTCAGATGCACTGCTATCTTGCTGAGCATAAAATGATCTTCTATTGAATATCTTCTCTTTCTGCCAGTTATTTGTTTTGGTTTTCTCTGTATCTTGAGTCTAATTATTTGTTTTCTTAAGAGGACACTTAGATGTATAGTTCCCAACTCTTCCAGAGTTAAAGCATTTAAATGGAAGTTTTCCTTTATACTTGCCTGAGCCTCTATCCAATCTTCTGACAAATTTGGCCTCTTCTTCATCAGAGCAAGAGCATATATCTTCTTTTTCTTCTTTTCTCTTCTCTATCTTAAAGGTTTCCTCCCTCTCATTTGACTTCCTCTATGGAAGTCTCATCTCATAGGCTGTTAAGTTTCCAAGTAATTGGTTCATGGTCAATGTTTCCCAATCAGTTGTTTCCTCTCTGGCAGAAACCCTGGGGTTAAACCTAGATGGTAAAGATATCAATATCTTTTGTACAATTACACATTCTCTAACGGTTTCTCCTAGAGCTTTCCTGTTATTTACAATTTCTGCAATCCTTAAGAATAAGCTGGAAAAATATTATTCTTCATTCATTTTTATATTTTTGAATTGAGCTCTATAGACTTGCATCTTGGCAGCCTTCACCTTTTTATCTCCCTCATGGATGCTTTCAAATGTATCTAATATTTCTTAAGCAGTCTTGTTGTGCATTACTTTAATAAATTTTGCCTCACACAAACCACTTATGAGAGCATTCATGGCTTTTGCATTAGCTACAAAATCTAGTTTGGCATCTTTCTTTGAGTCAGACTCCTTTGGGGCATATCCCAATTCCACAACCGCCAAAACTTCTATTACTAGAGACATTATGTACGTCCTCATTCTTATTTTCCAAAAGGCATAATTTGTGCCAGTAAACAGAGGGGCTTTTTTTTGTTGAGCATCCTTCTAGAGTATCCATCTTGGGGAGCTAGGATCTCCTTCTAGTTGTTAAACTGATACAGAAGGAACCTGCTCTGATACCAATTGTTGAACCCTTGGTTAAACTAAGGGGGGGGGGGGTGAATCAATTTAATGCAGTCATGGTCTTGTAAAACTTTATTTTATACTTATTTACATTTTCATTTTGTGATCAACTTAATATACAATGAAAAACCAATCTTAATAAGTGAGCAGCAGGTATTAAGCAGACTGAATACAGAATTTCAACACATAATAATCATGCATATAGACAACAGATATAAGTGGAAACCCATAAGGGAGAAAACCACATCTTATTATTTTTGTGATGTGAAGGCAAGCTCAAACTCCCTCCCACCACTAATTTTTTGTAGGCTCCAAACTACAGGAGGCTACTACCTCAATTTTGCTAGCTGCAACTTGCAAGAAAGCTCCAACTCCCATCTATTTTTTGCAGGCTACAACCTACAGGAGGCTCCTACGTCAGCCAGCTACAACTGGAGTTCTATCAGGCTATAACTTGACATGGAAGCACCAACTTCCTCACTGTACAATAAAATCATATGCCGATTTACCTGGATATCAGCTATGTTTTTATCCTTCTTTACTAATGTCCTTCTAGCCTTCAAATTAGCTTTTTATCATCTTTGGATCTTCACAACTCCTCTCTATGCTCCTTCTTCTTCTTACACTGTCTCACTCATTTCTTCATTCCCTCATCCTCTTTATACATATGTTGGTAAAATTATTTATATGGATCACCTCATGGCTGTTTGCATTCCACGGGGAATTTGAAATGAACAGGTATGACTCTTTGCCTTCCCCCTTCTCATTTTCTTTTCCAACACATTCAAAATGATATAACAAAATGTATATATGTGTGTGTGTGTGTGTGTGTATTACAGTGGAGTTTTTCTTTGCCTAAGGAGTCCTTCCTTTACATCACAAACAATATGAATTCAATAATAAAATTATAGTTACAATCAAACATTTCAATTAGCCCTTTCAGTTCTTGGTTCCCCATACGTTTGTATTTTCTGTTGCTGTCACTGTCTTTTCAGTTTTTGCTGTTACAGTTCTACATAACTGTCATTTTTTCCGAATTGACCCATTCTATTTCTCGTGCCCACTGTGTTCAATCTTCACTGCTCTTCTAAACATTTGATTCTGGATTTTTCTCTGTGTCGGGTCCTTACCTGAGCCTTTCTACCTGCGTTCATACTTTCTTTTGTTTTGTGTTGTAATCCTCCTTTTTCTCTTCAAAACGATTTACAAAGGAAAATCACTTACACCCGGACTTGAAATCTCTTTAAATAATGGTTCTGAGCTGCATTTCACTCGGCTCCTTTATCGCACTTCGGCGATTCAGATATCCCATGTGCCTTTGTCCCTCTGAACTCCCGATATGCGATGTAGCGTTGTGCTGCCACGTGTCTCTTTACATCGGTACATCACATCGATTCTATTCATCGCATCGCAATATCAGCTATCACACTATCATTTTTCATACCGTGCATACTCATATCATGTGTGATATGCAATATGTGATCGCATTGCATCCATCGCTCGCATCACATCACAACTTTTCTCTTATGATCTTCATCACTCTGATCTTGCGATTTGCGATATGTGGGCCAGGTCCACGTCATCTCCATGTCATTATGCCACGTCACTGCCACCTCATCTTGCCACATCATCTTGATTTATTTGTGATTTGTGGGGTTAGATCCACGTCACTTGCCATGTAACTTGCCACGTCATCATATCGCACTTCGCACTTTCTGTGATTACTATGTTTGTGCAATTTTTTCTACTACCCCAATTGTGATATACGATCACATCACATTGCATCCATCGCATCCCATCTCCTTTAATTTCATCCATTTGTTTACACCGGTCCCACACCTTTGATCATTCCGATATTTATATACTATTTTCTTTAAAACAAAGCATGTCAACAAAATGTATTGGCCCCACAATATGTATGGCACTGGACCTCAAAAGGCGATCAAATTATTAAATTAGATTCACAGTACTACGGAGGCACTCCTCGGTATGGAAAGATCATCGAGCTTGCGCTACCACATTTAATGAAAAACATCGATCTGTGGTCAATGCCCGATGGGTGGGTCAACTGTGGAGGCACCCCTTTGGCTTAATCATCGGACTGTTTGTGCCCTCGCAGTATCGTTGATCCCAGATCAATGTTAACTTCACTCATATGATGTGCATGAGGTTTAGCCTTTGTTTCTTCCTTCGATGGTCCCACACCTTTTTAACCCCCACGTAGCTTTTAACGCGAACTTCGTTGGATCTTCCATGGATCTAATCGGAAGACAATCACGTTCAATCGACCCTAGAAATTTATCACCCAAAAGCAACGTGAAATGGGTGGTATTGTGCTCGTGACGTGTCGCAATATCATTCGATCGCATTCGAAATGGGAAAAACCACTCACAACTCAAAGTCTATGCGACAACAGTGTCTGGTTTCCTTCAAAACCACTTAACCTGTAAACTCTATTTGAATTGTGTTTGAAGTCAGATTTTCACCAGATTTCTATTTTAACTTTGATTTCTCTGGAACCTTCCTTCTCCATCTTTACACAAAGGCTAATACACATTCAAATCCTCCTCCACTCCTTTATATAGAAGTTAATTATACTATGGTTTAACCTCTATATTCAATTTATGTGGTTTTTGTCCATCATTTTCCATTACAGTAAAACCCAACCCACTGATACATTAAACCTTGTGTGACATCTCTGCAACAATTCCATCTGAATCTGATCTTCTTCCTTGTCTTGGTGCTACTCCTTTGTGCTCCTTTGCCATCAATGATAATATTTCCAGCACTTTTAAGATTGTTGTACTTAGATAGGACTTGAAGGGGGTTTTTCTTGATTTCCAACTTGTTTATGAAAGTCTTGTAGAGGGAAGGTAGATCATATATAGAATTATGAGTTAGTGCTTTGAACCATTTTTTGGCTTCTCCTCCTAGGCTTTGTGCAAATATTCTCATTTTAATAGTTTCCTCTTCTATCTCCATGTAATCAAAAGCATCATTGATCCTATCTACATGCTGTTGGGAGGTAGTGGATTCAGCCCTTGTGAAATGAGGGATCTTGGATTGATAGTCATTTGGAAAAGGCACTAGAGGCTGAGGTAAAACTAAGGGTGCATACCAAGCTACCATGATGGTAGCTAATGGAGGATTTACAAGAGGTGGGTTTGTGAGAGGGGGTGTGTGATGAAGTGAAGTGATTTGCACAGTGGTGTTATGGATGGATGTGGTGGAAGTGTTGGGACCAATAAACTGATTTTGAATAGATTTGGTATGGAAAGAATTGAAGTGATGGAAAAAGGTGAAAGTCAAGTGGTGTGGAAGAAGAGGCTTCTCTGCTAGAACTCTATTGCAAAGATAAGGGTTCAATTTCAGTTTGGTCAATATTAGTTTGAGACCTATTTCTGAAGAGGTTCCTTGTATGGTGCAAGTCAAACTGGGGATCTTGCAAAGCTGTGAGATGTTTAGGTACGGAGCTTTCTCTATGGATAGTCCTAACAATGGTTAAGCTTCTAGATCTAGAATTTTGCCACAAAATCTTTTCTGGGTCATCAACTATGTTGGGAGGGTTTGGATCCAGATGAGAGTGTGGTACTGATCCTATGTGAAGCCAGATTTCAAATTTCAAAATTCAAAGAGGCTGAAACTTTTTAGTATTGTTTTCTTAAGGCTGGCCTCTCTTAATGTTTGTTAAAATCTTACTATATATAAGGCCTCAGAAACTTCTCAGGGCTGGTGTGAAACAATTCTAGGAAGCCAAATGAGTGCTAATGAAGTAATAGGCCTATTGGAGGCTAGTGGAGTCGCCAAGTGGAAATTTTTAGCTTTTTTGAAGGTAAAATAATATTATGGTCCACCACCAACAAGTAATAAATACCAATATAAAAGTGTTTTGGGGTTTTCTGAGTTTCATATGGTTTGTGTAAGTGGCCTATATCTGACTCATCATTTTTCTAGGATGGTGAAACACATAAAGTGTAGTATTTGGCTTATATTGTAAGTTATTAATGATTTGATAAGAGTATTTGAAGTCCTAAGGGTTACTTAATTTGTCACTAACTCGGAATGTCCCACCATGATTGCTAGAAATTTAGGGTCCTGTGATTTGGCAGATTGGCATACCAAATGACAAGATAATATGGAACCAATATTTGGAGTATGAGGACCTAGCCTTCTTGGACTCAGATAGGGATCTCTCTAATGGGTGCAAAGGATGTGCTCTTTTTGCTCTAGGGTTTTTTATTTTAGGCTAGTTATTAGGTGTAGGGTTTTGATTGTTTTGGATGGGTAATATGGTAAAATGTAATAGGAGGAGTGAGAGGATGTCAAAGCCATTGGGCTATGGAGTTGAATGAAGTCAAGAGTTTCTAAATGATGAAACATAGTGTACTGCAGGGCCAATTTAGCTAGGTTAATGGATCCTTAAGGTGATGTATGAGGTGTAGTGAACATTAAGTTTGGGAAAAAGACTAAGAGGTCTTACACATATATATTTTGAAGTAAAAAATCATGAGGTATGGAAAACCATTAATCTCTATGAACAATACTCAAACTGGTAAACATATAAGATGAACATTCCAGTGAAACATAGAAGCATTATAACTCCTAACTTTAGAAATTCACCTTCAGATTTTGGAAAAACACATAAGATAAAAAAATAACTCAATTTATTAAGAGGGAACTCCTAAACATCATATTTCAAGCTATTGGGAACTATGAAACAATTTGGTAAGCATGGACAAAGGGCAAGATCGAACGAGACCTCTTTGACTTAATGTAATCAATCAATATTCCACAGAAAGGCTACAAGATAGGGTTTTGAAAACTTCAAATAAGCAGGGCATTCCATGAATCATACTTGTAAAATAGAATATTAACCATTTATGAAACTAAAAAAATTTTTTGGGGGACCTAAGGAGCAATTAAGAATTCCTTAAGATGGCCAAAAGAGGAAAACATCAAAACTATAACAAACAGGAGGTTTGAGGTGCTTCCAAGAGAATATCTCAACCTATACTTCTCTGTTTAATAGTAGCCAAGAAGAATGAAGAAAAATGAGAACAAGAAAACATTAAGAAGTTAATAAAACATCACCATTCACCAAGCTATGGAATCCTACAAACAAACTTCTCCATCATCAAGCTAAACAAGCCACTCATCCACTTCACAAAACCAATTTCTTCTCCAAGCTCATGAAGCCATGTATATTTCTCTTCAAGCTCATCAAATGCCAACAAAATACATAGGGGCCTCATTCTCTATTTATGGAGAAAATGATGACTAAAACCCTAAATGTGGTAGGAAAATATCAAATATGGTCATAAATATCATTTATGGCCAAGAGACCATGCAAGGCCCAATGCACATAATATCCCAAGAAATAAATGCTAAAATAACTATTTGCACCTAATTATAGCTTAATTTGCCTCAAAAAACTCAAAAATATCTATTTGCAATCAATGAGTGTGTTTCGCTGACTTTTGGTCCAAAACACACTAGGTAGCCTCTGTGCGCAGCACCACTTCAGCAGAAAATAAGGTCTCTTGCAGCTGAGTTTTGGATCCCTTCCCAACACCGGATTTGGATCTGTGATGGCTCATTCGAAGGTCTGACGAGTATAATTTCCAAAAATTCTTGAGTTGTGCTCAGTGGATTCCATTTACCTATTGAAAAATAAAATCTCCCAACAATGTTCTGTGCACAACACCTGGTCTAAAAAGGAGGCAACAAGGTCAAAATGTTAATGTCTTTTGACATTTCGAGGGGTAAAAATGCTCCAAATGATATGAAAATTGGTGAGTAGACTGTTGGGGATGTGAGGAACCCACAAATGTAGAATTTTAGAGTTTAGGATCCACCAATGTTATGCGTAGCACCTAGGGTGCTGCGCTCCGACGGGTCAAAATTTGGAAAAAACAATAAGTTGTCCAATTTGCCTCAAACTTGGTAGAAAAATCCCTCAAGGGTTTTGAGAAGCTAATGAAAAATCTGAGTTATATTTCCAATTCTTTCTAGGTCCTTACCTTATTTGAGTGCTCAAAATTCAATGCCTTTTTGTTTATGGTACTGACATCATCTTCATTGGTGCTCAAACTTATAACCTTTGTCCCACTTTTACCTTCTGCTCACTCAAGCTTTCAAAATGATCATCACTTTCTTCTATTTCTCCTCTTTGGCTCTTTCTTTCAAAAATGTGCTCTTTTGGTCAATTTCCTACACTATCACTTTGAATTTCTTTGAACATTTAGAAGTCGATTTGTGTTATGACAGTCATGACAGTAGTCATGACTATCATGATTATCCCTTTAGATGCTTGTTCACCATTGATCTTGTCATTTTTGCTATGGCTTTGATCAATTCCTTCTTCTAACCCCGCTTCAACCTCATAATCCGCCTTTTCTTGTGCTTGATCTTTCATTTACTCAGCATCTTCCTTGGTTCCTTTACCTTTATCACTTTTAGTCACTTTTGTCATTAGGGGAATTTTGAGGTCTAAAATGGGCCTCCTAAGAAAAATGTACAACAAAAATAAAATTTATAATAACTAATAGGATTCAAGATGATGATGTCAACCATGGGGGATGATTCATCATTTTGAAGTAAAAGGGTAAAAAGATGATAAAATAATAAAATAATAAAACTATTTTTTCAACTCATATTTTCAACTTATCTCCCAAATTGTTTACTCAAATGTCGAGCGGGAGTACTTTTTGGATGAAAAATTTAATTCCTCATCCAAGGAGTACCCATGTTGCATATTTTTGATGGAACCTGCTATGCGAAAAAATGAGAAATACATGAAAACACTTGATTGCAATCATGTTTTTCATGTATTTCTCATTTTTCATGTAGCAGGGTTCATCAAAATTATGCAACATTGGTACTCCTTGGATGAGGAATAAAATTTTGCATCCAGCGAGTACTCCCGCTCGACATTTGAGTAAACAATTTGGAAAATAAGTTGAAAATATGAGTTGAAAATGTAGTTTTTTCTTTTTACCCTCTAAAATTTGATTATGTCATCAAATCTTACTTTATTATTTCCACTATTATTTTATATTTTCCTTAGGAGACCCATTTTAGACCTCAAAATTACCCTAATGTATTGTTTTTCACTTATCATTGTGCTCAATGTCAGGCTCATATACCTTGTTTCCTTGGCTATCCTTGGTACTCTCTTGCTGACTGTCATCTTCATTGTTTTCTTCATAACCCTCTTGGTTGTCACCTTGCTCATCATCAACACTCCTTCTTGCACTTTGAGATTGTTTTATGGGTGTTATCATTATCACTGTTTTGATTCAATTGCTCACTGTCTTCCTTATTTTTAAAATTGTCATGTTCATTTTCCTCCTTCATGTTGTCATTATCTTCTTCATTAAGCTTTACACTTGCTTCCCTATTTTCTTCACTTTATTCATTATTTATTGTTGCTGTTATCATTTGCTTTTTTTTAGCACTTCTGTCCTCTTCATGTTTTTCTTCTTCTAACTCTATTTTTATCTCACTGTCCTCTTCCTCTTTATTGTTATCTGTTTACTTCTCATTAGAGCTACTGTCAGCCTCATGCTCTTCTTTTAACTTTGTATCTAGCTTGTTGATTTCTTCTTTGGCCATGGTGGTTGTTCCAGGACAAAAGGATTCTTAGCTTTAGTGAAGACCTTCAGGTTTAGGAGGGAAAATGAGTGAGGTGAGGGCAAAATTTGGAAAATGGGGGCAAAACAAAGAAAACAGAGAGTGCTCCTAGTCTTAGAGGTTGGTCTGTTGTCACTGAGTGTCTCACACATATAACAACCTTTGTATTGGTAATTTCTTGCCTTAGAGGGTCAAAAATTTATTTCCATGCAGCTTAGGGTTTGGTCAAGTTTTTTAGGTTTTGAACCTATCCTTTTGATAATGGATGCAAAGAAAACTTGGATGGAAAACAAAGAAAAACCATCAACACTGTCTAACCCTTGTGGAGGAATTTGGAGGCAAAAATCTCAATTTTGAACAATTCTTAAGCAAATTTGGCCAAGGGCTACCTGTGCGTAGCGCCTGCTTGAATGCACAGTCTGGTAGGGCTGGGTCGGGCTGGGAGGTCTATGTGCAGCACCTGAGGCATGCAGTGGGCAAGTCGGGTGATCGAACGGCCTTTCGGGCCCATCAGAGCGCAGTGCTGGGTGAAAGGCAAGCATGTCGGGCTGTTCTAGGCCTGTGTGGAGTGCCCGCTTAGGTGTTTAGTGACACCCTCCCAGTGTGTAGTGTAATGTTAAATAATACTGCCACTGCCTCCTCTATGCGCAGCACCAGAGGCCAAGTGCGTAGCGCCGACCTCAGTGCGTAGCACCTGGAAATTTTCTCAACTTGCACAAAAACCCTCAAAAATTTTCTCCAACGTTTTTCTTCTTCTTTGTAGGGGTAAATGAGGTGGGGAAGAGGTTGAGAAGATTTTTATACTCCTCTTGAAAAATGATTTCATGCCAAAATTGACTTATCCTTGTGTTCATTTTCTTCTCATCTTTTTCACTGTGTTTTCTTGGCCCTTTAGTCCTGTAGGTGGCAGTTTGACAAAAATAGGGTTCTTTCCTTTGCTGGAAGCCTCTTGATGTCTTCCTTGTGTTCACAAACCCTTCAAATAGCTCCAGTCAACCAGGAATTTGCATCCTAATATGTGCCCTCAAACCACCTTGGAAAATGAAACCTCTTTAGAATGTTTATCACTGGCAAGTAGAAGATTTTTTATTTTTGACCTATTTTTCTTTGACTAACATTTTGTTAGGTTTTCTCTCTAAAACAGTGAAAAACCTCCTAATAAAAAATCTTAATATCAACCATCAATGGACCTTTTAGTCTTTATGTGGGAAATCATTTTGAAAAACATTTGATCTGTTTATCTTCACCAACTTTCCTGTAGGTAGCTATTTTGAAAGTCCTACAGAAATGTCATTTTATGGCTAACTTAGCTCTTGCAGAATATACTTTGATAAAGAAACTATTTTGGAGGCCTTACTGCTCTTAAAATAGCTACATGTTTGTTTTTTTTATCATTTTGCAAATGATGTATGTCTAGTGAGGGAGGTTAATTTTCTAAGCCATTTTTGTGCTTTTGTTGGCCACTTCTGTTCTTACAGGTTCCTACACAACTTCTGCCTTAGATGATTGTCTCTTTTGAAGTTGGATAGCTCATTCTATCAACCATGAACTCATGCTTGTCATAGTTGCCCTCTTGGCAATTTCTTCCCTCATGTTTGTCTTCTTTGATCCTTCATTAAGACCTCTGGTTGTACCTTTGAATCCTCTGGCCTTTGTACTGATATTTCTATCTCTTTTTCTCCCTTTGTGAGGTGGAATCAATGCCTCTTTGCCAAACTCTTAGAGGGTAGCTTGAAACCCTCTTGTAGCCATCTGTTGTGATGAAGGAGGCTCTTTGTCCTCATTTGACCATTTTTCCCCATCTCCCAAACTTCTAGGTTTTAAGGATGTTTAGAAAAAAGTAAATAGTGTTATCTTCTAAGTTCTCAAAAACTTATCAAAACTCATTTATAATTTCTAAAAAATTTCAATTTTGCATTGATGGAATGGATGTGACCTTTGCCCTTGTAGACTAGCACTGATTCACTTGTTTGTCCAAATTTGTTACAAACCCTGATTCTTTAAAACACATACCTGCTTCTTTCCTTCTTTTCATGAATGATATTCTTATGATGATTTTCTCTTTTACCTTATCTTATTGCTAATCTGATGGCCTTTTGATCCTCTTGAGCAAAAGTGTAAGCAAAGGGCAGCTGTCCCCTTACAAGATTCATGCTTTAGGCCAAAAAAACTTTTGAGTGACCTCTTTGATTGGTTTTGGACAAAAACCCCTTTCCCTTTCTTCTTTGAATGCAGTCTCCTTGTAGATGTAAAAACAAAGATTTGTAGGATACCAAATCCACCTTAGGACTCATGAAACCCTAGGTGACCTAGTGGAGGTTTTCTGGGACATGCCTTTTGAACTGAAAACTAGAACTTGGGATTTATCAAGTGTGAGATAGAGTTTATGATAAAATAATGTATTGAATATCCAAAATCCAATGTACTTGATTTATCTAAAGAGTCTAGAGAGATAGTTTGAGGCTATCAGTTTTTTAGGAGACACAACAGAGATGTTAGATTGGTGAGCTTAGGTAGTAGTGGGGGGTTTTTGTGCAAAACAAATTAAAGGATTTGGGCCAACTAAGACAAGACATGGTGAATAATGAATGGCATGAGCTCCTGATGGGTTTTCTGGGGATGATAGCCTAGGCATGACTAGACAAGATGATAAGATAGTGAAAATTTTATCCTAAGGATAATGAACGCAGTGAGATTTCTAGAACTCACAATGTCTATGAACTTTGTTTCTAGAAATCTAGGGAAATTATTTAGTCATCAATCAAGGTTATAAATTACTGATGACTAGCATATCACAAATTGGTGACTTTATAACTATGAACTATGTTGTTGATGAATGGAATTCGTGTATGTCATGCTAATGATGCCCAGAGAAATACTCCTACGTGGAGGTATGCTCAAATCACGATTTTCGAACCAAGCCTAGGCTGCATGATACCTTGTGCCTCCATGTGAATTTTTTGGGTTTTCTAGGGGGTTAGAATAACTACCAATTAGATGGTGCAGATCCCACCATAGAAATGAATCGATGGTTCTACTTTCATTGGTACAACCTTAGGGTTTTAATAACTATTTTCCTCTTTCTCTTTTTCATTTGGTAGCTGAAATCTTTGGGAATGGGGTGTTGGAGACCATGAGTTCCATGCCACTCCTGTGTTGCTCCTCTACATTTTTCTATACAATAGCAAACCTGCTTGTGTAGTATGATATCAACGCAATGGGTCGATTCTTTAATTTTTTCACAGGTAAATTTTTTTTTGATGCTTTCTCAAATTCTATTGTTTCTCATAGGTTTCCCAGCACTTTGGCTTCCTACATTTCCAAAGGAAATCGTAGAAATGATATGAAATTAAATACTTCTAGTCAAGCCCTATGGGTTGTGCTCATAACAATTATTGTAGGGTTTTGTAATGAGTTTTTGGTTAGTCCAACTAAATGCGTCATGTTGTTTATTTGCGTCACAGTAGAATTCGTAGCCTCCTTTACATGGTTTTAAAGATAAACCCTGATACAAGGGCCAAGCTCGATAGTAGAAGACTAAGGCGAATTTTTCCCCCACTACTAGCCATCTCAGCTAACTTTCCTTATGCACCCCTTTTTTTTTCTCTTTTCCCTCCTATTTGGCAGAGTAACATTTTAACCTTGTCTTACATTTGTGTGTGGTTCGATGCAGGAGTGGAACCCTGGTTTAACAACCTTTACAGAAGGGTAAGGCCTTCGCCATACAATTTAATGTTGCTACCAGATTGATTTGATTGAGTTCCATCTATTTAATTTGGTTTTATCTTTCACTGAGCATGTGGGTAAATTTTGTTCATATCCTTTTATTTATGAAACTTGGTAAATTCGATGTTTTAGATCGATACACTAGCATTGATTAATTTTTTTGGTTTTCACCATATTTCTACTCCACCGTTTTTCATTGTGGTGCATTGTCTCTCTAGTTTCTGGGTTTTTGGTTTGACTTGCTACCGAGCCCTTGTTTTCCCCTTTTCCCTTGTTGTGCATAGCGAGCTTTGAACAAAAGGTAATTCTCATTCTTCTGTCTTTTAGTTTTTAGTTATGAGTCTCATTTTAATTTTGGATTTATGCCTACTAGCTCGACATTTATATCACATATAAGGGATAGATGGAGAGGACCGTCGACTGATGCCCTAGTGTTCCTCTTCATAGGAAAATTCCTACTCATGACACTTTTCTTGGTTTCAAATATTTAATTTACACAATAATATGTGCGTGTGTTTTCTTCTTGTAATCAACGTACATTCTATGTATGCACAGGTGGCACAATTCAACCTGGTGACAAAGTATTCAAGTAATTCCTCACCCTTTTCTTCATCTCAGTGAAGTTATTCTTTGGTAGAAACTTTCCCTTTTGTCGAACTCCAGATTCATATGCCTTTTATCACAAGTATGTCTTTGCTTACTTGGATGACGTTAGGTTTGTTCCTTTCAATGGTTTGCTAGTACTTACAGGTTGTGCCCTTTCACAGGTTTGTAACCCACTTATGTCGCCATGGTTATTCGTCAAACAAGGATTGGGATATCGGATTTGGGTGAGTCTACAAATGGATAATAGTTTGAAATTTCAATGTTATTTGCTCAAATGGCCTTTGTTCCTAATTGAATTTGTTGACGTAATTAATTTGATCCATATAACATAGATGACTATGTAACTTTAAGGAGTCTTTGGGGTATTTTAGTACTTGGAGAGATTATTCTATTTATTATATTTCTCTTGATAAAATTTTATAATTCTTCATTGTCTACTTTTGTGAATGTCCTGTGTGTTCCTCCTATTAGCCTGCTATATAAGTTGACCTGTCTAATTTTATACTTATGTATTTTATATGAATTAATCCTCATATGCTTAACTCAGATTGTACTGTGCAAGAATTTCTTGGAATTATATTACTTTGTTTGTTTAGTTCCGATAACGAATAATTCAGAATTTTATGTAAAACTCTTCTGATTGGTAGGGGAACCCAACACTGACAATTGAAATGAGCGGGTTCACCCACTGTAATTTGAATTTTTCCTAACGTTGTCGTAATTATTTTTGTTGTTTATAATACTTACAACTTTTTTGGAATTATGAAATCAAAATTCCTTTCATTCTACAATTCATGTTATTGGAATTGTGATAGTAATTTGCTGTGTTGCGTTAGATATTGAATGAGAAGTGTAGATTCATTCTCCACTATATACTATTTTGTTTTCCTTCTTCCTGTTGCTATAATAGGATAACCAAAATTTTCTTATGAGTACATGTGAGGCTAAAGTATAGACTACAGTCTTCAATTTCACCTTGTGATTTATATTGCAACTTTTATATCAAAATACTATTCGATTTACTTCTTTGGGAGAAATATTAGTAGTACAAATTTTGAAGTACTATATTTTATTTTAAGTCTTTGTCTAAATTATAAATTCTGCTATTGGTTTTATTAGTAGATAAGAAATAGTGATTTCTAACTCCATCATGGTTCAATATACTTAGCTGACATATTATCCTTAAGGGATTATATCTGGAAAAATATCATTTATCTAACCCAAATCACTACTAGATACCATAATACTAAATCTAGGGACTACAATTACATTATAAATAATGAACCGATGGCCCAAATCATTGTGTTGGATGACTCAAATGAAAGTAGGCTAAGGCAAAGATTAATTGAATTGTCTATTTGTTACTAGTTTTCCTTAGGATTGTAGGGATATCACTCTTGTCCTCAAGAGGGATTTGTTAGATATAAAAAATTGGTGACCATAATGGGGAACACATTCATTATCTTCCTTTTCCTTGATTTTGATTTCCAATTTTTTTATTAGTTATATATGAGTTTTAGAAAAATAGTGAGTCTTCATATCTTGTGATTTTATTTCCTTTATTTTATTTTTTCTTGAAAATTTCTTGATCTATGCGTTTTTTTTCCAGCAACATAGCGCAGATCCGCACATTTTTCTTTAGCAACAGGCACATGCACACTGGACTTAACAGTTCACCTGCACACACCTTAGAAATTTTTGAAAAAATAGATTTTATCTTCATGAGTGTTTGAAATTTGATTTTTGAGTGTTTCATTATGTTTTTTTTTACCTTTAGTTTCCTTTTGTGAATTTGTTTGAATGCCCTGGTGAAGCCTTGTTGAGAATCAATCATTTTCACAAATTTGAGTAGGGTTTTATCTGGATTTTTTCTTGACTGATAAAAAAGATATAGGTTGATAGATTATTTTATCACTATATTTTTCTACAAAATATACCATTTTCATTATCTATCTTACTTATTTGTGAAAAAATTCTTTGTTAAAGTGCAAAGTAGGGTTTCTCAAAAAGTTAGTATTTTTGTGAGAATTGCTTCTATTTGGTGAATGTTCAATGAAAATTATTTATTTTCAGTTTTGAAGTATTTCATAATTGCACTTGTAGGCATCATTAAGTTTGAAAAATTCATTAGAAGAATTCATTTTTCAAATTTTTAATTGATTTCTCCATGCTTTATAATTTTAAGTGATTAATGATAAAAGGACATTTCATGGTTGTTTGATCTATTAGGTGAATTGAAATCTTAGTTTTTATTTCTAAATATGGACTTCATTAACCCAAACCTCTCGTCCTTCACCTGGAGTGTTACACGTCATTTTTTCACCATGAAACTTGACCGTTAAAGTGGATCTCTCGCTATCCATAACTATGTTTCGAAGCATTCTCTTGCAATTTAACAACCTAAAACCCTTGAATAAAATATGAATTTTGGGTAACAAGGCCTTATAACCTATTTGTTATGACCTCCACATTTTTTTTAGTAATTTTTTTCTCTTTCACAATTTATGCCATTGATAATTGCGTAGATCTTTGCTATGTCTTCCACTCTAGACGACACAAATAAATCAATCAAAATTGAAAACAAAAAGTGAATTATATAAGCCTAGTTGGGAAAATATATACCAACTAGAAGTTTCAAGGTCATATTTATTCGATCCATACCCCTCACATCATGGAGCTAATTCCCTTTCTTGAGGGAACCCTAATACTACTATAGTGGATCTAATCCTTGTCTTATGGATTTGAAATATCCTCTTATTGGCCTATAAATTGACTATAGGCTAGAGGGTTAGGGGAGTTCACTCAATGTATAATTATGATGTTCAATTTGGGTCTGAATCTTATAATCTAGGGATAGGATTGGAGACATTTGGGAGGAGACTCACTACATCAAGGAAGTGGTTGTAATAATCTTCTTTATCTTTGAAATAATCAAAATGAATCATTTTTTGCATTTTATTGTCTTATTGAAATGATGAATTATTTATGTTGCTTTTTTTTATTCCTTAAGATGATATTGATTTATAATATCCTTGATCATTAGATTGAGTTTGTTTGAATTATTATATTGCATATATCTATGATCTCTTTTGTTTCTATGATTGCATATATTTTTGAGCAATTAGGAGTTGTATCAGAACAAAATGAAGTTATCCATACATCATTTCAAAAATAGGTAAGGTTTCCATTATCCTTCTCTTGTATTTGAGTGAAATTTTATTTTTGTGGAAAATAATTTGGTGAAGTTTTGAGTTTTGAGTTTTATTTCAAGAAATAAAAAAAACTCTTACCTTCTCATAAATAGGATTTCATTGAATAGAAATAATACAAATTTCATGTTCAATTTCATTACAATTTTGAGTCGGGTCATAACATCATAAGTTTCACCTCAATTTACCTACTGAGTAGATAACTGCTTAATAACACAACGTTAATTAAAATCAATTAGGATTTTACATTTTTTAGGGTTCTTTCCACCTACAGTAGATTAGGTTTCACGAATTTGGAATAGGGAAGTGAGTAAAATTTCCAAAGATATGGAAAAATATTTAAATCTTGTGGTAGGGATTAAATCCAGTTATTTCAGTTTATCTTTAGGAAGGTCTTCTTAAAAGAGAGTTAAGCACGAGGGGATATCGGACCCAGTGGAGTGATTTACCCCACTTCATTAGTAATGGTAGAATATTTGCAAAAATTACAAACGGTGTTGAAAGGTACTTGGTAGTCACTTGGAAGTAAACCTCAAATTTACCATGTTGCGGAGCTTTCAAGGGGATTGAGCTTTGTTAATTTTCCCTCGCATGTACGTCAATTCTGTGACTACCCCCCCAAGTGGAATTTTTGTTAGTGGTGAAATCAGTGACCATAATATTACTTCTTTTACAGGAGGTGACGACGGAGTAGAAGTCTCTGTTGTACCTAGAAAAAACATTGGCTAGACTCAATTACATCTTTTGGAGGGTAATATTCAGTTGATATGGAATAAGTGGAGTTGCTTTCACCAGATCATATTCATTAAGTTGGTTGGAAGTGTAACTGGGTCAACCCACTCTATCTATATACACTTTTTAGCTTGATTTCTGTGACGTTGGGTTTCATCATCAATTAGTGATTTCGTTGTGAAAAGGTTTTTGCATGGTTTGAATCCTTATATTGATTAGCGCATGTTACTTTTTTCTTTTTTATGTTTAGATATTTTAGGTGTGATTACTTATATTGTGTGATTTACTAATTAAAAATTCATCATGTTTGATTTACCAAGGAAATCACGTAGAATGAAAGGTAAATCTACTGAATATACACTGAGTCAGTTAAAAAAAATTAAAACTGAAAAATCAAGATCAACAAGATCTGGGACTTTCAATCAACTAAAAAAATCTACTATTATTGAATGTCAAACAACATAAACTAATGTGAATCAACCTAAAAGATTAGAATCAGACTTAGAACAACCTGAATGAGTAATAACTGAAATGTTACAAACATAATATGATACTAGATAAATTTTGGGCTCACAATTTACTGAACCAAATATTGATGAATCTGAGTCTAACACCTTGGAACCTGAATCACCTTCAATTTTATAGCCCCTACTCTTGCTCCAAATTCATCATGAGTGAAAATTCTTATTACCGATAGAATACCTTATGATCTCACTAGCATCAAAGAACTTACTGAGAGCGAAGCAAAAGAATCACTACATACACTAGTTTCCACATGTGATCAGACAGTTTTTCCATAACCTTTTTTTCTACCTTTATACCATACCCTTGGTATTTTACACCTTTGAACTTTTTAGGTAAAGACATTCCACATTACACCACTCCTTACTCTACTGTACTAGGATTTGATATTTCTAGAATGATTTCTACAAGTATGTATTTTGATACTTCCATGTTTTCTAGTTCTCTATAATCATTTTTATATGGTATCCCATCACTCCCTCCTGGATATCACTCACTTTCTAGGACTTTTTCAGGACATTCTCCTTCACTTAAACCTTCTACTATGTCACTTGGTTTAACCTATTCTACTATCTAGGGCTTGACATATGATCAATATATATATAATTTCCAGAAATGTAGGCAATCCTAAAGTTAACCAAATAGGTGGTTACTATCCTCTTGGGGGCAAACATCTTATCCTTCACCTGGAGGACAACCTTTAGCTAGATATTATCCTATGGTTGGAGGGAAACATCTTACCATAAATTATCCAAGTTACACTTAGAAACCTCTAGTTGGTATAGGTAAACCTATTGTGTTTCAAGCCTTTGTTGGTACTCCATATCCTGGGATGAGTACCATTTCGAAACCTTCATATATTCAACATCCAATGCAAGTTGCTCCACAAGTTCCCATTTATCAACCTGTTCAGCCTCTTGGACAATTTATTCAAGTAATTCCTATTGAAGGTGTTTCCATTATGATGTATGTGTTGTCCTTGATGGAAAATAAATTGTAATAAAACAAGTATATGGTAACCAGATGAGTTCACAGATTAGCTCAGATGTGACAAAGATATGGAACAAAATGAAAAAATGATGAGAGAGAGGTTTGCAAGTCAGAGAAAGAAGATTTATAAAGGTGAATATTTGATGAAATATACGTGGATTAAATGAGGCCAAGTCATGTACACACATGGAGATGAAAAAGAAAATTCATGTACATATTAGCACATTATTTTATTAAATACCAAGGGTCTTTACCATGGTATTATCCCACAATATTGAGCCTAGTAACAATTATTTGATCCCATCAAAGATTACTACTAGCACTACTATTTTTTTGGCTCATGGTATTAAGTAAGGCTCAAATTATATAAGGATGTGAAGATGAAAGTGCTAAAGGGTGCATAAGTAAGGATTTTTGATACATACTTCAATCTGAACTATAGTTTCACTATATGGGTTATATTTGATAAGTTGATATGAAATAATTATGCACCTATAAATATAATGATGGATCAAGATCATGAGACCTAAAATGACTTTCCATTGCATGATCTGCTCATGGATTGATTAGATCCATGATTTGACACATTTTTTTATCTTTGAATATTATGATATGGGTATGTCTAAAGTTTTGAAGAGCTCCAAAATTATAGGTCAAAATTTTCAGATATGAACGTAGGTTGGTATCAGTGAAAGCGTGTATATACGTGGCTTTGCTTCATAAAAAGCACATACATAAAGGAGGGGTTTCTGTTGAAAATATGTTTGATCAATATAATCAGTGTTTTTGTAATTTATGTTGTATTTCAATGATGTCTTCATGTTGATTTGGGTTTCGTAGCAATGATTGAAGTTGAATTGAATGAATGTTGATTGGTTGGAGAATATCCATCCTACAACTAACTATATGAGGTTCCAGAGATCTGTAGGTTGTTGTTCAGAAAAATTCCTATACATGTGGGTTTCCTTAAGTGAATTAATGTATATATTTTGTTTTATGGATGATCAGAGATGCAATTGATTCAGTATGTTGATGAAATATTTTGGGTTCAATTATGATATTCTGGTTACAGTGACCTTGAATTTTTTTTTTATTTGAGTTGATTGGTTAAGTGATTGTTTGGTTCAGTGATTGATTGGTTCAATGGTTGTCGTCAGTAATTGATTGTATCAATTTATTTTTTGTAGTGATTCATATAGTACAGTGATCAGTTTCAGTTTTTGGTGTTGCAGTTAAATGATGTTAGTGGGTTTAGTATGAAAATTTGATGAAAAGTAGCATACAAGTTATGATGTGTTGAAGCAGGTGGATCCAGTGTCAAAATTAATGAAACATGGTCCATAGATAATGTTGAGGGTTGGAGCCTTCAGTGAGGAAGTCAAATCTTCCTACCAGTAGGTGATCATATTAGGGGGCTGAAGCTCCCTTCTAGTGGGTGTTGGTAAATGAGATTAAGGGGCTAGAGCTCCCTTCCAGTAGGAGCTGGAGAGCAAGTGAAGATTGTAGCCTTTAGTAGGTGAGTGCTTACACATTTTTATGAGTCTGCTCCAGTACAAGAATGTAAGAGGTTTTCTATAATAATAATATTGAAGACTGAGAGGACAACAACGATGGTTTTCTTCAACATTGGGTTTCCACCTTAAATCCTAGTGTTCAAATGTGTTTCTTATTTGTGATTATTTAATCTATTATTACTTCACATGTTCAGTACTTATAAAATGTCTGATAAATCAATGATGCACTCGTTTAAGTCAAGTAAATGAAGATTTATCTGAACGATAAGTTTACTGGGTATACGCTAGTTTCCTTAATAACAATCACGTACAGACGCTAGTTTTCTTTAGTCAATTCATGTACAAAATTCATAAAGGAAAAGTAAAAGTTTGCATGAGTTTTTAAACTACCCCATCTTCCTCCCCCCCCCCACCCCTCTTAGTATTTTTCCCAAAAATTCGTATCAGAGCAGGTCCTTCAAAAGAATCTTTATCACATAAAAGAATACCTACCAAGATGAGAAATCAATATGAAACATGACCTATCCGGCTATCACTCTTGAACGAAAGTAATTTAATTTTTTGGAAGACAAGAATAATATCGCATCTAGAGTCTCTTGGATTAGATGTATGGGCACTTGTTGAAGGAGGTTATGAGTATCCAGTTGTAGTTCCCATAGATGCAACAGAAAAAAACAAATATGAAACCAATGCAAAAGTTTTCAATGCCTTATTGGGAAGCCTAACAAAATCAGAATTTGTAAAAGTTATGTAGCTAAATTCAACAAATGAAATAAGGGACATGATAATCCAGAGCTATCAAGGCGATGACAAGGTAAAAAATGTTAAACTCCAAACTCTTAGAATTCAATAGGAAATTCTCAAGATTACTAATGATGAAAGTATTGTTTACAAATAGATGAGATTGTGAATCGTATGACAGACCTTGGTGAAGATATAAAAGACCGAATTTTAGTAGAGAAAATATTAAGATCTCTAACTCCTAAATTCGATTCAAAAGTGTCTTCTATTAAAGAAAGGCAGGATCTTTAGAACCTTATTGTTGTACAACTTCATAGGATCCTAACTTCCTTTGAAATGAGAAAAGGAGGTCCCTCATAAATAAGAGAATTTGCATTCAAATAAATTGCAAGATGAAAGGAAAAGGAAAAACACAAGGAATCAAGTTATATATCATAAGAACATGAGGTAAATTTTGTAAATAAACTCCATCTAGTCACCAGAAGGTTCAGAGGTAAGCTTCACTTCAAGTTATTTGCTTGTGGTAGAGTTCGTCATTATGTTGCTAAGTGTCCTTATAAATAAAACCATGAAAAGAGGAAGGAAATTACAAAAAGAAATATGAAACGGTTTGAAAATAAGAAAATTTATTATACTGATGAAGATAGTGATGGTTGGTAAAATAGTGAAGAAGGAGATTTTGATCAAGATCTTAAATTACTCATGGAATTTGAAAGAAGTAATAATGAGTTTGATGACAAATCTGTTGATGCTTTAGAGGAAAAGTGTTTTTTCATTGAAGAAATCACTTAGCTTAAAATATTTTTAGAAGAAAACAAAGTATCCATACATACTTTAAATAATCAAGTCATAGAAAAGGAGAAGCATAATGAGAAGTGATAATGTGAAATAATAAGTCTAAGAAAGGAACTTGAGAAGAAAAAGATCTAAATCATATATTTGCTAAAGGATATGAAACCTTACATGAAATTATTAAGGTTCAATGCTCTCCTCTTATGAAGATAGGTCTTGGATACAATGGAGAAACATAAAATACATAAAAATCCTCTATAACAACTGGAAGTTATCTAAATGCAGTAAAAACTAGTCATCAAATCTCCAACCTTCAGCAAAAGAATAAATATACTTCACATGTAAATCATGTCCACTCCAATTCAAGGACAAACAATAAGAGAAGCATCAATCAAAAGTTAAACAACACAAGAATATTCTATGATCACAAGAATTTCTACTTTAATGGAAAATGTTTCTCATGTCATAATTTTGGTCACAATACTACTCAATGTGTTTCATACAAAACCATCATGACTAGAGAAGCAAGAAAACAAGGGAATGAGATAGGAATGAAGAAAAACACCTACAATAATTTCTCACCTCTTAAAGACAAGTTTGAATGCTCATTTTATAATAACTTTGGACATGAGGAATCTAAATGCAGGAGAAAATATCAACAACTTCTAAGGTATGGGAAAGGTAGTACCTAGAATATGAAATTTGTGGCATAGAATTGTTTGCAAAAGGTCAAGAATCAGTGGTACATTGACATTGTATGCTCAAAATAGATGACAGGTGATAAATATAAACACATTTCATACAATTCATTAGAGATAGAAAAGAATGCTACTTTTGGAAATGTCTCGCCTTATATCATTAAAGGTAAAGGTTCTCTTTTTCTAAAATAAATGTTAAATTTGATAATGTTATGTTCATTGGTGGATTTAAGAAAAACTTGCTAAGTGTTATAATAATGTGTGACCAAGGAAATGAGGTTGTCTTAAGATCAAAAGAATGTGAGGTTCGTGAACTTGAAACATCGAAGACCATAATAAAGGGAACAATAACTCCAAGTAATATTCATGTATTGAGAGGCATCCAAGAAAAATTTTACTTAGGAAAATCAAAGGAAAAATAGTTATGGCAGAGAAGGTAGGGACAACCAAGATTCTCTCAACTACACAAATCAAGCAAGCTCAAAGTTGTTCATGATTTTCCCAATGTCACTTTTCCAGAAAGTACCATATGCAGGTCATGTAAATTTAGTAAGCAAACCAGGGTTCAATTAAATGCCAAAGAATCATCAACAAGTAAGCCTCTTGAACTTATACATTTTTTTTTTTTTAATCCAGTATCAAAAATTAACCTCGAGGAGAAAAATACTATATCTCATTATTGATGAATTTTCTAGAATGTGCTAGATCGTTTATTGAAATACAAAGAAGAATAATTTGATAAATTCAAAGCCTTTAAAGGATTAGCTAAAAATGAGTTAGATATAAAAATCAAATGCTTCAAATTTGACACAGGAGGAGAATACGTATCGGATGAATTCTTTGATTTCTGTGAAAAACATGGCATCAAAAGGAAATTTGTTGTAGTGGGAAATCCTCAACAAAATGGCATGGAATAAAGGATGAATAGAAAATTTCAAAAAAATTCTTGTATTATGCTTGATTAGTCTGGAGCACCTAAAACCATCTAGGGTGAAGTAGCACATATTGGAGTAAATCTTATCAACAAAGGTCATGTTTGAGTAAATAGCGATGAAAATCCTTATGAAGTTTGGTATGGTAATCCTTATACTGTAAAGCATTTTAGGGTATCTGGAAGTAAATGTTTCATGAAAAATAATCATGAAAAATTTGGTAAGTTTGAAGCTATAGAAGATGAAGGAATTATTCTTGGTTACTCATCTAGAAAAAAAGGACACAAATGTTGCAATAAGAGACTTCAAAAAATTGTTGAATGTATTGATGTTGTTATACCTCAGCCTCCCCATTCCTTTGGTCCGATATTTGTTTCCCATGCCACCCATGGAATGACATATTCCTACTTTTTCCTATCCCATAAGAAATGACTGCATATTTTCCTTATCTTGAGAAGGATGCCTTTTAGGGCCCAAGACAAAGATATCCAATGCACCAAAATGGCCATAAATATATACTTAATGAGAACCAATCTTCCTACTCTAGAGAGCCACTTATAACTCCATAGGTTTCAATAAGTCTCAATTTTTGACAGAAGCCAAAACCAATCATGTTTTCTATATGTGTCCAATTTCAAATAGAACCCCAGGTACTTGAGGTAACCCCCCATAGCTTGGCAATCAAAATGGAAGAAATTTTTTATCCTTTCAAGGTCTGGCATTAACACAACAACATATATTAATGAATATTTATGAGAATGTATGATCATACCAGTAGCTTTCAAAAACAGGTCTAGTGAAATTTTTAGCAACTTCTTCCCTCTTCCCATTTCCAAAAAGGAGAATGTCATCCACAAAAAGCAAATGTGTAATAAACATATTTGTAGCAACTTCTATGCCTTTAAGATCTCCTCTTAGTTTAGCCATAATTATAAGTTAACTAATTCCTTTGGCTGCTAGAAGGAATAAAATAGGGGATAATGGGCACCCTTTTTTGAGGCCTCTCTGACTATGGAAAAATGAAGAAGCAGCTGCATTGATAAGAACAAGAAAGGACACATTTGAGACACAACCCATTATCTAGTTTACAAAATCAATACTAGATCCCAGGTGAGCCAATAGTAATCTCAGATAAATCTAGTTGATCCTATCATATGCTTTTGAAAGGTTATTTTTTACAATAATCCTTTTTTACCTTGCCTGCTTAATGTTATGCATTGATTCCTGGGCCACCCCAATTGCTTCATGAATCTACCTGCCATTCAAAAAAACCAAACTTTTCTTTAGAAATGTTTCGAGACAGAATTGGTTTCAATCTCGTAGTAATAATTTTTGCAATGATTTTGTATATACAATTGCACGACGAGGAAGGTGAATCATATTTATGAATCAGGTGAATCCTATTTATGAATAAGTTCTAGAGAGGTTGATTTGAAAGGTTCGTGAAAAAACCCCTTAATTTTGGATTCCTCCACCACTCCCACCAATTCCTCCCCAAACAACTCAAAGAAATGTTGAAATAATTCCACAGTTTAGCCATCAGGCCCAAGAATCTTATGTTTTTACATGAACTTAAGTACATTTTTCACTTCTTGCCTTGAAACAAGATCCATTAAATCCATAATGTCTTTGTCTTCGGTATATCTAGGAAAATTCTCTGCAACCCTAATCACCTCAGCAATAGTTGAACCCTCAGGGGCCCTACAGAGATATTTGAAGTGATCTTCCCCATTAATGCTATCTCATTGAAATATTTTACCTTGCCTCCACCTGGCTTATCTAGTTCCCTAAAAGTATTGGAGTTTTTTCTCCCTTTAACATAATTTTGGAAAAAAAATTGTGTTTTTATCCCCAGCTAAAATCCATATTTCCTAACATTTTAATCACTAATTTTCTTCTTTATCAACTAAAATATTCCTCCTCTTAGACTCAAGAGAATTTATTTTATCCCTCTTTACCTCATTCTCGTACACATCTGCTTCCAAACTCTCCATTCTTCCCAATTCTTCCCCACTCTCTTATGGGGTAAGCTCATCCCTTTTTAATATATCTTTAGCCCATGTTATAGTCACATTTTTTAGTCGATTCAGGTTACTCATAAAGGACAAAGCAAAATATCTGGAACCTGGTCTCTCCATAGGGCTCCAAGTTTCATTAACAATCATTATATGTTCAGTGTCCTTCAGTGAACCTAAATTAAAATTAAAAGGCACACCTAGTTTCTTTTTTTGGACTTGTCAACTCCATGAGAATAGGTAAATGGTATGATTCCCCTCCAATTCTAACCCATTTACTAAACCTGAACAACAGAATAGAGAAATCTTCATTAAAGAGGAATTTTTCCAACCTCCTGGCCACATGTGCATCCCCCACTCTCCTATTCTTGCATGTGGGAGTGATTTTTATTAATTTTTTTTCAATTAATCTCACTTCTCTAACTTTGTATAGGAACAAATCTGCAAGAGGATCGGCTTGGGCTAGAGGACTCCGTGTTTTAGCCAAACCAAGGGAGAAATTGAGATCACCACCCACTACCAAATTATGGGCATGCATAAAATACTATGAGAGAAGGTTGTTATAGAAACCTAACCTCTCCTGAAAAGGACCATAAATATTTACAAATGTGAGATCCATAGCCAGTTCAAATGAAAAAACATATTCTCTAATGACATGATTAGAGCCCCATGATTTTTTCAGTTTTATGGTACTGTCCCTAATCCCTAGAGACAATCCTCCAGATATTCCTTTGGCATCGAAGGAAACAAAAGACCAACCCGGAAGAATTTTTGAAAGGGATGCCATTACCAGGTCTCCCTGACCCAAAGTCTCTTGAACCATAATCACATCATGTTTATAGTTTAGAAAAATGGATTTTAAAGCTAGTTTCTTGTGGGTGCTAGAAAACCATTTACAATTAAATGACAATAAAATCATTTTGTAACTTGAACAGTGGATTGCGCTACTCTAAGAACCCCTTTCAGAGAATTTTTTTTCACATCTGCGATATCAATCATAGATTTTAGTTGTAGGTTTGAGATATCAATTTTACGACCACTTGATTTTTTGGGTTTTACAGACATAGAGAGACCTCCCAGTCCCCCAAATTCCTCCACAGGAAAGACATTTTTATCCCTCAGTCGCAGATTATAAGGAAAGGTGTCAATGGTTAACTTTGTGATAGTAGTGATAATACTATCCATGGCCTTTGAAAAATTTATTGATACATTGTGGCTCTTTTTCTTGAGGCCTGGAAGGACCAGGTGATTTTAAGACATGCAATAAATTATGAAGGGTATTAATAACAGATGGAGAGGATTGAGTGATAGTACCCGCTAAAATTTTTGAGGCTTCCACAGTGGCGTAGTGGTCTAGAACCTAATTCAATACACTTACAGGGGGACTGTCCACTTGCAATAGCTAAAAATTCAACCCTTCCATCAATCTCGGCTCGTCCTCCTGATGTTGTCCCACCTCGTACATGTGTACCAAATATTCAGCATCCAGTTGTTCTATTTGAGCCCTGAAAACATTCCTGTTGGCACCCCTATGTTGTCGCCTTTGGCTAAAACCCAGTGGGAAGTCTTTGGCCAAGTGTCCATGCTTGTGGAATCTATGACACTGGAATGGGAGGTGCTCATAATAAATGATCTGAAATAAGGAATGCCCTTCAAAATTCAAGTGAATTTTCTCCACCAAACCTTCATGAGGAACAAGGTAGACCAATATACGAGCCACATTTCATGCCTTTGTCTCCAAAAATATCATATACTCTTCCAAGAAGATACCTAGATTATTCCCTATAGCCTTACAAACATTTAGATTCCATAAGTATGGGGGCAGCGCCAACAGTCGCACCCACACTAGAATCTCAACTACTCTTTCCCTCTTCACATAAAAAATGGGCGACCGTCATTTCAATAAAATCAGTGAAATTCCAAAGCTCCAATTACGAGAAAGCACCCATTCCAGGGTCTCTATGTTCACAAATTTAATCATGAACCAACCCTTTGATAGGGTTATCACCTCCACCCCGATATTTCTCGATCCACTCAGTTATAAACTATACGAAAAATAATTTCCCTCAAACTATTCACACCAAACTAGACTCTCATGTCTCCATTTCCCTATATACTTAAATGTCCACACCTAAAATTAGATGTGGGAACACCAAATTTTTTTTATGACTTTTCCTTTCTTCCTTTTTAAATCCCATCTACTGACCAAGTTCAGAAAATAGTAGGAACTCCACATCATCCTCCCTATTCCTTTCAAGACTCCCATTAGGCCCATCCCCTATCTCCGCTCCCAAATTATCCACACTAGTAACCAACAAAACCTCTGCTAGCTTTACAACAAAATCTTGATCTAAACCCCACCTTCCTTCCTGGTATTAAAAAATTTACCCTCCTCTGAGGGCTTGGCACACTGCTACTGTAACCTTGCATCCTCCCAAGAAACCCCCTTTTGTAGAGCTTCATGGACTAGCTCCTGCAAATTACGACTGTCCTCTGGGTGCATTTACAATAAACCTCATTCCAACATAGGTTTGTTCAATTCCAAAACTCACCTCCGATTGTACATTTTCAAAAACCCCTAGCCTTAAACCCCTGGCAGAGGGTTTCCCTAGGAACCCATTCAAATCTCCAGAGTTGATTAAGCATGCTTTTAAGCCCACATGGAACCATACCACTCCCAAACACAACGTACTCTATTCCTCCCAACGGAAACAAAAAAAGTGGTTTTGTAGAGTACTTATCATTTCCACTGGACGTGCTTCCAGACTATCTCCCACGAAAATTGAAAACACCAGCCCTTCCTGTGGACTATTATCAGGACCACCAGTGACCCCTTTGTTAAGCCCAAATTCAGTTGTCCCCATGAGACCATACTCGTCCATTGAGTCCCACGACATCCTTTCCTCCTTCCACATGTCGCGAGCAGAACGAGGTGGAAAAGCCACCTTAACAAAGATTTTCTGAGTTGGATCTATACCCCATACCATTACAATGTCCACTACTTCCCTCTCCAGGTCTACACATTCCTTTGATTTTACCATCGTATCGGACCGAAGAAAACAATAAGTCCCATTGTAGGCACATTGAAGAATAGTAAAAATAGGAAAAAAACTTTTTAAATTTCCCCGCCACCTTTGATCCCCGTAACCCCAACTAATTAAAACCCTGACCAAGTTAAATGGTTATCCTTTCTGATATCGACAAAATAAACTAAAAAACCCACTGAAGCCACAGGAAAGGGTGAAGAAAGTCAAGCAAACCCACGAGATGGAGCATAAACCAAAACCAAGAAAGCACAAAACCCGACACTTAAATTTTTTTACAAGTGTTAAAGAGGTGGGGGCCAAGTGTTGTCACCCATCACGCCATTTTCCCTCGGCCATCCCAAGGTGGTTACCCTAGAACCCTTCCAATCTCTTCCATTTTCGCCCTTTTCACTTTTTGTTCCCTCAGCAACATTCGGCTTCCAACAATCAATATATATATATATATATTTAAATTTGATCTTTAAATATATATTTTTTAAAATTCTTTATTATAATATGATAATAGTTATTTACATTATAATTTGTTTATCTAAATTTTTAAAAGAAATAAACTATAATTTTCTTATTTTAAAATAATATTTTTATTAGCAAAAAAATATTTAATTTTTTTCAAAATTAACATTGTTTTATTTCAATTTAGTTTAATATATTTTAAAATATTATATCATTTAATTAATCTATTATAATAATTGGTAATTTCTTTAATAAAATTAATTAATATTTTCTAATAGGCTATTATATTAATCATCTTAATAATTTTAAATATTATAATATAATATAACATATTATAATTGTTATTGTATATGTTGTATTTGTCATTAATGTATTTTGTTTTGTAAGCTGGGTAGGAATTGAACCAATGACTTCACATGAAGGAGTCCCTTAAAAGTGTTATATCCAAGACTCTGGACTATTTATCACTAATATATTATTTAAACTTTTTTTTTTTTAACTTTATATATGGATTCAATGCCCTAAAAAACTCCAAGGCACTTCTATTGTGCAAGGTTACCCATGAAACTTATGTTTTCAATGAATTCCTGCCAGATTTTAAAGAAATTAGATCGGAAAAATCCACAGAAAAAAGTCTTGAAAAAGTCACACTAAAGACAACCCGTTATATCAATTGTAATTATTAAAATTATTTGAATTAATCAATATAAATATTAGTTTTACTTCTCAAGGAATATATATATATATAAACAACTTTTATTGTATGTAGTCTTTTTTTTTCCATTGGAATAGATATGTGTAATATTGCAAAATATATTTCATTATAGTCTATAAATAGAATTTTTATTGTCTATATTAATCAAAATAATTGTATCTTATTCTTCTTTATAAAAACCATTGCAAGTTAAAAAAAAATATAATGATGGAAATATTTTAAATTCTAAAAAAAATTATATTTTTTTTTTAAGAATTTTTTTTATCTAATTAGGAAGCAATAGAGACCTTAATGATATATATTAAATTTTAAACCAAAATTAAATTAATTTATGCATTTTATTTATTTTCCATTTCTCAATTATAATACCTATTAAATTGAAAAAATTACAATATAATAAAATTAATATGAAGAAAATAATATAGTAAAAATTAATAAAGTATAATGATATTTAAAATTAAATAATAATAATAATAAAAATATAATTGTAAATTAATTTTATGTTAAAAAAACTTGAAGTAAAATAATTTCTATAATTTTTTTAAATAATAATTAAATTAAAAATTAAAATATCTCTATTTTATTTATATTTATCTAAAATAATAATGAATATTAAAAGAATTGATTATAGAAAATTTATTATTATAATGATCTACTGTTTTTACAACCCATCAAAATGATCTAAACCCATTAAAATGATCAAAATCTTTTTAAATTAACACCGAAATTATAGATATATATTATATTATTTTATTTTCAAATTAAATAATTTATATCTATATTAATTATATATTTCAGATGTTATTTGAAATATGTAAAAATAAAATTATACATGTAACAATTTAAATTAACCTCTTTTATTTTATAGAAAGTTATTTGACCTTTCTAAATTTTTCACAATGCCCAAGAATTTTTACCATTATATGAAAAAAATCTTTTTACCGTTATAAGAAAACAATCTTAAAAAGAGGTGGTGAGAAAAGCTAAAAAGTGGTGGTGAGAAAAGCTTTAAAAATGGTGTTCTGCAAAGGCAAAAAGCTAAAGGGCCGCGGGCATAAAAACATAGCAAGCCAGAAAAGGTTTCATCCTCAAAAGCTAAAAAGCGGTGGTTAGAATAGCTAAAAAAAATGGTGTTCCGCAAAGGCAAAAAGCTAAACGGCCGCGGGCATAAAAACTCAGCAAGCCAGAGAAGGTTTCATCCTCAAAATCTAAAAAGAGGTGGTCAGAAAAGCTAAAAAATTTGGTGTTCCGCAAAGGCAAAAAGCTAAACAGCCGCGGGCATAAAAACATAGCAAGCCAGAAAAGGTTTCATCCTCAAAAGCTAAAAAGCGGTGGTCAGAAAAGCTAAAAAAATGGTGTTCCGCAAAGATAAAACGCTAAACGGCCGTGGGCATAAAAACATAGCAAGCCAGAAAAGGTTTCATCCTCACTTTTTTCTTCTACGAGTTGTGTGTTCTGTTCCAGCGGAGATGGGTGTTCGAGTGTTGGATAGACAGACGAATAGCTCGTCTATTGTTGAAATCAAGTGAGTGTTATTATTATACTTGATTTGATCCTTTGGATGTTTGTAATTTTGATTTTTGTTGTTACTATTTATATTTTTTTTGGTTGCGCGTTTGGTAGTATCTTTCATTTTTATTTTTTATTTATTTATTTTTTTATTTCATTTTCAACAACATGTCCAATTACACCACCCTTATCAGGGAAGGGAATTGAACCTGTGATGAGTGTTATAGCAATCCCCTCTCATCACCGTTTAGCCAAAGCAAGACTAAAATTTTTGGTTACGTTCAATAAGACTAGGTTTGACAAGGCTAAAATATTTATCAAGATAAGGTATGTATGGAGATAATGCAGAGAGATGGGAATTGAAGAGGAAAATTGAAGAGCTATACACAATTTCCCTCTCAATTTTCCAGCTTCAAATACAAATTACATGATTGTTTTCTTTTATCCAATTTAAAAAGAATTTCAACATTTTGTATTTATAATCAAGACTCATGGTATCAACTATCTATTCAGTGCAATTGTTGTCAGCGGTTGCCTAGATTTTTCCCTGCTTCATCTAGAATGGCTACCTATTCATTGCCTTATGTCTTGTATTTTATTTGGCATTCTATTCTTGTCAAGAATGATATAAATGTTTTATTAGAAAGACGATCCTGCCCAGATATTGGAACCCAATCCAAGTTGACTGCTCCTCCCCAGATATTCCTATAGAACAGAGCATGCCATGCATATTACTCTAGAGTCCATGGACGTGGTTTTCTTATTTCTCAGGATTGTTTTCCTTACAAGCTCGTGCAGTCCAGTTGTCACTACTATGCATAACACATATGTATTTCCATAATCGTCCAGCCATAACGCCTCTATATTTCAGTAATCATCCACCCATAATGTTTGCATTAGGGTCTGCAACACTAATATGGGCCTCTGTGACAGGTCTGTGGAATCATAGAACTCCCACTACCGTCACCATCAACAACCATGGGGTTTCGTTGTTCTAAATATATGAACCTCCGTCATTATCACGATCTGGCATGTCAGAGTTCAAAACGCTTTGTGGCATATCTTTACAATCAAGCTTGCAATTGATGGGCCAGTTATGTAGGAAAGTAGAGAATATAAAACCTGTGAAGCTCAATAACCTAGAAAAGAGACATCAGGGTATCTTGAGGCGTAGGTAAGATTTATACAATGCAAGTGTAAGATATAATAATGCAAGATTAATGGGAATACATCAATAATTTAAGGAATTTAATTCCCTTCTTTGTCAATCCTAATGGCTGAATAGAGGGAGATGAAATGGAGAGACTGGTGTGGCTAGATGTTGTCTCACATGTGATTTTATATACAAAATGGTCACCTACCTCATTTTCCGTTTTTACACAATGTTATCTTCCGAGTTTTTCTTCCGATGTTATCTTCTGAGTTTTTCTACTACAAGATCCATTTAGGGTAATTTTATGTTTTTACAACATGTCGTCTTCAGATTTTTTCTGGTATAAGATCCATTTACTTAAATGAAAACACGGATTATAAACACATTCATGGAAGGTTACAGTCTCGTAGATAAAGACTGATAAATATGTATGAATATGTACTGATAAATGTCATTCGGTAGGAAAACATAAATATCATTCGGTGGGAAAAAAAATCGTGAGAAATCGAGCATGCCATGCCACGCATATTACTCTAGAACAGAGCATGCCGTGTGAGGCATATCACTGTGTTAGGAAATTATAATTATTTTATCACTAGTGAATTAGAGGGAATATCCAGAATACTAATTACATACACATTGATTGAATTCAGAAACTAATTGCAACTGTTTGGTTGCTTTTCATTGTGTTAGAACATTATAATTATTTTATCAGTAGTGAATTAGATTGAATCCCGGAACTAATTGCAAGTCTTTGGTTGTTTTCAATTCCTCTAGAACAAAGCATACCATGCATATTAATCTAGAACATAACAATTTTATGGTTGTTTAAATTACTCAGAACAGATCGTGAGCAAAGTTTATGTCTCCTTTATGACGACGAAGAGAACGAAAAATTGTGTTCATCCTTAGTTACTTGTTATTTGCTAAATTGATCTTATTTATCTAGCGTGCCTTCAAAATTAAAAAAAAAAAAAATTATTACGTTCTCACCTAGGGTTTATTATTTCAAAACTTCAATTATTTGTAACTATTATTATTTTTATTTTGGCCAAAAATAGGATTGCATCAACTTCAAATGTTAATTTTATGTGATATTTTTTAACTATGTTAAAAATAGTAGTTATTCTATTTAAATCTATTTTCAAATTATTTATTATGTTTTATTAGAATAAATAAATAGTTAGATTGGTGATGATATTATATATAAATAATGAGTGAGAGAGAGAGGGAGGGAGGGAGAGGAGGAGGAGGAGAGAGAGGGGATGGAGGGAGAGAGAGAGAGGGTGGAGGAGGAGGAGGGAGGGCAGTAGGAAGTGAGAGAGAGAGGGGGAGGGGGAGAGGGAGCAGGAGGGAGGCAAATAATTCAGAAGGGGAGCGGGGGGGCAGGAGAGAGAGAAGATGAGGAGGATGGAGAGAGAGAGAGAGAGAGGAAGAGGAGGAGAGATAGAGAGAGAGGAGGGAGGGAGAGGGAGGAGGAGGTAGGAAGAGGAGGATAGAGGGGAAGGGAGGATAGGAGTGAATGAACCCGTAGAGAAGGGGCGTAGGCGAAACCCTGAATGAAGGTGGAACCATGAAGGAACATTAACAACGGTTTGGAGTTCAACCCGATGGTTTTTGCACAAGTCCAAGACGGTAAGCTGTATTTCCAATTCGAACGCGATCAATGCCATAGGCAGACACGTAGCCTTAAGTGGTTTGGAGATACCGCCCTCATCGCGTGCCATCGCGCGTTAACCATCGATGATGGAATGAACGTGATATAGCCATGCGCTGTCTGATCTGGAGGCGAGTCCATCGAACAGTGGTCGCACGTCAAATAGCACGCAAGATAACTCAAGGTACGGGCGATTACAATTCGCTATTGTATGGGTGGGACCCATGAATCACCAGCGATATGAATTACCATGTTAATGTTATAAACCATGGTTGGGTGCTATAGGCACTACATGTTAATATCAAAGGCAAACTGTGCATATTATGGGCCCGAGTATTAATGGAAATTCGAGGAGTATACATATGGGGGAATATATATATATATATATGTGGAGTTATATATATTATGTGACAAGTCGAACCTTACAGGAATCAAACGGAGTATGGGGTACACATTAAAATACATGGGTCCTCGAATATTAAAATCAGATTAAGAGTTCGGATCTAGAACAATGGTAAGTTTATAAAGTCGTGGGTATATAAAGAAATGACTTCCGCACATAGTGAAAGCCGCCAACATTCAATAAAATGTCATTTTATCAAAGGTTAAGTCCGAATTGATTCAGTATGTGTAAATCGAATGGGCTGTAGAGTCATAATGTGGCTTTATATAAAGTTATATATGAGTAATGGAGATATGTTGGGTTTAAAGCAAGTGAAATATTATATGGTGGGACCCTCACCCAATCGCATCGGAGAAATTTGGCAGCGGAACATATAAACAAAAGGTTGCGATTGCGATTGAGTTCAGGACCCGATATAGTTTAAACGATGACTCTCATGTTCTGCTTGAATTTCGTCCTAATTGCATCGAAGCAATTTATCGCATCGGCACAATCAAATGAATAAGTGTTTCATCCCATTGGCATTTCAACATAAACAATGTTTCATCACATCGGCATTTCAATGAAAACAATTTTTATCGCATCAGCATTTGATCGCAATCAGAAGTAGTCGAAGAGTGATACATCACATCGGAAAGTTCAGCGAGTGGGCTCATAAGGGCATTATGTGTATTAAAATGATCTCTTAGTATTATATCGCCGGAAGTTACATAAGTTATATAACATGGCAGTGTGTATGTTAAAAACAATTCTTATCATGCCGAGAGTTAAATTGTGATATATGAAAAGGGCAGTTACACATGTATGGCAGTTATATTGCGACAGTAAGCAGGAAATAAATCAAAGCCGAAAGGGCCAAACACAGGCACAGAAAAGATAAACACAGTCACAGAAAAGACAAACACAGTGAACCAAGAGGCTGAATGAGTGAGCTGGAGTTTTCATTGTAATTGAATGTAAATGTTTTTAATTGATTTATATTGTTGTGATGCATTGGCAAGTCTTTGGGAGAGAACAAATATCCCACTGGAATATTAAAATTAGTACAGATAGTTATATTTTTCTGAGTGAGCTGGAAAAGAAATGAGAAGGTAGAAGAATAAGAGGTATGGCTATCCGTTTCGAATTCCCAAGAGGGAAACAAACAGTATCTGGAATTCTCTATAAGTAATATCATCTAGATATGCATATAGAGGTTAGAGAGATTGAGTATAGAGAATGCAGAATATGGAAAACTGAGGGAGAGAAGATAAGGAAGAGAGGAGCAGAAAGAGATGCTACAAAACAGAGCTGATATCTGAGGTAAATCAGCAAACATTTCTTTTAAACAAATTCAGGAAGTTGGAGCTTCCCTATCAAGTTGAAGCTTGATAGTTGTTAGTTGTGGCTGACTGATGTTGGAGCCTCCTGTAGGTTGGTGCCTACAGAAAAATAGTGGTGAGAGGGAGTTGGAGCTTGCCTTTGCATCACAACAATAATAAGATGTGGTTTTCTCCCTTGATGGGTTTCCACTTATATCTATTGTCTCCATGTGCATTGCCTATGTGCTGATATGATTTACCAACTCTGCTTAATGTTTGCTGCTCTCATAATTAGATTGATGTCACAGTAATTTAATACTTGTTGCAACATATTAAGACTGTTCATATATTAAGGTTGGTTATAAGTTGATGAAAATTTCAAAAAGCTCATGTATGTGTTAAACTGATTAACCCCCCCCCCCCTCCTCTCAGTTTAACTAAGAATTCAACAGAGGGGAGGAGGAGCGAGGGAGGGAGGGCAAGAGGAAGAGGAGGAGTGAGGAAGGGGATGGGAGGAGGAGGAGGAAGAGGATTAGGGAGGGAGGAGAGGGAGGAGGAGGATGAGCGAGGGAGGGAGGGAGGGAGGGAGAGGAGGAGTAGGAGGGAGGAGGAGGGAGGGAGGGAGGGTGAGGGGAGGAGAAGAGAAGAGGAGGAGGAGAGGGGAGGGAAGGAGAGGGGATAGAGGGAGAGTAGGAGGATGGGAGAGAGGGAGAGTAGGAGGAGGGGAGCGAGTGAGGGAGGGGGAGTGAGTGAGGGAGGAGGAGTGAGGGAGGGAGGGAGAGAGGACAGGGGGAGGAGGAGGAGGGGGGAGGAAGGGGATAGGAGGAGGAGGAGGAAGAGGAGTAGTAGTGAGGGAGGGAGGGGCGAGGGAGGGAGGGGAGGAGGGGGAGGAGGAGAAGGGGATGGAGGGAGAGGAGGAGGAGGAGCAGGGGGAGGGAGGTAGAGGAGGGTAGGTTCGGGAGGAGGAGGATGGATGAGAGGAGGCTAGGGGAGGAGGGGGAGGAGGGGAGGGGAATTAGGTAGAGGGAGAGGAGGAGGATATGGAATGGAGGGAGAGGGAGAAGACGATTAGGGGATCAAGGGAGGGAGGGTAGGAGGAGAGGAGTGTAGGGGAGGAGGGGGAGATGATGGTAGGCGATGATAGGGAGGGCAGGATAGCGGTGAGAGGAGGAAAATTGAGGAGAGGAGGGGAGGGGAGGAGGAGGACATAGATGAGGATGATGAGATGGGAGGGAGAGAAAGGAGGAGGAGGAGCACGGGGAGTGAGTGAGGGGAGGGTAAGAGAGGGAGGAGGATGAGGGGAGGGGGAGGGTAGGGGAGAAGAGGAGGAGGAGCAGGGGGAGGGAGTGAGTGAGGGGAGGACCGAGGAGGAGGGGCATGGAGGGAGTGAGGGAGGTATGAGGAGGAGGGAGGGAAGGTGAGGATAATGGAGGAGGAGGACGAGGATGAAGGGAGGGATGGAGGGTGGGACAATAGAGAGGTAAATAGAGAGAGATAAGTGGGGAGGGAGATAGGAAATGGTAGGGGAGGGAGGAAGGGAGGAGGAGAGAGAGAGTGAGAAGCGGGGATGGAGAGAGAGAGAGATAACGAGGCAGGGAGAGAGGGAAGGGGAGTGAGAAAGGTAGGAGAGGGGAGGGATAAGTGTGGAGGGAGAGAGAGAAGGTTGGATCAAGAGATAGAAGGGGAGGGATGGAGGGAAGAAAGAGAGGGAGAAGTGGGGAGGGACGCAGGGAGAGAGAGAGAAGTTGAGGGAGAAAGGGAGGAGGACAGAGAGAGAGGGAGAAAGGGAGAGGGAGAGAGGGAATGGGAGGGAGGAAGGGTGGAGGACAAAGAGGGTGGGATAGAGAGAGACTGGGGGAGAGAAGGGAGCATAGGGGAGGCAGGGATAATAAGAGAGTGAGATAGAGGGAGAGAGGAGGAGGAAGAGGTGGAGAAGGAGAGAGAGTGGAGGGGAGGGGGATGGAGAGAGAGATGGATAGAGAGAGAAATAGGGAGAGAGGGTGCATGTTAGTCCAATGGAAGGTAAGAGGGTGAGGGAAAGGGAGAGGGAGAGTCAAATGGAGAGGGAGAAGGGCAGAGGGAGTGAGGGAATGAGGAGAGAGAGAGGGGAGGGGGTAGGGGAGTGGAGGGAGGGAGTAGAAGAGAGTGAGAGAAAGTGACTGAGGAAGAGGAGCAGGAGGAGGAGGAGAGAGAGGGGAGGGAGAGAGAGGGTGATGGAGAGAGAGAGAAAGAGGGAGAGAGGGGGCATATTATGCCAATGAATGGTGAGAGGGTGAGGGAAAGGGAGAGGGAGAGGAAAATGGAGAGGTAGATAGAGAGGGAGAAGGGGGGATGCAGAAAGAGAAGGAGGAGAGAGAGAGGGGAGGGGGTAGGGGAGTGGAGGGGTTGAGGGAGTGTATGGAGGGAGAAGAGAGAGAGAGATGAAGAGGAGCAGGAGGAGGAGGACAGAGAGGGGAGGTAGGGAGAGAGAGAAATAGGGATAGAGGGGGCATACTATGCCAATGAATGGTGAGAGGGTGAGGGAAATGGAGAGGGAGATAGAGAGGGATAATGGGGGAGGCGGAGAGGGAAGGAAAGCGGAGGAGGAGAGCGAGAGGAGGGGAAAGGGATGGTAAGGGGGAGGGAGGGAGGGGAGGCGATGAGAAGAGAGGAAGAGGAGGAGAGAGAGGGAGAGAGGGAAGAAGGGAAGAGGAGAGAGAGAGAGGAGGAGGAGGAGGATGTGGAGGGACGTTGAGGGAGCCACAAATAGAGGGAGAGGGAAGGATATGGATGGTTAGAGATGGAGAGATAGAGGGAGGGGGATAGAGTGAGAGAGAGAGAGAGATAGGAATGAGGAGGGTGGCCTCCCTTCTCTCTATCTACCTCACACTCCCTTCCCCTCCCTCTCTCTCTACCTCTCACCATTTTCTTCCCTCCCTTACACTCCCTCTCCTCTCTCACTCTCTCTCCCTCCCTCCTCCTCCTCTTCACCCTCCCCCCCCCTCTCTCTCTCTTTCTCTCTCTCTCTCTCTCTCTTTCCTCATCCTCACCTCTCCTCCCCTCCCCTACAGGTCCATATATCCATAAATTTACCTTTCAAGTAATGAAACAGACTTTCAGACCATTTAACTATATAATATGAATTTATTCAACAATATTATTCACAAACTATTTTTTTAATTGTGGTCCTTAAAAAATAAATTCCTATAATCAACACCCCCCTCATGATTTTAGTGAACAAGGACCTAGTAATCTCAACCTATAGTGTTTAGGATTTCATAGTAAAAAAAACATGTTATTTCTATCTTTCAAAAGAATGTTTCCTGAAAAAGCCAAATGAGTTTTAATCAAGAAGTTATTCCTCTTTCAATTTTTTCAAACCAGTAACATTTGGTTTCCCAATATTGTCATATAGTAAAAGTATGTATTAATATGCCATTTGAATTTTATTACCGAAATTTTGTATTACCCAATTCAGCCTAACTTGGTAAAACTTGGTACCTATTCTCCAAAGTTGTTGACTTGGGCTATTTTCTCCTTCTGTGGAATTTAAGGTAGAAAGGTATTATTGAATATCAATCACAAATAGAATCAACTAGTCAATTAGCAACTAGAATTTTCAATTACAAGCTAACAATAATCATGTGGAGTTGCATGTCTTCAGATTAAAATTAAAAAATAAGCGGTCACATTATTAAATATATATTTTTAATAGTTTTAGAAATAATATTTTACAAACTAAAAAAATAAATGGTCACATTATTAAATATATTTTTTAACATTTTTATAAATAATATTTTAAAGTATGAAACATTTTATAACTAGTCATAATAAATTGAATTGTAGAATGATCTTTTAAATTTTAACATTTTAAATGGCATTATATGATGATGATGATGATGATGATGGTCACCATCCATTAAGACAAATGTGGTCTATCAGATCTTATGAGAGGATAAAGAATATAATTTTTATTCTTCAAAATATTGTTTCTATGGTCACAGAGAAGGGAAATAAGTGCTCCATGATCACTATAGGTGGGTTGGCTTAATAGGTCAAGAAGATTGGAAGGGTGGAAGATGGTAGGGAATTGAGAGTGAATGTGAGTAAAATTTGGGTAGTATGAAAGGAAATGATTTTCATCTTCTACCTGCTTATAATCATAAATATGACAGATTCTATCATTCCAAGGGGTCTTGGGAATATACCACCGCCCAGTCTCACTCCAAAGCTCATGGTAATTAGTTCTTATCTTAGCGATGTTCATTTTTTTCTTATTATTGGACAACACAGAGAGATAATTCTGATTATCAAGGGTGGGGTTGATCACTTCCTTGTAGTATATTAACTTCCTTTTACCCTCCAACTCCTGACCCACCCACAACTTGTCCTTAAACTTGGAGGTAATAGTATTTTTGATATTATCTTTTCTTCCCATATTGAGCTCCTCCTTAATTCCCCAATGGTTGAGCCAGGATAGGGCATCCTTATTCCACCCACACTTTAGGCAAAGGTGAGGGTTTTGAGTACAGTTAGAAGCAATTTTAGGGAGCCTTTTTTATTCCATGTTGTCAAGCTTCTTATTGTAAATCAGATATCTAAACATAGTCGTACTTTCAATGGGTGATAAACCAGATTCAATCAAGAGGATAGGATACGAATTATTTCCCTTCATCTTAAGGTTGTAAGTTATGAATTTATTTTGAATCATCTCAATCTTCCTCCATGACTCTCTGGATATACTGCAACCCCAAACTTCACATCTGTATAAGACAACAAGGGTGACAAGGTGTAATGTTCCCAAATTTTGGCCTCAAGCTAAAAGGAACATTATAGTTGCATATTTTCATTTTGTTGAATAAAATGGGTAAGGATACCCCCTTAACCCCATAGATGGAGAAATAACACTCCTTGTGTGAAAGGGGGGTGAATAAGCAACTGGATTAAGCACCTAAGGGTGTGAATCTGATCGAGATCACTTTGATTTGGTCATATTTGACTAAGTCAATAGCTTTGTCCAAGAGGAGGAATCTCCATGACAAGATAGCGCAATTTTAGAGGAGGCTCCACTTGCATGAGCTAGGTGGCAAGTGGGGATGGTACCCATGGTGAGAGGAGTTCAATTTCTTTATAAGGAGGAGATGGAAACCCATTTTTGATTCATGCATTGGTTCATCATTTTTGTATGGTATGCTTAGACTTGCATACCCAGGTTGTTTAGTAGGGCTGTAGTGTTCTTGAGCACAAGGGTGTTCCCGGTCAGGATTCCCTACCTCATCCTCAAGGAAGGAGATGGTTATAAGCTCCATTTACTCATTCCGACATTTGGCCAAGCTTCCTCCTGCAGCTGCAGCGTTTTCCTGTTGGGTAGAAAACGTTGTGTTGCTGGGTGCAGCAACAGAGGAACTCATAGAGTCATTCTTTGGCTTGTTCTTCGGTGGAGATCTTGTATATTCTTTGGAGGAGAAGAAGAGGAGACTCTCGGGCATTATTTCAGATCTTTGGCAGTAGGAAAATCATTCACCATCTCTCACAACCAGTCTAGGGCTAGAACGACATTATTTTATGCAGGCAGTTGTTGGGAGGGTCATTTGAGCTTATCAAGAGGAGTGTTTTTTACTAAAAGGGATCAACCCTTTCCTTGAGAACATTGTCAGAGGAGGGCATGATTATTTCAGATCTGATACAGCCTCAGTCGTATTTTGATTCAGTTTTAGTGACAAGTTATTTGTCACATTTGTGCGTTCTCTGGAATTTCTAGCAATCTCTCCTAGATTGACTAGGAATCTTGTATTATAGCCAATTCTTCTATTCTTGGGAATTTATTTGTATATTTCAGCTATATCTCATGTATGCACATCTACAGCAGCAACGCCATTTTGAAAGACAGCACAATCACTGCTTTCCGGCATTTTGTGCAGTTGCTGCATCTCTTGTATTTCATGTGTTAATCTTTGGAGATTTGTTCCCATTGCATGAGGGGTTTATTCCTCATGATATTTCTATGTATTGTTGCTGATATATTAATGAAAATGATGGATGTAATATATTCCTTTTATTGACATGTTCATATTTTCAGATTTTTATGATTGTGTTCCTGTATTGTTGTAGGCTCTCTATTTGAGCAGTTTCCCAAGATACCTAGGTGTGGGAGGTCTATATAACCCACCTAGAGTTATTTATTTGGGCTCTAATTTTGGAAGTGAAGTGTTTAATGTAATAAAAGAATTATCCAAGTCCCCTTTCAGCTTATTTTTACACTTCCTTCCTTATACAATGTCCCCTTGGACCATATTGCAGAAATTCCTAAAAAAGGGATATTACAATGGTATCATAGAATCAATATTGGCTCGGCCTGTGTAGACCAAGATAATATGCCATTAGAAGGAGAGGCTCCTCACTTAGAGGAGGAGATGTACAAAGGAAGAAAGAAAAGAGGAATGACGAAATAGGATATCTCCCTACTTCTTTTCCAAACTATGGAAGCTATCATAGAAGATCTCAAGGAGATAGAAAGGGAAAATTGTAGAAATTTTTTGAGAGGGTTTGAAGATGAAGCAAGCCCTAGCTACTATCATGATGGGTGTGGAAATTCAGCCACACATGTAGATCCATGACACGGTTCATTTCCCACTTGCACTGCAAGAAGAATGGAGGAAGAAAATGAAGCCATTGGAATAGCAGTGCTGCAACTCAAATGTATGGCTCATGATTGTCGGGTTGAAAATTTTGTTTCATATTGTCATGCAAATGTAAAAACATATGATGAATTCACTAAGGGTTTGATGAAGAAATTTTATGGAAGTCAATATGAATCATCATGTATCATAACTTGAAACACTTTGCATGCATTGGATGGAACCATCAAAACTCCATTCCTTATTTTCGACGGCGATGAAAACATGTATGGTGGGTTTCCAAGGGCAAGATCCCTATTATGTGAAAAGCTCTCTTCCATTTATGAAGACATGGAGGTACTTCCTTCAAGAGATGACCAAGATCTAGGGTCTCTCCTTGATGATGAGGTATTCTCATTTATTGATGGAGGGGGTGAGCACAAGAGAACCAACATCGCTGTCACACTCGGAGGAGATCCATCACCACATGGAGGTGGAAAGGGAGCCTTTACTTCCATTAGGGGAGCCCTTGTGTCTTTCCAAGGAGTTCCAAATGATTCAACATGTGGGAACCAAGGCACAATTCTGGAGCCATATGCAGCAGTTTTTGGGGATTGTGAGATGGAGGAAGAAGAGAAGGATCAGCATCAAGGGATGATACACCCTTATCTATTCCAGAAATTTTTTACACAAGAAAAGAAGACTGTATGGCATAATGAAGAGAGGAACAAATCAATCCACTCATACACACTATCCACTTATGAAATTGATGTCTCACTAGATGGAGGCATTCCACCTGGGAGGCCACCTGATCTAGAGTTGATGAAGGGAATCTTGTCATTTAGGTCACCACTCTTGGATTCTGGAGAGGTGAAGACATTGAAGGAGTCCAGCACAGTGTAGAGAGTCTAGGGTAAACCTAAGGAGGAGGGATACTTTCCCTCATTTTTAGTATCACCCACTCTCATCAGTTATACTGCGCTGACATAGTTTGCTGCAGGGATGGAGGATGGCATCTTCATGATGCAGGATGACTGCTCCACAAATTTGGAGAGGACACTTCCTTTGACGAAGGACTCTTTCCCACATGGGGGTGGATGGAGGCCACTCATGCTTACTTTGGCCCAGCTTGGGAGATTCGTTTTGGATGACGGCCTCTCATGGGAGGCCAACTTCCAAAGGACACCATCACTATTTGAGCATAAGCAGCTGCATGATGGGCATGGAATCATTTTGGAGGATGACTTTGGCATGGGGGATGTCAAAGTAGCAGGCAGCAACATGAGGGGAACACCACATTGCAGTTACCAGCACTGCCTCTGAGGAATATAGATCCATAGTGGAGGTCTCAACTCTTAGTAGAGTAATCCAAGGATCTAGATGCATGCATGATTTTTGATGACCCAGGAAGAGGTGACAGATATATAGTAGAGGATGTGTTCATCTAGTCATATGGAAGAATCTTCTTGACCAAAGCTTCTAAGCTTGAGAAGAAGCTGCTGCATGCAGCACATGAGGGCTTCCTAGCTATGCACTTTGATGCATATTCTGCTTTGCTAGAGGATTTCACTTGGGAGGGCATACAACATGATCTATATCAACATATGGAGAGATTCATAGCCCATATGATTTCAAAGGAGTTGGCACAACCATTTCCCTACTCATTGGAGTTGAGGGAGAGCATTCATATGAGCCATTTTAGCTCAAGGACCAAAGTACATGGTAAAGAAGGTATCTACTCTCATTTTGATTTACCTTTATTCACTTTATATGGGAAGCTTGATGAGCTAAGGATGATCACATATCCTTATGCTCCTTATTATGATGTACTTGTGACCCATCGCAACAATGGGAGTGGCTATTTTTATGCTGGTTTGTGGGGGAAGCGACATGCTTCTTGGTGTGCACCATTGGCACCGATTTTTATTTGCATGTTTCCATCTTATGAGATGTTTGTGGCAGAAAAATAGTGGTTGGGAAAGCCCTTGTTGTTTGTAGTTTTTATGCAGGTAAGAGGTGCAATATGTTGGTCCCATGAGTGGAGCAGTGACCCACTCTCTAGTTGTCTTATGACAGCTTGTTTTCATTGCATATTGCCTCCTTGTATTACTGATGTTTATACATTCACAAGGAGAAATACCATGAGAGTGTTTCATATATTGGGAAAACCCATTGGGAGCATGAGTCCCCCCATTGTACATGCTTTATATTGTAGGAGACACCATGGGAAAACCATGATTGCCACATTGCTACTTTTCTCTTCTTGTGGGAAAAACCACTTGGAGAACTTTAGGGGGAAATTCATGGCTGATTTTCTTGATGGGGGAGCTTGGGCTATTCTTGGAGGCCATACCATCCCATCCCAAGGACAGAGGCAACCCCATATGTACCAAAAATGGAGGGAGAAACATCTTGGGAATCAGAAGCCCAACTCTCCATTCAGCCCCAACACATTTCATAAACCAAGGGTTGAGATTTCTATTTGGATGATAGCATGGATGAGAGGATCATCACTGGGGACAAATTTTCCCCATGCATGTCATCAATCCTACCTTGAGGAGGCCATAGCACAGCAAGAAGGTTTCCACCTACACCTTCTATCTTTCCATGATGTGCACCATTACGGTTTGCATACCTGGGAGGGGGCATTGGAGGAAAGATTTGTTGCAGGATATCTTCAGCAGTGCTGGAGATTGTTGATGAGGAGGAAACATAAGAAAAGGGGGAGGAGTTTTGTTCTCTTTGTGCAGTTGCTTGAGGACAAGCAACATGTGGGAGGGGAGGACTGTAATGTTCCCAAATTTTAGCCTCAAGCTAAAAGGAACATTATAGTTGCATATTTTCATTTTGTTGAATAAAATGGGTAAGGAGACCCCCTTAACCCCTTAGATGGAGAAATAACACTCCTTGTGTGAAAGGGGGCTGATTAAGCAGCTAGATTAAGCACCTAAGGGTGTGAATATGATTTGGATCACTTTGATTTAGTCATCTTTGACTAAGTCAATAGTGTTGTCCAAGAGGAGGAATCTCCATGACAAGGTAGCACCGTTTTAGAGGGGGCTCCACTTGCATGAGCTAGGTGGCAAGTGTGGATGGGACCCATGGTGAGAGGAGTTAAATTGATTTATAAGGAGGAGATGGCAGCCCATTTTTTATTCATGCATTGGTTCATCATTTTCATATGGTATGCTCAGACTTCCATACCCGGGTTGTTTAGCAGGGTTGTAGTGTTCTTGAGCACAAGGGTGTTCCCGGTCGGGAATCCCTACCTCATCCTCAAGGAAGGAGAGGGTTTTGAGCTCCATTTCCTCATTCCAGCATTTGGCCAAGCTTCCTCCTGCAGTGGCAATGATTTCCCGTTGGGCAGAAAACATTGTGTTGCTGGGTGCAGCAACAGACGAAATCATAGAGTCATTCTTTGGCTTGTTCTTTAGTGGAGATATTTTATATTATTTGGAGGAGCAGCAGAGGAGACTCATAGAAACTATTTCTTTGGCACCAAGCCAATCATTTACCATCTCTCACAGCACATTCTAAGGCTGGAACTGCATTATTTTATGCAGGCAGTTGTTGGGAGGGTCATTTGAGCTTATCAGGAGGAGTGTTTTTGAGTAAAAGGGATCAACCCTTTGCTTGAGAAAATTTTTGGAGGAGGGCATGAATATTTTAGATATGCTACAGCCTCATTCTTATTTTGATTCAGTTGTAGTGAAAATTTATTTGTCACATTTGTACATTCTCTGGCATTTCTAGCAATCTCTCCTAGATTGGCTAGAAATCTTGTATTGGAGCGCATTCTTCTATTCTTGGGAATTTCTTTGTATATTTCAGCCATATCTCATGTATTCGCATCTACATCAGCAAATCCATTCCTAGAGATAGTGCAGTCACTAATTTCTGGCATTTTGTGCAGTTGCTGCATCTCTTGTATTTCATGTGTTAATCTTTGGAGATTGATTCCCATTGCATGAGTGGTTATTCCTCATGATATTTTTGTATATTTCTGCTGATATATTAATGAAAATTATGGCTGTACTATATTCCTTTTATTGACATCTTCATATTTTCATATTTTTATGATTGTGTTCATGTATTGCTGTAGGCTCTCTATTTGAGCAGTTTCCCAAGATACCTAGGTGTTGGGGGTCTGTATAACCCACCTAGAGTTATTTCTTTGGGTTATAATTCAGGAAGTGGAGTGTTTAATGTATTAACAGAAGGATCTAAGTCCCCTTTTAGCTTATTTTTACACTGCCTTCCTTATAAAGAGTCCCCTTGGACCATATTGCAGAAATTCCTGAAAAAGGGATATTAAATAAGGATCTAAAAGAGAAACCTATTTTTACTCCAATTTTAAGGATATATTGACTTATAATTGTTTTCAAGCTCATAATAAGCTTTCCAACCCCCAATAATCCTTTTCTAGATGTTATAATTCTAGTTCATATGATGCGGGAATTCAATTCCCAAATACTTATAAGAAGCAACTTGCTTTAAGCACTGGTTATTATACATGAAACTACCATTGGTAATATTCTTGGATTTAATGATCATGACTTTAGTCTTGTCGATATTAAATTTCATACCCATATGAGAGCAGTAGTCATGAAGAATCTAGAGCTGCTTGTCAAGGCCATCATGGCTTTTTGCAAGAAGAATGATATCATCGGCATAGAGGAGAAGAGTAATGAGAACACCAGCAAGCTTGGTTCCCTTGCACCCCGCAAATTCCATACAATCCTCTAGCTTATCTATGTATATGCCAAAAAAGGTATGGGATAGGGGGCACCCTTTCTTAACTCCAATATTGCATTTAATATCTTTATACCACCCATTGTTGGTCTTAAGCTTAGCAGTGACGGTCTCATAGAGATGGATCACGAAAATCCTTAGCTCAGGAGGGACCATGATCTCTTTAATTTTATCCCAAAATTTATCCCAAGGGATAGTCTCGAAATCTTTTGTAAATTCCACAAAGAAACATAAGAGATCGACTTTACTATTTTAACATTCCTCCGCAATGATTCTAAGAGTGACCAGATGGTCAACAGTTGAGTGATGTCTCCTAAAACTAGCTTTTCCTTTAGCTCTTTTTCCTTGGATTTCAAGCCAAAGGCTAAGATTCTTCTCCAAAATGAGCCCATTAAGCTTGGTCGGGATATGGATAACCATAATTCTCTTTTAGTCGAATGGAACACTCTTGTCCCCATTTTTAAATATAGGTACAATAAGGCTTTGCATCCAAATTCGAGGGAAGCCATGCGTTATAGTTAGAGTGAGAAGATTGTGGAGATAAGGAATGAGGATATATCTTCCCATTTTAAGGATCTCAACTTGTTTTTATTCAATATCTTTAGCTTTCCCATTAGTGAGCTTATTAATACCAGACTCAATATCATCAAGAGAGAATACACCCACCTTAATTTGAGTGATTAAGGTGGTGCCCACAGTGTCGAGAGAGTCATACAAATTCTTAATATAGTTGTCCTAGTTTTCTAAGGGGATAGAATGGTTATCTTTGGTTTTAAGGACAAGAACATTTGGCCAAAATGTTTTGGGCAGGACTTTAGAAAGGTGGAGAAGATAATCCTGACTTCTATTAATATATGATATTTTCTTCCTCTTGATGATATTTGTGTATATATTGATATTATGCAGCTTAATGATCTCATTAGGAGCATCTCTGATCGCTTTCATGGCCATATTGCAATATTTGTCATACCATGGATTCGAAGTTCTATTAAACTGCTTAAACGAAATCTCATTAGAAAACTTGCTAATGCTGTTGGAAAGGATAACAATGAAATGGTAATAAATTTGATCAATTTCATTATTATAATTCAAGGGTTCTAAATCCCTCTCTAAATCCCTTAAGAAGAGGACAGTTCTACTTCTATCAAAGCGAATGTGTATTTTTCTTTCATTGGTTTCTTGCATGTGGGTGGTATGCATAGCAAGATTGAGCGATAGAGACAGAGGTATGTGGTCAAAGTCAAGATCGAATCCATTAAGAAACTCAAAGTTTGAAATATGGTTGAGGATGAGGATGTTAGAAATAGCATAATCCACAACACTTCTACCCAGCACATGGAAACATGTCATATGACCAGAGAGGGGCCACTTGTTAATACCATTACAAATAACTAAGTCCTAGGAACTGCACTGTTTGAGGAGCTCAGTGCTAAATAAGTTCTCAATAATGTCTTCAAATTTTATCTTGAATTTCTTCTCAATTTCAATTTTAGAGTTGTTGCTTAATGTAATGGCTTGGTTAGTAGTAGTTCTAGCATTAAAGTCTCTGAGTAAAAGGATATTACCATCATTTCTCGGGTTGAAGATGTCTTTTTCTAAAGAATTGAAAGGAAAATTATTGTCCAGGTTGTTCTTCTTATATGATGTAGAGTTGATGGGAGTGAAATAGTAGATTGCGAGAAAGATCCTATTGGTGGTAGAATCAGATATTTCAATCCAAATGTACTGATTGAAGGGGTCAATTTTAAAATAAGATATAAAATACTATAAAATTGGTAATGTAAATTATTATTATAATAATTAAGGTTGAAAATTATATACAATAATAATAATAATAATAATAAATATTGTTTAGGAAGTTATTATTTAGACATTGAATATTTAAATGTAATATGATTATGGACATTTTATAAAAAGGTATTTATTTATTCATTATTAAAATAAAAAGATGTTTTAGAGGGATGTGACAATGGGAAAGTCGTGAAGGACAATGCACAAGAGGACCAAGTCACCCATATTCTAAGATGTCACAATCCATAAGAAGGCCAAGTCACCCATAGCTTATGATGTCAGAGCATCATGGTTCTTGTGTTCAAGAAGTTATTATTTAGACTTTGAATATTTAAATCTAATATGATTATGGACATTTTATAAAAAGATATTTATTTATTAATTATTAAAATAAAAAGATGTTGTAGAGGGATGACAGAGTGAGGAAGTCCCTGTGAAGGACAATCCACAAGAGGACCAAGTCACCCATAGCTTAATATGTCACAATCCACAAGAAGACCAAGTTTCCCATAGCTTAAGATGTCAGAGTGGGGAAACAAAAGTGAAGGACACGCCATCATGATTCTTGTGTTGTGCATCATCAAAATATTTCAATCATTTTAGTTATATATTATAAACATAACTCAAACATGCTAAACAACATAAATCTAATACAACAATTATTATTTCGAATCAAAGTACAACTTTTCCAATTCAACAATCTTATCGGCCTCTCCTTGCACCTTTTGGGGCAAATTTCTAGTTTAATGATTATCACCGTTATTAAAAAAAAAATCCAAGGTCAACTTACTAAAGTCTTGTAAATAGAATGAATTAAAATAAAAATTGAGAAAACCCTTGAGGAAATATACCAAATTATTAAAATTGAAATTGAATATATAAACTTTTACCAACAAGAATGTCCCTTAAAGTACTTAAAAATAATAATGTGCTTACTTACAAATTATCTAAAATGAGGAGGTGTTATTTTCCCGATAATACCTTATATAAAATTGAGATTTAGATTTAGTGTATAGTATTTTATTTAGAATTCAGTTTAGATTTAGTGTTTTGTTTTTTTTCTTTCTTCCCAAGAAAAAATCAGCAACTTTCTATTAATAATTAATGAAAAGTTACATTTTGGAGATGCAATTAAGCATTCAAGACACACAATGTAGCAAGGCTACCCAAAAATTTACATATTGCTAGCAGGGTTGGGCTTTTCATGCTTGCATTTTCTCTTTTGAACTATCTACCAAGTCCTTGAATACAGGGAGGAAGGAACCAAGGCCACCTCATTGTTACTTATGGAGTTTTCTTTCTCAAAAACTGAGATTTCAGACACATGTGATCTTTTATTTGGTCCTAAGCCTATATCAGAACGATCCCTAGATGTCAAAAGATCCACCATGGTTTGTGTCAGTTGAGGCATCGTGTTCGACCTAATTGGATATTCTGCTTCATGATCTGGAACCCCAAGATTTGTTGCAGCCTGATTGCTTTCATTCAGAATGGGTATATCCCCTTCTTCTTCTATTTCTTGCTCTGGTCCATCTGAGGGGAATTGTCAACCTTTTGAAGCTTTCCCCATCTTATTCTTTTTTATGTTTTCTCTTCTACCATCTGGACATGGGTTTTGTAAATGAATAGTTTTCCTACATATTCTGCATCAAAATGCAGTATTTTCATAATCAAGGTGTTTCTGCCATTTTTTTTGGTGATGGATCAAATTGATACTTTCAGGTAACCCTTTGCTAAGGTCCACTTCAACACAGATTCATGTGAAAGTGAAGGTTCTCTCCTACAAGCATTGGATGTCTATTTTTATGTATCTTTTTATAGTATTTCCAAAGCCTTCTATTACATGTTCATTCTAAAAATGAAGCGGGAGATTATATAGCTGTACCGGGTGAAAATGTGAAGTTGGGAAACACTTTTTGCCCTTTTTTGACGTTGAAAATTGTAATTTTCTATGATTTTCAACTTCAACTCCACTAAAATCATATTTTTATTGCAAATTATGCTTTGACATAAAAACAAGAATTGTAGAGAATTGTCTTACCTCCATACCCATATTTTTTAAAAAAAAAAATATTGACATATAGAGGGGTAAATTTCTTGTTTACTAACTGCATATACTTGAAATTTTCAGGCAAACATCAATAGTCACTTTATCATCCTTTACTTTTTTTAGGGAAGGTTATTCATTTTTTGGAAAAAAACGATAGCATCATAATCTGCATATATTGCACTAGTGCACAGACTATTTTTCGGTAATTTTCGGATTAAATCACTATTTTTTATTATTTTTTGAAATGGACGAAGACAAAAAAATAGTGATGTTTCAGTACATTTTATCATCCTTTGATTTTATTTTCAATGTGATCGTCAATAAGAAAAATGAGAGTACCCTTTTGAAGTAGACAGGGAGAGGAAGTGCAGTATGATTTTTTTGAATTTTTTGGTGTCCTCATTTGAAAGTTATTGAATTTTCATTTAGTGCAATTTTTCGAACAATGAAATTCCACAGTGACACAGCTTAGTAAAAAATTAATAAAAAATCGAATTTTTTAATGAAACTCCACAAATCTCATATCATCAGAAACTAGATTCAGAGATGAATATAATGGTACTTTGTCCGACATATAAAATTTTGTTTTTGTAGGTGTTCTGCCCCTCCAAAGTTGCAGGTTCCTGAAAACTGCAGAATTTTCTGTGTTTTTCGTTGACCAGAAACTCTCGGCCGAGATAATCTCTCGGACGAGAAATTTATAAAACTCTCGACCGAGAGTTTAACCCGCCTAAAGTTACATTTAAACGCACGGCCAAACTCTCGGCTGAAAGTTTAAAAAACTCTCAGACGAGAGTTTGCGCCCGAGAGTTTACTCGATGAAACTCTCGGCCGAGAGTTTAGAAACTCTCGTATGAGAGTTTTAAAAACTCTCGTATGAGAGTTTTAAAAACTCTCGTATGAGAGTTTTAAAAACTCTCATATGAGAGTTTTATTCCTATAATAAAACACATAAATTATTAGGTTTTTAGAATTGGTACGTTATATAATTTAAATAGTACTTTATTAAAATTAAAAAATGATAAAAAATAATAAAATTATGAATTTATTTTAAGTTATTTTATTATTATTAATGATAAAAAATACATGAAGATTTAATTAAATAAAATTTGTTACAATATTTTGTAATATCAATGTTATATAAAAAACTAAAAATATTTTTATATAAAACTAATTGATATATTAATATAAATAAAATAAAATTCTAAAACATAAATAAAAATAAAAACAACTATATATAATTTATATAATATTTTTTTTGAAATTAATGAATAAATTTAAATTTAAAAAACAATTGACTAAATGCAATGAGGTGATAAAGGAGACAATGCATAGCACCTTAATATCGTTATAAATTCTTGGAAATCTCGAGAAATATTTGAAGTGAGATGAGCTTCTTGGAATGGGTCACTTTATCTTCCACTTCAGTTTCACACAATTAACTTGAAAGGAAGTCTATTTTCCTAGGTATGGATGTAAGGGAATGAGCAATATTATTTGAACATTGAGTGAGATGCCCTTCTTGGAATGGGTCCTCGTATATTCCACTTTAGTTTCACAAGATTAAATTGAAATGAAGTTTATTTTCCTAGGTATGGATGTAAGGGGATAAAGAATATTATCTGAAAAGGAAATGAATGTTAAGTGTGACATTCCAAGCAGAAGTGTATGGGATTGGAGAATTATGTTATTTCATAAAACTAACCCTTGACCCCTTAACCCTTGACCCCTTAAACCCTAATTCCTAACCCCTAAACCCTTCACCCCCTAAACCTTAAACCTCTAAACCCTTAACCCCTAACCCATTTACCCCCACTAAACCTCTAAATCCCTAACCCATTTAACCCCTAAACCCTTAACCCCTACCCCTAACACGTTAACCCCTAACCCATTTAAGCATCTAAACCCCAAAACCCCTAACTCCTAACCCCTAAAATACTTAACTGCTAAATCCCCTAACCCCTAAACCTCTAAACCAATCCTAACCCATTTAACCCCCTAAACCTCAAAACCCCTAACCCCTTAAACCCTAATTCCAAACCCATAACCCTTGACCCCTTAAACCCTATTTCCTATCCCCTATACCCTTAACCCCTAACCCCTTAAACCCTAATTCCCAACCCCTAACCAATTCAACACCGTAAACCCCTAAAAACCTAACCCATTTAAGTGTTTATTCCACTTAACCCCGAAAACCCTAACCCCTAACCCCTAAAATCCTTCACTGCTAAATCCCCTAAACCTCTAAACCTATAACCCATTTAACCCCCTAAACCCTAAACCTCTAAACCCTTAACCCCTAACCCCTTAAACCCTAATTCCCAACCCCTAACCAATTTAACACCCTAAACCCCTAAAAACCTAACCCATTTAACCCCATTAACCCCTAACTTCTAACCTCTAAAATCCTTAACTGCTAAATCCCCTAACCCCCTAAACCTCTAAACCAACCCTAACCCATTTAACCCCCTAAACCCTAAACCTATAACCCCTTAAACCCTAATTCCCAACCCATAACCCATTCAAACCCTTAAACACCTAAACCTCTAACCCATTAACCCTTGACCCCTTAAACACTAATTCCTAACCGTTAACCCATTTAACCCCCTAAACCCTAAACCTCTAAACCCTTAACCCCTAACCCATTTACCCCCACTAAACCTCTAAACCCCTAACCCATTTAACACCTAAACGCTAAACCTTTAAACCCTTAACCCCTACCCCTAACCCATTTAAGCCCTTAAACCCCAAAGCCCCTAACCCCTTAAACCCTAATTCCCAACCCATAACCCTTGACCCCTTAAACCTTAATTCCTAACCCCTAAACCCTTAAGCCCTAATTCCCAACCCCTAACCAATTCAACACCGTAAACCCCTAAAAACCTAACCCATTTAAGTGTGGATTCCATTTAACCCCTAAAACCCTAACCCCTAACCCCTAAAATCATTCACTGCTGAATCCCCAAACCCCCTAAACCTCTAAACTTGTAACCCATTTAACCCCCTAAACCCTAAACCTCTAAACCCTTAACCCCTAACCCCTAAAACCCTAATTCCCAACCCCTAACCAATTACACACCCTAAACCCCTAAAAACCTAACCCATTTAACCCCATTAACCACTAACTTCTAACCCCTAAAATCCTTAACTGCTAAATCCCCTAACCCCCTAAACCTCTAAACCAACCCTAACCCATTTAGCCCCCTAAACCCAAAACCTATAACCCCTTAAACCCTAATTCCCAACCCATAACCCATTCAACCCCTTAAACACCTAAACCTCTAACCCATTAACCCTTGACCCCTTAAACACTAATTCCTAACCCTTAACCCATTTAACCCCCCAAAACCTAAACCTCTAAACCCTTAACCCCTAACCCATTTACCCCATTTAGTGGGGGTAAATGGGTTAGGGGTTAAGGGTTTAGAGGTTTAGGGTTTGGGGGGTTAAATGGGTTAAGGGTTAGGAATTAGTGTTTAAGGGGTCAAGGGTTAAAGGGTTAGAGGTTTAGGTGTTTAAGGGGTTGAATGGGTTATGGGTTGGGAATTAGGGTTTAAGGGGTTATAGGTTTTGGGTTTAGGGGGTTAAATGGGTTAGGGTTGGTTTAGAGGTTTAGGGGGTTAGGGGATTTAGCAGTTAAGGATTTTAGGGGTTATAAGTTAGTGGTTAATGGGGTTAAATGGGTTAGGTTTTTAGGGGTTTGTGGTGTCTAATTGGTTAGGGGTTGGGAATTAGGGTTTTAGGGGTTAGGGGTTAAGGGTTTAGAGGTTTAGGGTTTAGGGGGTTAAATGGGTTACATGTTTAGAGGTTTAGGGGTTAGTGGATTTAGCAGTGAAGGATTTTAGGGGTTAGGGGTTAGGGTTTTGGGGGTTAAATGGAATCCACACTTAAATGGGTTAGGTTTTTAGGGGTTTACGGTGTTGAATTCGTTAGCGGTTGGGAATTAGGGGCTTAAATGGGTTACGGGTTAATGGGTTACGGGTAGGGGTTAAGGGTTTAGAGGTTTAGGGTTTAAGGGTTAAATGGGTTAGGGGTTTATAGGTTTAGTGGGGGTAAATGGGTTAGGGGTTAAGGGTTTAGAGGTTTAGGGTTTAGGGGGTTATATGGGTTACATGTTTAGAGGTTTAGGGGGTTAGGGGATTTAGTAGTGAAGGATTTTAGGGGTTGGGGGTTAGGGTTTTTGGGGTTAAATGGAATCCACACTTAAATGGGTTAGGTTTTTAGGGGTTTAGGGTGTTGAATTGGTTAGGGGTTTTGGGTTTTAGGGGCTTAAATGGGTTAGGGGTTAACGGGTTAGGGGTAGGGGTTAAGGGTTCAGAGGTTTAGGGTTTAGGGGTTAAATGAGTTAGGGGTTTAGAGGTTTAGTGGGGGTAAATGGGTTAGGGGTTAAGGGTTTAGAGGTTTAGGGTTTAGGAGGTTAAATGGGTTAGGGGTTAGGAATTAGGGTTTAAGGGGTCAAGGGTTAAGGGGTTATAGGTTTAGGTGTTTAAGGGGTTGAATGGGCTATGGGTTGGGAATTAGGGTTTAAGGGGTTATAGGTTTAGGGTTTAGGGGGTTAAATTGGTTAGGGTTGGTTTATAGGTTTAGGGGGTTAGGGGATTTAGCAGTTAAGGATTTTATGGGTTAGAAGTTAGGGGTTAACGGGTTAGGGGTAGGGGTTAAGGGTTTAGAGGTTTAAGGTTTAGGGTGTTAAATGGGTTAGGGGTTATGAATTAGGGTTTAAGGGGTCAAGGGTGTTGAGCTGTGAAAAAGGTATGAAATCCTTATGTATTTGTTCATTATTTTACCATAGATATACTGTTGACTGCCTTAGAAAGGTAATTTACCATAAGAATTGCAATTAAATTGGAAAGATTTATGTTTAGCCTAAAAAATGACTAAAAGGTTGTTTTTATGGTCAAAATAGGAATTCGAAGAGGTGAGCAGCTGTATCAAAGGCGTGGCTGAAAACAGTCTGACTTCTACTCCATTCGTGATGAACCATATCCAGCTAAAGCCAAGAAGATCTGAACGAATTGCCTGAAAAGGGCAGGGGACACCTCGACCTTGAACAGAGTTAACAGAACGATAACAAAACAAGAGAGGAGAGAATCCTTTAGGATCGGAAGATCCTGAGGGATCGCTGTGCAAATTTATCATATCTCTTGATTTGTCCGTCCAAGGATCAGCTATAAAGGCAACGATATGTAGTGACCGGGGAGGGAATGGCTATTATGTAAAAGACATTTTCATTAAAAACAGACTTTTATATTTCCTTTGCGATTGAATGTTTATCGACTCTCTGTCGTGAGAGAACATTATTTGTAATGCCTTTTGGATTAATATAAAGACATAGGTTTCGGCTATTCTTTAGAATTCTGAGTTAAGCCCAACGGTATTTCACTGGTGCTAAGGGCCCGGCTCTGGTGGATTACTTTGCTATTGTATTATTAATCTTTATTTGTTTATGCGTGAAGCGTGTTCTGTGTTGATTTCATTTACAGAGTTCTTTCATCGATCGTTGAAGCAAGTGCAGAATCATTGTTGTTTCATTCCTTACCGCAATTATATTTAATGATCAATTATCTCGTTATTGCCTTCTGATTTTGCTGTTCTGTAATTACAGTAAGTGTTGTTCCATTCATCTATGGTTTGCGGTTGGATTGCAATTAACTATCGACAGGTTTGAGTTTAAGATTTAATTGTTCAATTTGCATTAGGATCGTAGGTGCTGTTTCTTTTAAGAATTGCAATTGCTGTTTATTTCATGCTGCTATTCCTTTTCTGGATTTCATTTCCTTTCAGTTGTTCCACTTTCTTTAAGATCACCGAACTGTAGTGGATAGAGATATACTCTCCAGAGTCCCCAGATTTGGTCATCTTGCATCGATTTCTAGGGGAACGAGTTATTGCTACTGCATCCCTGATCAATGCTTAGAAAGATTGCTGTAGTTTAGCTTTTTACATTCCTGTCATTGTAATTGGGTTTCCTTCCCAAGCATTTATTACTTTTTTCTATGCTACATCCTCACAAGCATTGCTCTTAGATAAGCACAGCCTCAGAGAGATTACACTCTTGAGATAAAAGGACGCTCCTGGATTGATGATTAATGTAGGCTAACTAGGTGTTTAAAAGATACCTTTTTATGGTCCAAAATTTTGGCGCCGTTGCCAGGGAGAGTGTATGCCATTTCACAGGAGTAATGCACAGTTGATTTCCTTCTGCTTGCGGAGAATTGGGTATTAAAGACGGAAGGTAAGAACCTGCCCACTAGGCAAGAAACACACTTGCTCACAGCTCGCTTCACAGCAGAAGTAAGTAAGCTTTTCTTTTGGGTAGGAATGAAGGATTGTTTTTTTGAATGAATAAGTTAGTTAAGCAAAACAAAATCCCTCCCAAAGCCGAAAATCCTAAGGGGCCGGTGACCCTTGGGCGCACGACCTTCATTGACGAAATCCTTAAGAAAACTAAATCTCAGCCATCTGTAGGATTTAAAAGAACTACTTCTAGACAGCCTACTAGTTCCCTTCAGGCTACAGGGTCACCATCTAAAGCCTTCGCTGAGATACACAGTCAAACAGAGGGAATTAATCAAGATTCCCAAGAAATTGAGAATTCTTGCATAAGTTTCCTTCAAGAAGGGAACTCTAGCAATCTCCAAGAAGGAGAAGGGGAAACAGGAGAAACTACAAACTTAAAATCACCTATTAGAATTACCCAAACAATAAACAGCCCAAATAGGGGAAGTGCTGTTCAACTTATCCAGAACCAAGGTCTCAAATTACCTCAAACAGTAGGACAATAGGGAATACTTATTCCAGACAGAGGGAGTGCTGTTAAAACTATTTCTACCCCTGTTCACCAACCTATAAATTCCTTGGAAATACCAGAGGGGTATTGGCATATTTTTTATCAAATGGCCTAGAACCAAAATCAAAACCGGCAGCAAACCTCTACACTGCAATACCCTATAGTAGACACTACATTCAACACACCCATGAAAGCTATTCCGCTTCAACATACTCCTACATTTCATGGCTTGACATCAGAAGATCCAGATGCATTTTTGTTTGAGTTTGATGTGCTGTGTAGAGGATATGATTACACCACCGATGCCCAAAAACTGAAGATGTTCCCTTCTACAGTAAAAGGAGCAGCCTTAAGATGGTTTATGGGATTAGGCGGGGGTGTCATAACTGATTGGGATCATATGAAGGCTTCATTTTTAAAGAAATATCAGGATTATTGGAGGTCTCAGGATTAAAATACGAAATATTCCAGATGACAGCAAAACCAAGTGAGACTTTGGAGGAATATGTGGAACGGTTTCAATATAATTTGCAAAGATCCCCTTATGCATCTGCACCCTTACCTGATAATGTTTTGAAAAATGCATTAATTAGGGGAATGAAAGATCAATGGGTTGAAACATTAAATCTTACGGGAAAATGTGATATATATCAAGAAAGCTATCCTGACATTGTCGATTTGTGTATCAGGTGTTCGAGAGGTAATACAAGGTTGAAATCGATTTGTGTATTTGTTTTTTATTGTTGTTTTACGAAATTCGTTTTCTTTGTTAATACTTCTTTATTTTGTTTGAATTTGGTTGCTTTAAAAATAAAAAATAAAAACAATAAAAAATGGTGTGTTTTTCGCGTTGCTGTTCCTTTCTAACGAAACAACACTTCTGCTGTTCCTTTCGAAAGGAACAACAGTTCCGCAGAGTATTTTTCTATTGTTCGTTTTGAAAGGAACAACAGTTTCGCGCAGTATTTTTGCTGTTCCTTTCTAAACGAACAACATTTCAACAGAGTAGTTTTTTGCTGTTCCTTTCGAAAGGAACATCAATTTTGAAGATTTTTTTTGCTATTCCTTTTAAAGGAACAACACTTTTTGAATGATTCTTTTTTTCGTTGTTCTAAGCTTGCATTTTGAATTTTTTCTTTCAAGGCAAAAATATCATAAAAAATCATACAAATTAAGGATTACTGCAATCAGCAAATCAAAAGAAATCGTCATTTCTAAGGGAATTGTCTAGTAATAAGGAAAAAAGAGGAAAAAGCAACATAATAACATAACATTGCTATTTTATCACCATTAAATTAATTTGATCGATTATTTTTATCATGATTGGTTCTTTTCCCACATATTATAAGCTTTCTTTGATATTTATTTTTGAAATGGAAATAGGGGTATATATTTTTCTTCTATTGAGATCTTCAGACTTCTTCCACCATTCCTACTCTTAAGGAGTGTTGAGCCATCCCTTATGAATAACTGAGGAAAAGTGCTGTTTGAAAAAGAAAAATATTGACATATTTTAATGTTTTTGTAGATGGAGGATAGGGGGTCTCATTAAGAGCCAGCCTACCATGATCATAGAGAAGATAGTGAAGTGGCATTCCCATTATGGCCACCAAACCAGGGAAATGGTCCAAAAGGCAAAGTCCTTGGAACAGGAGGTCTCATCACGAGTCCTTGGAATTTCTAGGGGAACGAGTTATTGCTACTGCATCCCTGATCGATGCTTAGGAAGATTGCTGTAGTTTAGATTTTTACATTCCTGTCATTGTAATTAGGTTTCCTTTCCAAGCATTTATTACTTTTTTCTATGCTACATCCTCACAAGCATTGCTCTTAGATAAGCGCAGCCTCAGACAGAGTACACTCTTGAGATAAAAGGACGCTCCCGGATTGATGATTAATGTAGGTTAATTAGGTGTTTAAAAGATACCTTTTTATGGTCCAACAAAGGGTTAAGAGGTTAGAGGTTTAGGTGTTTAAGGGGTTGAATGGGTTATGGGTTGGGAATTAGGGTTTAAGGGGTTATAGGTTTAGGGGGTTAGGGGATTTAGCAGTTAAGGATTTTAGAGGTTAGAAGTTAGGGGTTAATGGAGTTAAATGGGCTAGGTTTTTAGGGGTTTAGGGTGTTGAATTGGTTAGGGGTTCAGAATTAGGGTTTTAGGGGATAGGGGTTAAGGTTTTAGGGGGTTAAATGGGTTACAGGTTTAGAGGTTTAGGGGTTTAGGGGATTTAGCAGTGGAGGATTTTAGGGGTTAGGGGTTAGGGTTTTGGGGGTTAATTTGAATCCACACTTAAATGGGTTAGGTTTTTAGGGGTTTAGGGTGTTGAATTGGTTAGGGGTTTGGAATTAGGGTTTAAGGGATTAGGGGTTAAGGGTTGAGGGGTTAGGAATTAGGGTTTAAGGGGTCAAGGGTTATGGGTTGGGAATTAGGGTTTAAGGGGTTAGGGGTTTTGGGGTTTAGGGGCTTAAATGGGTTAAGGGTTAACGGGTTAGGGGTAGGGGTTAAGGTTTTAGAGGTTTAGAGTTTAGGGGTTAAATGGGTTAGGGGTTTAGAGGTTTAGTAGGGGTAAATGGTTTGGGGGTTAAGGGTTTAGATGTTTAGGGTTTAGGGGGTTAAGGGTTTAGGGGTTAGGAATTAGGGTTTAAGGGGTCAAGGGTTATGGGTTGGGAATTATAGTTTAAGGGGTTAGGGGTTAAGGGTTTAGAAGTTTAGGGTTTAGGGGGTTGAATGGGGTATAGGTTTAGAGGTTTAGGGGGTTACAAGATTTAGCAGCGAAGGATTTTAGGGGTTAGGGGTTAGGGTTTTGGGGGTTAAATGGAATCCACACTTAAATGGGTTCTGTTTAGGGGGTTAAATGGGTTAGCTTGGTTAGGAATTAGGGTTTAAGGGGTCAAGGGTTAAGGGGTTAGAGGTTTAGGTGTTTAAGGGGTTGAATGGGTTATGGGTTGGGAATTAGGGTTTAAGGGGTTATGGGTTTTGGGTTTAGGGGGTTAAATGGGTTAGGGTTGGTTTAGAGGTTTAGGGGGTTAGGGGATTTAGCAGTTAAGGATTTTAGGGGTTAGAAGTTAGTGGTTAATAGGGTTAAATGGGTTAGGTTTTTAGGGGTTTAGGGTGTCTAATTGGTTAGGGGTTGGGAATTAGGGTTTTAGGGGTTAGGGGTTAAGGGCTTAGAGGTTTAGGATTTAGGGGGTTAAATGGGTTACAGGTTTAGAGGTTTAGGGGGTTAGGGGATTTAGCAGTGAAGGATTTTAGGGGTTAGGGGTTAGGGTTTTGGGGGTTAAATGGAATCCACACTTAAATGGGTTAGGTTTTTAGGGGTTTACGGTGTTGAATTGGTTAGGGGTTGGGAATAAGGGCTTAAGGGTTTAGGAGTTAGGAATTAGGGTTTAAGGGGTCAAGGGTTATGGGTTGGGAATTAGGGTTTAAGGGGTTAGGGGTTTTGGGGTTTAAGGGCTTAAATGGGTTAGGGGTTAACGAGTTAGGGGTAGGGGTTAATGGTTTAGAGGTTTAGCGTTTAGGGGTTAAATGGGTTAGGGGTTTAGAGGTTTAGTGGGGGTAAATGGGTTAGGGGTTAAGGGTTTATAGGTTTAGGGTTTAGGGGGTTAAATGGGTTAAGGGTTAGGAATTAGTGTTTTAGGGGTCAAGGGTTAATGGGTTAGAGGTTTAGGTGTTTAAAGGGTTGAATGGGTTATGGGTTGGGAATTAGGGTTTAAGGGGTTATAGGTTTAGGGTTTAGGGGGTTAAATTGGTTAGGGTTGGTTTAGAGGTTTAGGGGGTTAGGGGATTTAGCAATTAAGGATTTTAGGGGTTAGAAGTTAGGGGTTAATGGGGTTAAATGGGTTATGTTTTTAGGGGTTTAGGGTGTTGAATTGGTTATGGATTGGGAATTAGGGTTTAAGGGGTTAGGGGTTAAGGGTTTAGAGGTTTAGGGTTTAGGGGGTTAAATGGGTTATAGGTTTAAAGGTTTAGGGGATTTAGCAGTGAAATATTTTAGGGGTTATGGGTTAGGGTTTTGGGGGTTAAATGGAATAAACACTTAAATGGGTTAGGTTTTTAGGGGTTTAGGGTGTTGAATTGGTTAGGGGTTGGGAATTAGGGTTTAAGGGGTTAGGGGTTAAGGTTTTATGGGTTAGGAAATAGGGTTTAAGGGGTCAAGGGATATGGGTTGGGAATTAGGGTTTAAGGGGTTAGTGGTTTTGAGGTTTAGGGGGTTTAATGGGTTAGGATTGGTTTAGAGGTTTAGGGTGTTAGGTGATTTAGCAGTTAAGTATTTTAGGGGTTAGGAGTTAGGGGTTTTGGGGTTTAGGTGCTTAAATGGGTTAGGGGTTAACGTGTTAGGGGTAGGGGTTAAGGGTTTAGGGGTTAAATGGGTTAGGGATTTAGAGGTTTAGTGGGTGTAAATGTGTTAGGGGTTAAGGGTTTAGAGGTTTAAGGTTTAAGGGGTTAGGAATTAGGGTTTAAGGGGTCAAGGGTTAGTTTTCTGCAATAACATAATTCTCCAATCCCATACACTTCTGCTTGGAATGTCACACTTAACATTCATTTCCTTTTCGGATAAGATTCTTTATCCCCTTACATCCATACCTCGGAAAATAAACTTCATTTCAATTTAATCTTGTGAAACTAAAGTGGAATATAGGAGCACCCATTCCAAGAAGGGCATCTCACTCAATGTTCAAATAATATTGTTCATTCCCTTACATCCATACCTAGGAAAATAGGCTTCCTTTCAATTTAATTGTGTGAAACTAAAGTGGAAGATAAAGTGACCCATTCTAAGAAGCTCATCTCACTTCAAAAATTTCTCGAGATTTCCAAGAATTTATAACGATATTAAGGTGCTATGCATTGTCTCCTTTATCACCTCATTGCATTTAGTCAATTGTTTTTTAAATTTAAATTTATTCATTAATTTAAAAAAAAAATATTATATAAATTATATATAGTTGTTTATTTTGATTTATGTTTTGGAATTTTATTTTATTTATATTAATATATCAATTAGTTTTATATAAAAATATTTTTAGTTTTTTATATAACATTGATATTACAAAATATTGTAACAAATTTTATTTAATTAAATCTTCATGTATTTGTTATCATTAATAATAATAAAATAATTTAAAATAAAATTATAATTTTATTATTTTTTATCATTTTTTAATTTTAATAAAGTACTATTTAAATTATATAACGTACCAATTCTAAAAACTTAATAATTTTTGTGTTTTAGTTCTTAAAACTCTGATACGAGAGTTCTGAAAACTCTCATACGAAAGTTCTGAAAAATCTCATACGAGAGTTTTCAAAACTCTCATCCGAGAGTTTTTTTAACTCTCGTCCGAAAGTATTCCCGAGAGTTTCCGTCAATAAAACTCTCGGACGAGAAAATGCATAACTCTCGTCCGAGAGATTTTTAACTCCGGTTAAACCCAATAAAACTCTCGGACGAGAGTTTTTAAAACTCTCGGTCGAGAAATAGAGTTGACTATTTTCTCGGACGAGAAATTAAAAATTTCTCCCAAATTCTAGCCGTCCGCCAAAAAGTGTTTCCCAACTTCGCGATTTCACCCTACCCAAAACGACATTCTAGTTATCTGCATCATTTTTGCATGAAAATCAGGGAACCAAGGTGTGATAAAGAGTTTGGTAGAACCCCACAACCATGGTCCCACCCTGAGAATGATATCTTTGGCTTCTACAGAGGATTACTTGACAATAAAATACCCCTTGGAGAAGAGATGGATATCACAATCCATAGTCCAATTGGTGAAAATCCAATAGAAAAGCTCCATTGCGTTGGGCCAAAAAATAGTTAATTCTACAAATTATTTCCTATGATTCGAATGTGGAGCAATGTTTTTCAATCTCGAATTCATTAATATTTGGTTCTGGCACACAGTTCAGTTGCTCCACAATGCATGGTTTGGGAATATTTTTTGTTGGTTCAGAAGTTGTTGCTGCTACATTTTTCCCCTGTAGAATGTTCCTGTACGAGACACCATTTGGGGAGCCAGCTTTGGAAATGTTGGCTCCCCTCACGGGTCTAGTTTTTCTATTATGTTTAGCTCTAGTGAATTGTTTTCCTCCTAGAGTTCCACCTTTTAGTCTTAAATTCAAAAAAATGGAAGAATTTTTCTAGATATGGTATTCTTTTAATTGGGCTTCTTCGTGTAGTATCTTCCATGAATATATCAACCTTTGTTTTATATCCGGGATACCAGTTGACACTTGGACCTTGTGCTTTAGGTTTATGACCAAATCCACATCCTGTACCTAGAGTGTTTTTGATTTCCCCCATATTATTTTTTATGAAAATCTGAAAACTGGTTTTCGGGGTATAGTCCCCTACTCGTTTGTTTGTGTTCTAGTTTTTAGTACTAATCCAACCAACAGAATGGATGATTTTTCTAGGGGGCATGAAGATGAGAATCGAGGAGAGCCCACAGGTGGGTCTAACCTCACCCCATTCCCTTAATTTGTGTCGCAGAGGTAACCGATGAGGCTTTACCCCCCACGCTACCCTTGTCAAGAGCAGGGAATCCCAGTCTTCATACATCTAGATGTAATCAATAAAACCATAGCAACATGAAATAAATTCAAAAATATAGGATATTTTTACCCATTGTGGGCATAACTGGAGTAACCCAATCAACCGAGATGATAGAGCGAGAATCCCCTCTGTGATCCCCCGAAGTCTTATAGGCCTTTTGTAGAGAGAACCTGCCTCCAAGCTGTTGCCGAAAATTGGGGCCTCTGTTGCCCTCCCTCCGCTAACATCCATCTGCAACACCCCTAGGTCATCATTCTCTATCTCTGTCGTATGTCCACAGATAAAGACTTCCTTTTCCCCTCCCCTACCATTGAAGAGCTTCTGCTAGGTTCTCGGAGAAGTTGCTTCTGTGACTGCTAGCTTCCAACGTCTGTAAGATGCCAGATCTTGGCCCTTATTTGACCGTCACCATCTCATGAGATTCGAATCAGATTGGATCGATCCACCATTCTTCCCTGGTGTACGCCTTTGATGAGCGGTCGTCACGCAGTCATAGCCCCATGACCTGCAAGCCCTAACTCCTCGCCTCTCCATCTTCAGAAAAATCAGATCAATTGATAGCACCTAACAATTAGAAGATTTAGTGTTTTGTTACTTATATAGTTATTAAAATTATATATTTTAATAATATCAAAATAAATATAGAATTTATATAATATATTTTATAAGTAAATTATAACTTAGATTTATATAAAATTATATTATAAAATTATTTAGTAATTTAGTATTAACATTTTAAACATAAATAACTATTTTAATAATAAAACTTTACACAAATATATTAACAAGTAATAATTCATGATATAAATAATTTACTATTGAATAATTATAATTAGGAAAAATTATCTAATTTACATGCCCCGGGTGATATAAATTATGTATATTATCATATAAATTATATCTACATAATTCATAAGTTATTAATAAATATTTTTTTTATTACGCTAATTATTTTATTTTATTTCTGTGAAATTTTATAAAATAATTTATATCTAAATTAAATTATAATAATAGCTATTTATTTATTCAGATTGTAATTCTTAATATATTATATTTTTATTGCATAATTATCATACTGCTATTTACAATATAGCACTATGTAATATGTGTGATCCATCCAAAGTTTTGGATGATAACTCCATACATCATTAAGGACCAAAGATAGTCTCTAATCACCCATAGAAAATTAATTTATATTTCTTATATAAACATCACTAATTATTATATTATTTTTTTTCTTTTTAAAAGTTAAGTAAGATTATTTATAACTTCCATGTTAATAACATCAATATTATGAAATATATTAAGAGTTATATTATTTCTCTATTACCACCATATTATTTATAAATTGTTAACATATTATATTTCTTTATGCGTGAATATTTCATTCTAATTTATACAATAATTTAGATAAATAAATTATATTTGCTATATAAAAAATTAATATTTATTTAACTTTTCTATGATATTATTGATGACTATGATGATGATGATGCAACACTAATGCCACTATGGTCCATTGGAGCTTAGGAAAGTAAGATATTAATTTGGACTTACCAAAATTTTATTTCTGTAAAGAAAAAGAAGAGATAAAATTTTTCCTAAATCACTATAGTTATGTTGACTTAACAAGTCAAGAAGGTTTGTAATATGACAAATCTAAATTATTTTTCTATAATATTTCATAAAAATTATATTTATGATATACAAAATTTAATTTTAGAAGTTATATATGAGTAAAATATTTTTTGTACCTTCTTAAAATTCTTATTTTTGTTTACATACAAGTTTTTTATTTGAAATTTGTTAGATATATTTCATTTGTTTTTTTAATATATTTTTATACATAAAATTAGATGTTTATTATGTTTTTTTAACATTGTTATTTTACAGTGAATTGTAATTATATAATATAATGTATTTTCACATTTTCAATTTCATATATATATATATATATAGTTAATTATTTTGATGTTCATAGGCATATTTATTTTGGAATAGTGCTTCAAAAGTTTTAATTTAATTATCAATAGTTATTAAGTAAATAATATGAATTTAACCTCGAGGAAATATTTTAGAAGATCCTTAGTAATATATACAAATCCAAGATTGAGGTTTATCTCTAAAGTGGTAATGTCATTTTTGTATTTTTAATTAAATTGATTACTTAAAATAACGTCATATGAACAAGTGCCATATAATGTGACTTTTGATGAAAATAATTTTTGGGGTCTATCATTTTTAATCTTTTTATTTGGCTTGATTTTGGACCAATGGGTTATGGGTGCACAATCAACATTTAATACTCAATGTTATGCTTCTTTCACCAAGAACATTATCTTCGTACGCATGGTCCTTGCATGAAAATCCATGCCAAAAGTTCAAAATTACAGGGTCCAAAGAGTCAACAATGCAATGTAGGGTTTTAAAAAACCTCATGGGTCGAAGGGGAAAAAACACCATAGCGACTTCTTTCTTGTTGTAGGCATCTTTATTCCTCATGCTCTTTGGTCAATACCAAATTTCAACATCGCATGTTTCACTCCTTTTTTCATGTATCCACACCCTCTCGTGCACAATCGATCATTTCCATGCAATGTTAATTTCTAAATACTCTTAAATCACAGTCTGATTTGTACTTCCAACTGCATTATGACCATTCCCTTTTAAACAAAACTTTCAACTTGGGTTCATTTAATTTTCAACTGGAACTTGAAGTGACCATCATTTACTCATTTGGTACTCCTCCTCCAAGACATGCAACACATACGCAACTCAAAATGCATGTCATGCATATATACCAAATATTCATACGATAATAATATAACACACATATAAAACACATAGGAATAATTTATTAAAAAATACACAATTACATCTCATGGCCTCTATGTCTTGACAGACCTTATCATCATCTAATGGTAATTTTCTCCAATGCTCAAAGGATAGATTTATAGAGGAAATTAATTTTTTATAGATCACTACGACTCCATGATTTTCTCCATAAATATTTCAACATAATCTCTAAAAGAGTTCACTATCAATAGAAACTAGGAAAAATCAGTGCATTCAAGGAAATTTTATCCTCATGGTCATGTCCACTTTCTAGAAGCTCATCCTTTTTTGTTGATTTTGTAGAGGTTGGGTTGATGCTCCTGCATCAGACTCCCAAGGTACAAAAATTTATGACCAAATGTTCATATGCATTTATTTTTCTTGTAACATCTTTAATTCATGATCTGCAACACACCTCTGTAGTAACAACTGTCCACCTTCCCACATGATACTTCACAAAACCTTCCCCTAAGTTTGGGATTTTGGCATCTTCTTGGTTCTCTTCTCTACAACCCTACACAAACTCCTTTCTCTAGGGTATTGAAAATATTCTCACCTTCCTATAATATCACCTACATAGAGAAAACAAGTCTCTTACCAGATCACCAATCACTTATACCTTATTTTACTACTTATCCTCTAGACTACACATAGGAATTTTCTACGTTGTGATACAAATTGATGAGTATGATTCCAGGTATTTTTTATTTTCTAAAAAAAATTTTGGTTTGATATTGGATGTGCAGGTTATGGATCCAGAATCAACCTTTAATCCTCATTGTTGTGCTTCTTTCCCAATGAACATAATATTAATATGCATGGTCCTGACGCAGAACTGCACACCAGAAATTTAGAACTACATGTCCAAACTAGAAATAAAGCATTGTAGGGTTTAAAAAAACCTCATGCGTCCAAACAACCAAAAATTCCATAGTGGCTTCCCTCATGCTGCAAGCAAAATTATTCCTCACCCCCTTTTGTTAATACCATATTTCAACATTGCACACTTCACTCCTTTGTTCATGTATCTACGCCCTACAATGCACCATCAATCATTTCCATGAAATGTTAATTTCCAGATCCTATTAACTCATGGTATTAGTCATAATTCTAACTTAATTGTGGCTTCTCACTTACAAACAAAACTCTTGACCTGGTTTCATTTAATTTGCAATCAAACTTGAAGTGATTTTCGTTCACTTATTCAACTCTCCTCCTTTGAGTCATGCCACACATACACAACTAAAAATGCACATGCCATGCATACATACCAGTTATGTATAAATTGAATATATAATACATGAGTAAAAACACAAAGGAATAATTTATTGAAATACATAGATGCATCTCATGGTATCTCTGGTCTAACAACCATGCTCTTCATCTAATGGTCATTTTTCCAATGATTGAAGGCTCATTTATAGAGTAAATCACATTTTCATGGATCACTATGGATCCATGATTTTCTCCGTAAAGCTTTCTACATATTCCATAAAAGCATTCACTATCCCTAGAAACTAGGTAAAATCAAAGCATTCAAAGAAACTTTATCCTCATGGCCATGTTTGTTTTCTAGAAGCTCGTCTATTTTTGTTAATTCTCTAGATGTTGGATAGATTCTCCTACATCTCACATGCTCTTTTTGGGGCATGTATTATTGATAATCCACCATATTAACCCACGTCATTGTAAGAATGTCTACTTAAAACTTAACAATCTCCATGATAAAGTGGGAGTAAATATCAATGGATAAAAAATATATGTTCCATGTTTTTTTAAATGTACATATGTTTAACCTATATTAATTTTTTTTATAACTAATAATAATAGTAGTAATTTAACATAAATTTATAATTTAATTGTTTTTTATAAAATAAAAAGTAAAAGTAAATAAATTTAGAAACATAAGATGTATTATAAAGTATTTTGATGGTTATTATGGATTCATGTCTAACTGAATTTACTAACCATTCAATTTATATGGTTATTGGTCCTCGTGAACTATTTAAAAATGAGATACAATCATTTTTTTTAATTTTTTTTTCAATATTATTAAACCATTATTAAAAACTAAATAACAAGGGAATAGCTAATAACTTATTTATCAATTTAAATGTAAGTAAATATTGTAAGTTAAATAATTTTTCATTGGATAAATATTGTCTTTTTAATAATATTGTTTATATGTGAAGTAATATGTCGATTTTTATGAAGAATGTTTAACACTATGTTTTTATATATTTTGGATTTACATCATTACAATCTATATAGGTAATATTTTTCAAAATTCTTATTTTAAATTTGAAAAAATTATTGTTTTATGAGTAGAAATAGATCTAACCATCAAATATATTTACTTAACATTTGATATGTCTATTCTGTCAAATCCAAAATGATTATTTTAACATTTCATGTTAAAAATGCTAATTTCCTCCCTATTACATTTTAAGGAAAGAAAATAATCAATTTAGAATATTGGGAATGTTTGTAAGGAAGGTAAGTTCGAAGCATTGAATTTTAATTTTTAATAATAACATGAATTATGTAGTCTATTGATAATTTTTTTACAAAAACCTATAGAGTACCATCGCTGGAAAATTTAAAATTTACCAAATATACAAAAACACATCTTCATCAAACTACACCTTGAAACCAATTATCATGGAGGGACAATTAAGAAGAGAAAAAATTCCTTGAAATATATGCATCTAGTGTTTGAACTTGTTTTCATGGAGGTTACCATCATGCCACTACCTTTATTTCAACCAAACAACATCCCTCGAGTTCTCCAACGAAGAGCACACTATCTTCGACTAGTCCTTGAATTACTCTAATACCAAATGTGATGACCCCCCAAGGTGCCCTCTGACCTTCAGGTTCACAAGTCTGCTAGTTGTATGCCACCAGCATGGTTTTTTTCTAATTGCATGATCAACGTAGACTTAATCACGGCCATAGTATACGTCTTTCCTATGCATGTCCCAGTGAACTTGATAACTCTACTAGCAAAATTAGTATATTATTTGTTAGTGTCTGTCAATCCTGTCTGTCACCAGTGATCAAATCATGCTCTTTCATATGGTTGATAGGGTCCTAGGGAAATTTTTTATAGTTTAAATAGGTTTTCGAATTGAAATTTTATGATTGGTTAGTAAAGTTAGGTCATTACTACTCCTTTCATCTTCATGGTCAATCAATTTTATCATGGTCAAGTCATTCCTTTTGGAAGAGTGTCTTGGTAATCTTGGTCATAACTCATGTTCTCATTCCATACAGTGTCATCACTGGGCCATATTGTCAAAATTCATATAAATAGGTCATGTCATCATCAAATCCACCACTAGAGGGAGTAGTAATAGGGAAAAGTGTTGAATACTGATATCTAAATTGCATTTTAATATTTATTGGGATGTAAATATATCTAATAAGGCTTGAAAACTGTAGTACACAAGAAGCTAAGTCATTTTATCAAAAGACAAGGTGGGACCACATCACCACCTAAGATAAAATCAGATTTTCAGCCTATAAGAAGACGAAAGGAGCAAATAATTTTCTCATTCTACACTCATGAGACATCATTATGTCAGCAAGGAGTTTTCAACCCTTTGAAAATCAATTTCTTGCCTTGGAAAGGTAAATTTTCTTGTTGCATTGCACTTTTCTCTTGCAGCACTGTGCTTTTCTCAGTTTTGCTGTGTTTTTCTTTAGGAAGAAAAATATCTCTGCTCCAATGGTTTCTTCATCAGCTACAGGTTTCATGTCATCAGCTACAAGTAAGTGGGTCCCTCAAACACCTCTCTTTCACTTCATTGCATGATTGAAATCTCGGAAATCACCATCTCCTAGGGTTTGCTTCATCTTTGTTCAAATAAGTTCATTTGGTTCATTTGTTGTGAAAAACCATGAAATTCATGCTCATACACACTTCCTCACCTTCCATACACCTTCCTTGACATTCCCCCTCACGTATTTCCCTCATTTCCATCGTTTCCCTACAAACTCTAGCCTACACTACACTTTCCTAGGTTAGGACTGTGTTTTCCATTTTGTACCCTTTCCCCTCACTCATTTCCTAAAATTATACTTCCCTACACTCCCTAACATCTATCCATACCCCCTTAAAATTTCCAAATAATTTAGAGACCCTAAAACCCCTTCATCCCCCTCTATTCCTAAAGCTTCCCAAAATCCCATGTTTTCCTAAACTAAAACCCTAATTTCCCTTCCTAGTGAGCTATGGTTTCACATGGATTTAGAGACCACTGACCAAAGGAATCATACGGCATGTTATATCATCAGATATGAACCCACAAGAGTACAGGATATCATGGCTTCACCATTTCTCAAGAAGTCATTCCAAGATGTGCGTTGCCTTTCTTTTTGCCAAAAGATTGAAGAACTTGGTTTTAGTGATAAACCTACAAGCACCTTTGCTACTAGTCTAAGGATGGATAAGGTAACAATTTTAGGGGTTGTATTTACTATTTTAGTAGAGGCCATATCCATAGCAATTCTGATCCCGAACCATGGAGATCTCTGGTTCAAAAGGAGAGACCTAGATATTGAAAATTAAATGTTTTTTAAGCCTCCTTACAAATATGTTCCAAAGCACATTTTTCCTTTCAGGCACTTTCTTGATAAGTATGCCCCTCTCATGAATATGATCATGAAATATTTTACATGTGAGGGTATATTTTCAAGGATATATAAATACCATGTTATATTATTGATGCATTTCACTGGAAGTAAAGCTCTTAACCTACCTCACTACCTCTATAGAAGCTTGATCGAAATGGAAGAAAAAGTACATAGAAAGGGGAAAGATAATTATCCAATATTGTTCCATCATCTCTTGCTGAATTTTATTTTTTTTTCATTAGCTTATACAAGTAAAATTTTCTTGGTAGGAATTCATGTATTCAACGTCTCCTTTTCCTACTCCAACTCAATAAAGCAGTCGATCTACACCATTGACTTCACCAAGACAACAAGAAATGGGTTCCATAAGAAAACCTGCAACAAGAAAACCTAGGGCTGAGGTGACTAAAAAATATGCTAGAGAAAAGAGGCTGATGGTTTCTCTTGGCAGTGTGGAAAGGGCTCATCCTACATCAGTTGAAAAAGAGACATCAACATGGGGAATGAGGCACAATTGTAAGAGGAATAACAGGCATATTTTGACACTGACATGGAAGACATAGAGGTGCATGAGGAAGACAAGTCACCTCAGAAAATAATCAAATAGAACTAAGTTTAATTCAGGGAGCTCAAGCAAAAATTATCAAAGGAAAAATTCATGATTACATTCCTTCAACGGGAGGACCGACAACTCCAATTCAAACAAATTTTGCTTAGGAAGACCAAGGAAGATTTGAAGAAGGATGATGAAAAAGGTAAATCATTAGTTAATGTTGATGAGCTTGAGGATAAATAATAGCACATCAAACTAAGAAGGCTAAGAACAAGAGGTCTCAAGAGGCAGCAAGAGAAATAAATTGAACTATCTCCATCACTAGGTTAGGAGCACTTTGATGATTTGATTGCAACAAAAATTGAGAAAGAAAAGGAATTTTGGCTTTCTAAGGTGAATTGAAACTTATATAAGCTTCTTGAAAAGGCTAATAGGAAAAATAATCTCAGAAGGCACATGGCCATGAACTATTTCACCAGAAACGAGATTTCTCAAATCAGGATCAAGCATTTGAAGAAGATATTGAGGAAACCCCTAATTAGGAAAAAGAAGAAGTACAAACTTGATTTCTTGGAAGAAGCCTCTCTAATTATTTAAAAAATCATCTTCTAACTCTAAGGGGCAATTTTGGACAAGTTTTGAAGAAATTTTTGAAAAAAAGTTGTGGTTTTCTTCTAAAAAAAGAAATGTAGACAACCAAATGTGCAGCGCCTTGGCATTGCGCTTTTCCCTCAGAGCTCTAAATCACCAAAACTATAAATCCATGGATATAGTATGACCTTCATATCTCATATATTAGGTTTTTATGCCATTTCAACATTATGGTTGGGAGAAAAGGGTAAAAAAAATTCCAAAAAACCACTTTCTACCACCTTTTTCACTCATGCGCAACGCATTTGGAATAACCTTGGGAGTATGCATTTTTCTCGGTCTTGGAGAGCCAATATTACATGCTTAAGGACTCTATGGATACCTATACATCCTAATATTTCCAATGGTACCTTCAAATCAAAAGTTGAAGCAAAGGAAGACAGTCAAAATTACCCTGCAAGATTGCATTGCGCTCCTCCCTAAGGGCACCACACTTTTCTCTGATGGCATTGCACTTTTCCCTGGAGGTCAAATTTTCGAGTTTCTTCAGTAAAATTTGGTTTCTCATTATGTAATTCCTCTTGTTTTTATTTTAAATGATGTAGAGGAATGCAATTATTATTTTTAATGTGAATTTGATGTAATTATTGAGGTCATTAATGATGGATAGGCCAGTCAAATCCTAAAAGGAGAGTTTGTTATAACCTCCCTAGTCTTGGGTTTGGCTGGAGAAATTTGTGTAAAATGTTCCTATATTGAGGGATTCAACCCCGGAGAGAGGGGAATATGGTTTTGGTCTACATGTATCTAATTTTAAGTCAGATTCAAGGTTGGACATTAGCGAGTAGAAGGCTCGGAGCTTTGTGTGCAGTTTATATTTGCATAAATACAAGGCCAGTTGCAGTTATTATATAGGGATTCATGTGGTACGATTTTGTCGCAGTGTTTTCCTTTTGTAATTTAATTTTATGAATGATTATCTCATCTCATTTACATATCTTTTCTTTCAGTGATTTTTCTATAATATGTTAAACAAAACTCTTAAATTTTATGCTCTGTTTTGGTAGGAACTTCATATTTTTTTTATTCATCTTCTGATAAATGAACTCATTTTTTCCATGTTCATTTTGAACCTTTGATTTTCAAACCTACACTAAAATTAAAAACCTTAAAGTTCCATTAAACTTATCTTCCATGCCCCTTTGTATCCATGCAACTGCAATATTTTAGATCTAACGTAGTTTCCTTGGCCTCTCGTCCTGATCGAGAAAAAACCCTAGAGCTCAGACTTAGACTAATATATTTTACCCTTCTTTAGTTATATTTTGGTTGTAATATCGCAGAGACAACCCTCTATTATTTGGTAGGGATATCTACCAAATCCTAAGTGGTTTGAGGTTACCTCCATGGGTTTCCATTCTCAGCCTTGGGACACTATGGAGGATAACATTATCCAAGATTAGTACAATAACCCTCCTTTAAATAACTTCTTCAACACTTAACCAATTTTCTGATTTACTTCATTCAACATGAACATTAACAAACTTCATAAAATAAAAATTCATCACTTGAACATAAACAACACATTGTACAAGTACACAATTTCTTAAATGGGAGGTATTGGTCATCAGTATTTTTCACTTGTTGGTGATGACTAGTTCTAACAGCCAATTTTTCCAACAGCCGATCTAAAAATTTGTCAAATTTGCCAGCTGGGAAAACACCCATAAAACTTTTTTTCCCTCCTACCTTTCATTCTGCCCATGACAAGCTGAAACCCAATTATCAAATCCTACCTAGCCTCAGCCATACTAGTCTGCCCATCAGCTCTAAAGAGACAATCCAAATATATTCGAACAGTCTCCCCTAAGTTAGGAAGTGGCGCTTTAAGGCATTTCTCCCTTGGAAAAATTTCAAAGAGCCAAAAAACCTCCATCTACTATAGACCAGTCATAACAGACCTCCCACTCTACTAATAAAATGTGTTTCAGCCCTAGGTCACGCCACTAATACACCCTTAAGTCTTAGCAATACATAGACCATAATCTCAAGCTGATTTTAGGTGTTTTACAGTGTTTGATAGATCTTTCAAGGACAAGTACATACTAACATCTCATAAGACAATTTTGAGCTCCACATGAAAAGACAGTTGCTTCTCAAAGTGATCTTGAACCTGAGATGCAGCTACAGAGAAAAGAGTTTTTCATCAAGCTCATGTGACCACATTCAAGGCCTGAAAGGACAGTTAAAGGAAAAACAACACTGTCAAGGGGCTGACGATATGAAATGAATAAGAGCCTCCTTCATCTATAAGCAGAGGGTTTAAATGCCTAAGAACCTCCTTCATCTATAAGCAGAGGGCGATGGCCAAAGTTTGACTTGAAAAGTTGCAACTGACTGTAAGATAGATTTTTTTTTAATGAATAGTGAGACAGTGACTAGAGTTTTCTGAAGGAAAGTGATGATTGAAAGTAGAGGTAAAAGCAGTAATGTTTTCAATGTTGTTTTCCTGCCATCATGTGTAAGAAAAACCCTTGTCAATATGTTCATCAGGCAGCCTTCATGTGACTGAGACAGAAGGTTGACAAAACATCAGATATTTTGCCAACAGAAGGGCCTCATTCATTCATAAGCAGTGGGCCAGAGTAATCATTATTTCTAGGGTTTCTCACTGACTGATAGGCAAAGTATAAACATAATAGGAGATAATTGAAATAGAGAAATAATGTAAAGAGACCAAAAAGGAAAGCAGGGGTACCACTGCAATCCAAGGAGGTCAAGATTATCTCTTAACAGGTTTTCTTTCAAAAGACAATCTGCAGCTCCAAAAAAACAAAATTTGAAGAGTGGTTGATGAAGTGGGTCATTGCACAGGTGAAAGAACTAATGATGATTATGTTTTAAAGGGTACTGATCTCTCTACTCATAAAAGTGTGTCTTTGAAATATGCTTATCAGAGTTGACAAAGGAAAATTTGAGTTTAGCTCTTCCCAAGAAAGGTATTGCAACTAGACACAGTAGTTCATATGGTGCAAGAAAGACCTTGGCATAGTTTTTAGGTTCTGAAACTCATTGAAAACAAAGGTCGCATGCCACGGTCACAAAGGAAGGTAGTCTCCCTGAGAAAACAAATCAAGGCAATCTGTTGTTACAATTTGAATAAGGGTAAAGCAGTAGGTTCTAAAAATGGTCTGTAGGAGTTTCGTTACCTTTGCAGCACAAGGAAAAACCTATAAACTGACAGGCTCATCATCATAGGAGAAAGGTTGTGAGAGCAGATAGTCAATATCTTTAAAAAACCAAAAAGTTGGATCAGTTTGGCAATACGAAGATAAGTTAATATTTTTGGGTTGGATAGCCCATTATAAACATAGTTTGCACTTAAAATGCCCAACAAAGTTTATTCACAGTTAGAAGGGAGCATCAGTTGGAGACATGCAGCTACAGGCACGAGGTAACTTTGAGCCATTCTCCTTTTAAGCAAGCAGAAGAAATCACCTCTCAAACATATAAGCATAGTGAGCAGATTCTGACCTTTTGGATATACTTTTCTAAAAACGAATAAGTTGATACCTATTAGTGTTGTAAGGCATGAAAAGACATTTGACAACATTGTTTCAAAAAATGGGTCCCTCATGACATTTTAAACCCTCACAAATCAAAACCAAGGGTTTTCATGTTGTATGCTTATAAAGGACAAAGGGACCATTACAAAGCCCACTTTGAATCTTCCAAAACACTCACGGAGCTCCTCTTGCCATCCACGAGACCGAAGACAGAAGATTTCAACATTTTTCACCAAGTTTTTGAGAGCAGTAATTACGCGGCGCCCCAGTAGGTGTGCATGGCGCACTCAGGCGCATAAATTATAAAGAGTTACAAGGCCGTGCGGCACGCCTGTAGGTGCATGCTGTGCGCCTGTAACCCTTGGTCCTGTCGGCCCGACAGTGACCCGGCAACCAAATCTGCGCGGTGCTTTTCCTTATAAACGTGCCGCACATGTTTAAAGCGGTCCAAACACCCTCAAATCATTTCTGGAGGCTGCTCAAACGTGTCAACAACACCATCATAGAGTTCTTGAGGTATTCTATGTAGCCCCCTCGATTTTTTCAAAACTATGAAGTAGTGCAATAGGGTTAAAAATCACGGTGGAAAATCACAGTCTTGTGTTTGCTGTGAATTTGTTGGCTAGGGGTGGAGCAGTAAAATTTGTGAGTTTTGATTGATATAGAAAAGCCCATTAAAACTGCCCTCAAAGAATGATGAGAGATGAAGGCGCTATTTTAAAGGTGGAAGCTTAGCATTTACAAAAAATGAAACATTGAGCCTATTTTCAACTACAGTGATCATACATGTATGACTTGGCCATTATTCAAATTTTGCCTCGGTGTGATGAAGAATAAGGTCATGGTTGCCTTTTGACCATAAAAAGACCTTAGTGGGAGAACAGAGTAATCATTTGGAGGTGTATTTGTCAAACTGTGTGAAAAGAATAGTGAAATAACGAGAGGGCAGTATTTTGTTTGAAGGGGAGTTTAATGGTTGAATGCTACAAGCCTTTGTTACCACATCATAAAAAACACAATAAGCTCTGTTACCCTATCTTTTAAACAGTGACTTTGACTATGTAGATATCTTTTGTTTGATTGTGTTGTAGTGTTGAATATACTGGTTGAAAGGCATACCAAGAAGAGAAAATAGTCTTGAACTAAACAGAATGTGTTTTGCCTTCCTCTAAAGAGACAAGGGTGTCTTATATACTCAAAACATCAAAGGGCAGGGTACCCTTACCACAAAACACAGAAAAAAAATCACTATTGACTGTGTATCATGATTGACTGTGGTTTTGTTCTTGAAGATTATTTGTTGAGTTGCATGTCCAGGTGAAAGGAAGCATTATGAAGGAATAGGGGTCTTATATTAAAAGAGGGCATTTCACAATACATTTGGGAACATTGTTGCTTAATCAAACAGTAAGTTGACAGGTTGAGGCAGAGTTTTGTTCAAAATACATTTCAAAGACTTTGAGGCAGTTTGGTGTTTCAAGCGCACATCTAGACCAAGATGCCTCCTAGGCAAGATAGCAGAAGTGGGTTGCACAAGAGGTATGAGCCAATTTCCACCAAGTAGGTCAATGCAGACCCATCTATCCTATTCAATTTTCATGACGTGGGGTGCTTGGTTTTCTGCCAGAGGATCCAAGAAGTCAAAAGTTTCTTTCCTTTAACACATTTGTGCTCCTTGAGGTTCAAAGACAAACATTTTCAAGTGGCAGGACTTGATTTCAAGTTCTCCCCGAGATCCATATCCGAGGCTACTAAATTCCCATACATTGGCGAGAAATGGTTCAAGCAAGCCTATTTAGACTTGGATGACTACAAACCCTTCCTCAAGCCTGAGCACAAAGAAGCATGCCCTGTTATTTTCTCTTTCTCTTATCTTCTAGTCAGCTATGCTCCCCTTATGAAGATTATAATGAAGTATTTCACTTGTGAGGGGAGATTCTCCCGAGTTTATGCATACCACATCCGACTGTTGATGCATTTCACAAGAACCAAGCAGCTCAATATTCCTTTCTTCTTGTCCAAAAGCATTGAGAAAATGTCCTCCTCTGTCCAGAAGAAGCATCCATCACAACAAATAGCCTCTCTGTTCCATCACTCCCTCATTAAAATCATCATCCTTCACCAGATCGAGAAGACAGAGGTTTCTTGGGATGTTTTTATCAGTCACCAGGATTTTTCCACTATCCCTCCAGTCCATACATCCCCTACATCTCCTACTCATCGCCCCTCACCTTCCTCTAGCATAGATACTCCTAGAAAGCTCAAATTCACTACAGAATAGGCAAAAGAGCATGGAAAAGGAGAGGGAAGTGGCCAACAAGAGGAGGAAGGACATGAGAATGAAGAAAAAGATGAGGAACAACAAGAAGAAAGTGATGGAGGGCAGCAGCATGACAGTGGTGAATATGAGAAGCAATAAGAGAAAGAGGAGGAGAGTGCTAGAAAGCAACAAATCAATGATGATGAACAACAAGAGCAAGAGGAAGGGAAACAGTTTGAGCAGCAACTTGAACAATAAAATGAGCAAGAAATTGAAACACAGCAGTAGCATGCTATTGATGATCAAGGGCAGCAGTTTGAGCGGCATGATATTGATGATCAAGGGCAGCAGGAAATTGAAGCACATCAGCAGCATGACATTGAGGAGCAGGGATAGCCTGAAGAAGATACACAACAGTCTCCTCATGGTACACAACATTCTCCTCATGATGCACAACATCCCCCTCAAGATACATAGCAGCCTCAAGAAGAAAAGAAAATTCAAGGATATGACAAGCAAGATGACAAAGGGAAAGGAATCATGCCTTCCCCTCCTGAAAAGGCTAAGCACAGGACAACAAGGAAGAAAGTGCCCAAGGTTTCCACTCCAAATGTGACAAGAGCTCTTCGTAGCAAATAAAAGTTTCCGAAGAAGCCTATCATTGACTTGCCTAGGAGGAAGAGCGCAAGGATAGCCTTTCAAGGCAAAGGGAAGGGCAAGGTAGGAGAAGGTCATGAGCATAAGGGTGCATTGGATATCATCCCAATCCAAAGCGACGACAGTGACAATGAGGCCCGGATTCTAGAAAACCTCTTAATCCATAGAGAGGGCCAAATTGATGCATTGAAGGATGACCTTCATCGGGCAAGGAATTTCAATCAATTCTTGCAGATCCAAAATAGACAAATGAGTGTCCATATGGCTGTCTATGAGACACGGGCTACCAAGTGCAAGAAAGAGGCCACCAAAGCCCAAGAAAGGATAGATGAGCTCATAGGCGATTTTGACGAGAGTGAAGGAGAAGACTAGCCTAGGCGAAAAAGGCCTAGAACCATAGGGCTTAAAAGAGCCCTTGAAAAGCAAAAGGAAGAAGAGCAAGCCCTTCTCCAATCCACTCCCCTCACTGCATTTCTTGAGCAAGAGATTGAAAACAATAAGGAGGCATGGCTTGAAAGAGCTAATAAAAATTTGGAGAGGAAGTTGGAGAAGGAAAACAGGGATTTAGAGCTACAAAGGAGGGTGACAAAGCATTACCAAAAGCTAAATCAGTTTTCCCATCGCAAGTTAAAGGATGCCCAAGAAAAGCTAAAGGAGGCTAAAGGGAAGCGCCCGGCATGGAAAGTGAAGAAAGACACATCAAGACTTCAGATTTTAGCCACCGCTTCGGAGCATGTTTCTAAGGACCCTTGAGGGTGATACACACCGATTTTGGGCAAATTTTGGCATACTTTGGTTTTTTGGCATTTTTGAGTTTTTGGTCAAAACTCATGAAATTCGCCATTTCAGTTTGGGGGATCGTCATAGGAGGAAAATGATATCAATGGATGCCATCATTTCATGAGCACACACTCAGCGATTTTTAGAACATTTGGAGATCATTTTCTCCCCCAAAGTGGTGAAAAATGCTCGCTTTTTGCACACTCTGCCCGGTCTATCAGCAAACTGTATTTTTTTGTTTTTTACACACAGGTCTAGTTTAGGAGGACTTCGAGGCATTATATTGGGAAAATTTTAGCTTTTCCAAAAATTAGACACTTATAGCTTTCCAACAAGCTATCATGAGCCTCGTTTCGACATCGGGAAGGCTGCCAAATGTTGCCGGCAAGTCAGGGGACCTTTTGCTGATATAAATTTTGAATATTTTTGTAATTTTTGAACCTTTAAAAATTGCTTTTTCCAAATATGCGTTTAGCTATTATTGCACATGAAAAATGATCCAAAGTCAATTATTTTTCCTTTTTTAGTATTTTCTAGATATTTTATGAGATATTTTGTGCCTTGGGCTTTGCAAAACCTCAAGGACAAGATTAGATATTTTGATTAGGCCAATAGGATGGCAAGTTGAACCATGAGGTTTTCCTCACTTAAGCCTATATATTCCAAAGGCTTTCATTGTAAAACAAGGCTAAACTTGAGAAGAGAAGCAATATATGGTCATATAATCTTTGGAAGAAATACTCGTCTTATGCTTTTGGATTGCCTCTTGGATGCTCTTGGATGAATGAAGAAGGATTGTTATTGGATTCCATGACTTGGTAGAATGGTATAGTGTCTCTTTCCTTGTTGTTTTCTTCTCGTTTTCATTCATGAATACATGTTTCTTTCTTGCTATAGATCAGTAGAGAAAAAATTTGAGATATGCCCTTGGAGGCACCTCAAATTTCATGTTTCTTCGTAGCTTTCTTGTTTTCCTCTTCCTTAGTTACATTAAAGAATTCTTAATTGATGTTTAATAACTTGAGGATATTGTTGCTTGTTTCATTTATAGTTCTATGCATGATAAGTATGATTTACGATACGCCCTGCTTACCTATGGCTAGTTATAGTTCTATCCATGAAATTTCTCTTTGACTGATTAGATTATCATTTTGTTTGAACCAAGGAGGCCTAGTTTCGATCTAGCCCTTTGCCTAGTACTATGAAAATCTTGTTATTCAAAGTGCCCAATAACTTGAAATACTGTGTTTAGGCGTTCTGGCATAGTAAGTTAAGTTTTTTTTCTTTCTTAAGTGTTTTCCCCAAATTCTGATAGCCATTTCCCAAAGTTATAGAGTCATATACTTCTATGCATGGCTTGAATGTTTATTTCTATGTATTGATTAGCTTATAGTTACATTTTTCATGATTAATGGTTTGCCCTATCATGTTTATGTTATCTATTGAACTAGTTATGCTTGAAACTCTTTGTTGTTCACAAACTTGATGTCCATTTACTCCATTTTGCCCAAAGATCCTTTCTACCTTGAATCAAATCGGCCCTTCAACAGCCTTGTATCACCGTCTTATAACTTTCTTGACCTTTTTGACCCCATAGCCTAGTTGATCTGACATCTTTTTACCTATCTCGTATCTTTGATCAGTTTCATCCCTCACAACTTAAAAAACCAAAACCAAAAACATACTTCATAACTAGCCTAAAATCGGAACACAATAAGCAAACACATAGATATCCCTTATACATATAGAGAGAGCCCTCTCTGAGTCTAGGAAGGCTAGGTCCTTGGGCTCCAAAGCTTGGTTTGATGTTACACTGTCATTTGGCTTGCCAATCAGCCAAATCACGGGACCCTAACAGGAGGAGAAACTCCTTATCTAAACTCCCCTTATATTTACTCCAACAATTCTTCAGATATCATTTAAAATAGATTTAAAAAGGAACCAATTGTGGTTAAACTTAATTCATTCACTAGCAATGTGCTTCCCAATAAATAGACCTCAATAATTCGTCCCTTGGCATCATGTAGCTCTACCTCTCTCACGCAACCTTTGGAGACCTCAAATTTTAGAATTACAACTTTAAGCAACCTTGTGCATGTCTCTTGGAAGAGTTTGCACCTATAACTAAATCATGTTCCAAAATGTATCCAAAGAAACTAGAAAAAATGGAGCCTTTGCATGTCTTGTCTTGTTGGAAAAGCCTTAGCCTTCCTTATGTTCACCCCCTTGAGTCTCTTACTTTTTGTAGGTTTGGATATTATTTGTTTTCAATTTTTCTTGTATAAATTGCATCTTTCTTGGATTCCTTCCACCGAAATTCCTTTTCCTTTACTGATATCCGAGCACCCTTTGTGAAGGGGTGTGTCCTTACACAAAGCTTACCCATCCATTTTTCTAACTTCCTTGCTTTCATGTGAACTCAACCATTCAAACATCTTGTTAGTGGGTGTGACCAAACCATCATGTGGGTAGAATGCCCTAACATGATTCCCCTTGACACATCGACTCACTCAGATATTTCCCAAGCATGTTTCCTTCCATCACATGTCTATACAACTCAACGTCTGTTGCATGGGTATGTCACCCAGTGTTGCACCTTTCTACAGGTAGACCTCTCTCACTTTCTCCCTCCTCCCCCTCCCACCATCTCTCTCTCTCTCTTTCTCGCACTCCCTCACCCTACTCTCTCTCTACCTCTTACTCTTTACCTCTCTCCATCAAACTCTATCCCCTCTCACTCTATCCCTCCCTCCACATGTCCTTCTCTATCCCCCTTCTCTCTCTCCCCAACCCCTCTCCTTTCCTCTATTAATCATCCTCACCCTCTCCCTCTCGCCTGCTTCCATTCTTCCCCTCTCCCTCCATCCTTCACCCTCACCATATTTCCATTCCCCCTCCACCCTTCCCCTATTTCTCTCCCACTATCTATAGTTTGAAAATACACAACTTTCTTCTTTACATACATTACCTTGACGACTTATACTATGATGACATTCTTGCGATGATGATGAGGTGCGACTCAATATGTGAATTCTTTAATAAAACCATGACTATTTGACAAATGGTGCTTCTGACCTAAATTATTCTACATAATTTCCAAATATATCGACTCTCGATGCCCAACACTCGACTAATTAAAATCTACCACATCAGCTATTAATAACATTTCCAAAAAATTTAACCCTTTAAAAATACATTATACACATTTCAAAACATGTCAATAAAAAACTTATTTAAAAATTTAAAATTCCCTATGATGGGAAAAATGGTCGTCAAATTCCAACCCTGGTTACCACTCTTATGTGGAGATATTTATTAGCTAAAGGCTATTTCAACCTTAGGTGGATGAATGTTTCTTGAATTTTTATTGGTTGAATTTTTCAGCTAAGAATTTATCTATGGTTCAACACTGACAATTTCATCTTGATAGTTGAGCAATCCATGATGCATATTGACACATGGCTCGACATTCAACGACATGTGCACCAGATAGAATTTTCAGACAATTTCTCATCAAATACTTGAACATGAATTTACGCACATACTTTAAAATCAAGCCAACGGATTAGTGTGCGCAATGTCATCTCTCATATGATTGAATGAATGATATTTTAACGTCCACGAGACTAAAAATAGTCAATGTGACCACCAACTTCCTTGTTTTTTGCCTTGTGTAATTCAATCATTTTCTTACTTAAATTGATGATGAGCTGACCCAACCTTTTAACAGTTCCCTCACTGAAAAAATAATGCCATGGAATTGATGCTAACATATTGCGGTAACTGTCACCAATGTCTCTGAAAGTGTCACATTCCAAAATGAATTGTTTTTCTAATTCCACTGCCCTAGAAGTGCAAAATGTACATACCCTTTCTTCCAAATATTCTTTAGGTCTCTTCCATCGTCCAGTTTGACACCGAAGTTGATGTGAGTTTGTCCTTAACTGAGAAATAAGAACATTTTCTCTCCACGAAATGTTATCTCCAATATATTCTTTTTTTTGGAGGTCACAATTGGGGTTGAATTCCTCAACATAATACTTCTACTTTCTACCCAACTCTTTTCCCCATATACCCTTATAGAACTTCTCCAACACAAAATTATTTAACTCCTTGCTATTTTTGGGACATGCATTCAGCGAAATATTCAATTTTTGCATCCATTTTTATTTTGTCTCATCCATGATTTATTTCTTTCACTCATGCCTTCATTGAAGATAACATTCAACCATTTACCTCCTCCCATTTGCTCAATTCTTTTTATATACCTTATAAGACGCACAATGGGAATTGATTCGATGTGAGCTGCCCCTATTTCAATGAACATTATCTCATAGGGAACCACACTTTTTACTTTGAACTTGCTAATGATTAAGCGTTTTTTGAATTTTTTGAATTTGTTTCAATTTTGAAACAAGGATGATGCTAGCCCACAATTCACACCCATATAATAGCCTGGACAAACCAGGAGTCCAAAAATTACTTTTATCATGTTCCAATCCCATAACTTTACCTCTCTACATCTATTTTTAAGTTCATATAGTGCTTTCAACCCTCCTAAAATTATTTTCTTTCCGCAATCCTCCCAATTAAGCTTGTTCTTGAAATCGATGCCGAGGTACTTTTATTCATTTACTTCTTCAAGAATGTCACCTTCAAAGAAGAACGTATGTTGGCTTTTATTTCATTAGATAAAATGATTATTGTTGTCTAACTGGTATTTAATTGCATCCACTCTGCTTTACAAAAATTCTCCAGGGCATATAGGTGCATCTGCAATCCATGGGTCGATTTAGCAACTAGCACAAGATCATCAGCATATAGAAGAATATTTATCGCAAACTCCCCCAATCGAACACCATCCCCACCTTGAAAATGTATCCACTCTTCCAGTTTGTCAATATACAAACCAAGAATGGTAGGGGATAAAGGGAGACCTTGCTTGACTCCGATGTAACTTCTAAAAGTTTCTAAAATGCCTACTGAAGTTCTAATTTTGACTTTCACCTCTTCATAAAGCCTATGGACAACAACTCTATATTGTAAAGTAATTTCAATTTCTTCCATTATATGCCACAACGTATCTCTAGGAACCATGTCGAATGCCTTTTTGAAGTCAACAAAGTAGCAAAATACTTCTTCTTTTCTCCCCCAAACCTTTTCAACAATGTGTCTCAACGTGATACCATGATCTACTGTAGAATGCTTCAGCTTAAAACCTGCTTGCCCTTTTTTCCTCTTTTCTTTTACTTCTTCCCTCTTACTGATTCTATTTTCTACAATGCCACAGAAAATATTTGAAAACAAAGGATTGATCATAAGGGTTCTATAGTTGTAAGGATTATTAATGTCTCCACTTTTAAAAAGGGGAATTTCTAGACTATTTGTCCAATCCCTTGAGAATCCTTCCTCAATGACATTGTTGAATATCTCCATGATGTGCTGTGCCAAAATGTTCATTCCCCAATTTATATATTCTCCTTGAATTTCAACGAACTCCTTTTCCTTCCCTGTTTTCAACTTTTTAATTCCTTCCTCCACCTCATGTACTCTGAAAAGCTTTTTAGATGTGTTGATCCTGGGAGGAGGCTCAACCTATAATTCTTTTTCATAGAGTTTCCTTCCATAGTCAAACCACTGATTGGCTGTAATATTATTTTCAAAATTATTCTTCCTTGGTTGAAGTTCCTGCCAAAAAAGTTTTGGGTTATTCTTGCCTAGATATATCAGCTCTTCTCGCCTTGTTTTCATCAACTCATATTTTTTCTTTTTTAAAATCTCCTTATATATCTTTACATTCATCTTCCCCTCTCCTTCATTTTTCAATGTTCTCCTTGCAATTTTGAATTCCTCATCGCACCACACATTCATAAGAAAACAATTTGATTTTAATTTCCTATTTTTTCTCTTTTTCATTTCTCAAGTGCAGCATGGAGGTAAGTTCTCACCACCTCCACAATTAGATCTACCGCCTTCCGATGTATATATATTTAATCACGAGTCTAATTTTGGTGGTCGTTAAAAAATTTGTGAATTTAAAAGAAAAAAAATGTGTGTTCAATCTTTTAAGAATTTTTGTAATGTTGGATGTATCTTAAAAATATCGTAGGCCAAACCATTTTTTTAGTATAATTTTTATTATATTATGAAATGAGAATAATTATTATCTTTTATTACATAATAAACATTATATTTTTGAGTTGTTCATATATATATAATTAAATGATAATGAATTTATAAAGATAATATATTAATTTTGTTTTGGTAAAAAAAAAAATTTTTTTGAAAATTAAAATACAATTTTAAGTTTTAATAAAAAATAATAATTTATTTATTAATCATCCATATTCATAGTCATTTAATAATTTAGATATTTATAATATAAAATTATAAAATAGTATATTTAATTATCCCACAATTAACTTGAAATAATTATTTAATATTAATTTTTATAATTATTTCACAACTCTAATTTACGAGTTACTATATTTTTTTAAGTGTATTATTTGTAAGTGGATGAGTGTTTTCAATGTCCATGTTATGACTACCATTAGATTTGTTATTAGTATAATATTTTCAGGACAAGTTAATGTTTTGATTAATTATTTTGAAAAGTGATTACATGTTTTTTATTTTTTTAAGGGTAAATAATAGATGTGTGCGTGTATGAACATATAATTTTATTATAAATATTAATATAATTATTAGAATATAAAATTAATAAAAGGGTCATCGATGGTCCAACGTCACATTGCAACATATATTTTCTCAATATGAAATTCAATCATGCTCAACCATGTTCAATCATGGTCCAACGTCGCTTTGTGACAAATATTGTCTCAAGTCCAAAGTTGGAATGTGAAAAATATTATCTCAATATGAAAATAAATCATGTTCAACCATGATCAACAATGGTCCAATGTTTCTTTGTGACAAATATTTCCTCAATATGAAAATGAAGCATGGTCAACCAAAATCAACCATGTTTATTTTAGGTTTTATAATAGTCTTCTTAGGTTTTATATACATTTCATTTATAATAGTAACCCCTCTGGTTTAATATTATACCCTTGGGTATATAATACGTTTGGAATTTAGAATAATCCCTAAGTTTTGTTATTCCCTTGGGTTTATAATATCAATCGATTGGGTTTATTAATCGAATGGTTCATATTCCTAGAGTATAATATTATTCATAGGGTTTATAATTTTAATCCTAGGGTTTAATATAAATTCCTTGAGTTTACAATCATGGTCATCCATGGTCAACAATGGTCCAATGTCACAATGTGTCAAATATTGTCTCAATATGAAAATCAACAATCGTCAACCATGGTCAATCGTGGTCCAACGTCGCATTATGACAAATATTGTCTCAGTATTAAAATCAATGATGGTAATCCATGGTCAACCATGTTTACTTTAGGGTTGATAATATTTATCTTATGTTTTTTATACCTTGGGGTTTATAATATTTATCCCTTGGGTTTAATGTCAGCCCCTGTGGATCTATAATATCAATCCCTTAGGTTTAATAATCTAAGGTTTATATTCCAAGGGTATAATAGTATTAATAGGGTTTATAATACTGATATTTGATTTTAATAAAAATCCGTTGGGTTTATAATCATGGTCAACCACATTGTTTCTTGTTCCAACGTTACATTGTCCCAACCATGGTCATCCATGATCAATGATGGTCAGTCCAACATTGCATTGTGACAAAGGTTGTCTCAGTATTGAAATCAATCATGGTCAACCATAGTCCAATGCCACATTGTGATAAAAATTGTATCAATATGAAAATCTATCGTGTTCAACCATGATCAACCATGTTTATCTTAAATTTTATAATATTTATCTTAGGGTTTATATACGTTGGTGTTGTGGAGGTAAATCCTCTCTGCGGACAGAGGCAATCCCACTAGCCCCAGAGCGAGTCTAGAAACAATTGAATCACGTAATGAAGTTGGTTCCTAGTTACAAAAAGACAAATATTGCGATTGTAGCCTACCTCAAATCCCACGCGGTTGCTGTCGAAGAAGAGATGACGCTTTCCGTCCCCCGCTTGATAGATCACAATCCTTCCATTTGCCACGTCCGAACACCTGCACACATGTAGAGAAACGATGACATACAATGTGATACCTAAAGCATGTAACTATATACCAGTCAGAGAAGATATAATTCATTGCATTACTAAAAATATGAAAACACGAATGGAACCAAAATCAGAGTCACTTATATTATAGATGACAAAAGGGAGATTACAACCAAATGCTCTAACGCTATGATCTTCCTTTGGCGGGGCTTGCAGCCAAGCGTGTCTCAACAATCCCTGTTGGGAATCTGGACAATGATCTCTCTCTTACAGGGTTTCTCCTTGGCTCAGCTCTCAAGAGTCACTTAGCCATAATTTCCTTTGAAGAAGTTCAGCTAGCTTGGCAATAGAGAGGGTAGACTTTTATAGATGGGGAAGGAGAGGTTAGGATCCCTACATTCATGGGGGAGAGTCCTATCTCTTAGGAAGGTTCCACAATAGGTGGAAAACCACTTCCCATTCAAGGAGATCCGGAGCCAAACAACCTAACCACTCTTTGATGATTCATCATGAAGCTGTTAGAACCAAACTTCCACCATTTATTTTTAAAAAACATTCCTTAATAGGGTTGGCGCGAGTGGAACACACGGACAGAGTACCAGTTGGTGTGCCCACTAGTGTATATTTTCCCCATTGGCCTGAGGGATGAATTGGCTACCCGCACTAGTGCCAAAACATCTATTTTTAGGGTTTTTCTGAGGAAATGTTGTGAAGGAAAATTCTTATCCTTATGTAGAAGGATACTATGGAAGTGTTTTCAGGACATTTTACTGTTCACAAGTCACGGGAATAGTCCTCTAATGTACGGGATGAGGGATTGCAGGGACAGTGACAAAATGCTATGTAACATATGCCCCCTAAATCATGAGGTCCAAGAGAGAGGGAGGGGTGAAATGCTTTATGAGAATGTGCCCAACTGAAAACACTGCCACTAGAAGACCTACAAGTACAAATACAACTGATATCTATGATACATGATATGTGGTATGGGCGCAGCCATCCATAATAAAGTGTACAAAATGGGATCCCGGGTATCAACGCAGCCATCCATAAAAATAAGGATCAACTAATAGACTCAGGTATGGTCGCAGCCATCCAATCAAGAGTCATGTAATGAGTCATAATAATCCACAAAAAATCCGCAGCCAAGATTTTATCAGACGAGATTCAGGGTCTTGCACTCCATCTCGACCCAAACAAAGTACAAGTTTGAGGATGCGAATAAATGAGATGAAATCGAACATGCAAGAACATCGCCTGATTACCATCCAATGATGAAGACTATTAACAGATGCAAGAGAAACCACCAATAATGACAATGGTTCTCAAGGTGCAAGAGGTACAATCAATGGAATGTGAACAATGATCTGGCATTGAACACCCGTAGAATCATCTGATCGAAGGTCAATAATGAAAACCTTATGTTGAATGTGAAGAACTTGCCATTGAGGCATGCAGGCTCCAAGGTACCTAAAGGGAGTCTTTAGATAAAATTCCTGGATAATGAGCTGAAGTCAACAGGAACCGACCTCTTCGAAGGAGGGCCGTAATGTTTCCCACATCATCGACATGAGATAGAGGAACATAATTTTTTTGTGAATCAGGACCAATAGATTATCAGAGGGAGGTTGTAAACTGCAAAGGAAAACTTCTCTTGAACATATTGGCGGCACGACAGTGGATTTGGCAGTATTTGAAATTAAAGGATCTGAGGTCATGGTGATGTGGCAAAGAGCAGAAGAGACGTCAAATCAGATTACCCAAACCCATGGAGGTAAGCAGATAATGAGATGAGATGTCCCCAACCCAACACGAATGCAGACAAGTGCCATGTTCAAGAGTGAAATACTGCCGACACGACTATGAGACTAGTTCCATTTTCCCCCACCATTTCTGGCGAGTACCACAATTATTTTTGGAAACAAGCCTGAAGGGGATAAAATATGCTTGTGTTGTAAGTTTGTCCTTCGGACAAATCCAACCTAGTACATTTAACGAGCCCTGGGAAGGAGGAACTCGAGTAACGTCATTATGATAGAGTCTGATGTCATCAGTTTTTAACGAGTCTAAAAAAGGAAGAACTTGGCGTATTTTCATGTTTAGAGAGTTTGAAAAGACAGCGAAAAAGAAAACTCCAACAAGTCCCTTTTCATCAATAGTCTCTTAGATCCGAAAAGGTAGAAAACAATATCCGAGAAAACCTCCTAGTTGCGATAGGCTAGGGTATTCCTTTTTCGTAAATAATCTATCCTAGCCTGAAAAAGGGGTAAACTTATACTGGGTAGATATCATTTCACAGCCATTTAATGAGTTCAAAATGACAAGGGTCTCGGCAATATTTTCAATTTTTAAGAGTTAGAAAAGAGCTGAAAGTTGACTCCTCCTGGAGGAATGAGTGGTATTAAGGGTAGGAACTAGTTCCGGTAATGGCGGAACTGTTCTGAAAAAATAAAGGTTAAGAGGTTGGCTAACAAGACCACTCATCGCAATGGTTCCTCGGGATGGGTAAAACAATCAAGTGAAGGCGTATGATCGCCCAAGTAGATGGGGATGATTGAATGAGAAAACCAAGGTTCATCTAGTAAAACAGGCTGATAAAATGGAAATCACGAGAGGTAATGGTTTCATTTTTACACAAGCTTGAAAACATGGGAAAATTTGCATGAAATTGGTTTCATTTTTAGACAAGCTTGAAACAAATATAAACTATGCTTGAAACCAGTTTCATTTTTACACAAGCTTGAAATGGAAACAACCTATGCTTGAAAACATAAACATGCCCCTAGCATGGTGACTCAATTCGAGGTACATACCCCCCAAGATTCAGTCCATATGAAAGGTAGATGGATTGAAGGTTCAATTATGAGATCAGGAGAAAGACTCGACTGGGATTTTATGATATCGTATCAAAGACTCGAATTGAACATGAACGTGTTTCATTGTTTTAATGAGGTTGACACATTAAAAGAAGTATCCTTGTGAACTAATTCATTTTTTAACGAGGTTGACATAGAAGACGAACCATCCTCGGAACACCTTGTTTCATTTTTTAACGAGCTTGACACAATAAAGGAACCATGCTCCGACGATCTTGTTTCATTTTTTAAGGAGCTTGACACAAGTAGATGAACCATGCTCCGATGACATCGTTTCATTTTTTAAGGAGCTTGACACAAGAAGATGAACCATGCTCTGAGAGACCTTGTTTCATGGTTTAAGGAGCTTGACACAAGCATATGAACCATGCTCCGAGAGACCTTGTTTCATGGTTTAAGGATCTTGACACAAGCAGATGAACCATGCTCCAACCAACTTGTTTCATTTTTAAGGAGCTTGACATAAGAAAATGAACTATGATCCAACATACCCCATCATAATGAATAAGAAGTCATAGCTTCCAAGGGTTTCCCGTCTGATGGAAGGAAAACATCTTGGAAGTCTGGACCCAATGCCCCCAGCACACAATGTACAATGACACTATCACTGAATACGGGCACAGGACAAGTAGCCACATAATTGACCTGCGGCGGGGATGGCACAACTAGAAGATAAATATCTATTAGAGATGATGGTGGAATAGCTGCCACATTAGGACCAAAGAACGCAAGCTGATCGATGGTCACAATCCGACCTTGGTGCAGAAAATACATCACATGAAAGAGGGAGGATACAAGCGCTCCCATGGCATAAGTATAATCGTGGCCCAAAAGTAAATTAAAAACTAACGGGCCTGGATCAAACATCACATCCATATGGACAGTTTTCCCTCCCAAAGTAACAAGCAACTTCAGAAGGATCCCTAATGGTTGACTAGTTCCTTTGTTAAATGCCAACATATTCTGGGTGATAGGCACAAGTGGAGGTGAACCAAATACTTGCCAAGTAGTTGAAGACAGAATACTAATAGACTTGCCTTCATCTATTATAGTTCTGGGTACGACTAGATCAAAGGTTTGTACCGTTATCTCGAAAGGCACATAAGATGAAAGGCGGTATCCACCAAATCGACTCCAATAAAAGGAGGCGAGGAAACTACTTGGAGGGGCTACCATCGAATCGAGATGGTCTTCCCCTGGTGTTACATTACAAGAAGGAGCATCCTCCACGACCTCCATCATGGAGGCAGAAGGAGTATCCTCTGGGACCTCCATCATGGGAGGCGGAGGAGCAGCTTCCTGAGGTACAGGGACAGGAGAATATTTCTCCAAGTCTAAGGAATCTAAAGAAACAAGAAGAACATGTGGGATATGAGATCCATTCTCAACAAAAAAGACCTGGTGCACCACAGACGGGGCCAGCTCAACCGATCCCACGACCAATGGTTAGTCAGGGATGGATTCATGATGGTGAATTTCTAGGGGAGTGAGATAAAGCAAGGAGAACTTGTGACTGATCATTGAATCAGCTGGTGGAGTACTCAAAGAAAGCTACTTGTAACTAGCCAAAAGGCATGGTGCAGAAATAGTTGAGTTGTCCAAAACTCTCTTGGCTTCATCCATATATGGACAAAGGTGAATGGCATGGTGCCCTTCACACAACTTACAGGGATTGGCAAGCTTACCCTGCTTCTTAGGAGCCTTACTAGCACTAGCTAAAGACGTACCGCCAACCTCACTCCTGGAAGCCAAAGGCAATGGCGAATGACCATTGGACCATACTTCGAGCACCTTGGGAATGATAGGGAAATCTAGGAGAAGATGGTTTCCCTGGCACAACATGCAAGCGAACTTAACTTTCTGCAGAGGATTGGAAGGTTCATCAAGAGCAGGTGTTTTAGAAGCAACAGCTGGAGAATTTGCCTCTCGCTTATCTGACTTCTTCTTCCTAGTCTTCTTCTTCTTCTTCTTAGCCACCTGGGTACTAGAATCCAAACTTTCATCGGGCGAAGTAGAAGATGAGGATGAAGAAATAGGTGAATAAGGGGAGAGTTCCACCTTTTAATCAACATGGGGTTGCTCAAGTGGAGGAGTGGATGGTACGGTAGCTGGAACACTTGAGACCACAGAGGTTGAAAACAACCAAAGAGGAAACCCAACAGTTAACCCAGGGAGGGATAACGTGGCCATATAAGGAGCACCAATATTTCCTAAAGTGGGAAAAGGACTAGGACTCCCTCAAGAGGGGACTCCTTGATTGGAAAACTTCGGAAAAGTTTCCATTGGAAAAAACCTTAAAACAAAATATTAAGGAAGATAACTTTAACCAGGAATATTTCGTGGGCAGGTAATTTTTAAGACATTGAAACAAAACTCTGTCATTTCATATTTTAAGAGTCGAGAAATGGGAAAAAGGTGACTCTATCAATTTTAGGTTGAAGTGAGCGTGAAAGGACAAGCACTCAATGATCTTTTCACTTCTTAGAGAGTCACGAAAAGTGGGCATACCAGATATCCGTGAACTGCCATATACACCTTGGTAAAAAATGAAAGAGAAATCAACCAAGGACTTAACGTACGTGTAGGTAATCTCCCTGAATACTATGTCCGGTGTATCATGGGTAAAATGCGGCAGACTCGGCTTCCTTTGGATAAAGGATTGCAACCTAATGGGGTCTCCCTTTATATACGCGATGGTATGGGGAGCACAAGTCCGTACTAGTGTTGTGTGAAGCTAGATGGCGAGTGACAGCTACTAGGTTTAAAGACGCTGGAACACGTCTCTACCTTAGAATACTAGATATTTCGTTAAGTTCCAATGCTGCCTTGGGTTAATTCAGTAAATTTTAAAGTTTATCTTCAATTTATGTTTTGGTTTCAAGGCCCTATCGAATGTTGGATCTCATAAGACCTCTAGATGAAAACTACATGCCACTAAAAATGATTCCGTTCGATGAAGAGCTATCTACGGGAGAGTTGAAAGATTTCAAATGATAACGAAATGAACACACAAAAACATCCACTACTAATTTCAATGCAAGCTAATGAAACTATAAAAATTTTCTCTAGAGTTATATAACACTGGTAACGCGAAAGAGCTTTCAATTATCACTATGCCAATCAAACATGCAAATTTTTTTATATATATTTTTCAATATATTAGAGCAAATACACTAAATAAATGAAAAACTAATGAAAACATCAATTTGAGAATGATAAAGAGAGAGCTAAAACAAAAAAAGTTCACTCAACTCAAACAAGCATAATCAAGACTCAAACCAATGATGAAATCACTGAAAGTGAAGAAGAATCTCGAAAGAGACCCAAACAATCTGTGTGATATAGGCTTGGAGAAACACAAAGAGAAATTGAACGAAAGAGAAGACAATCACTCAGTAAACGCAATGACTCAATCGGATTCAGCAAGATGAATGCAAATGAGCAGAAACCAAGTTGACCAGGAAAGCAAAGACCCAAAACTCCCACGGGAGGCTCAGCGCACTGAAGCACCTAGAAGCCTTAGGGATAGAATGAAAAACTGATGGAAAAGGGAAAAAAACCAGAGGAAAAGGGCTGAAGACAGTAAAAAATGACTTCAAAGCACTCAATCAATCAGAAAAATTACACCAGTACCAAAACTCAAGCTTAGAGACCCCAAAAGAAAGCAAACCCTAACACCAAGCAGAGTTAGCGTGCCTATTTGGTTGTAATTTGCACCAAAAAGGCATTGGCACAGGGGGATAACTAGCAACATGCACCAGTTGGTGCAAATGTTAGGGGAAAAACTGCGTCAACCGAGTTTACCCTAGAAAAATGATGAAAATGGACAAACAAAGACTGGATCTGGTCTTCTAGGGGCTGAACGGAGGTTTGACACCAAGGAAGGTGAACCAGAAAAGCAGAATAATCAAACAAAAAGCCAAAAAAAAACCAATGGAGGAAGGAATAACTCCCACTGATCCCCAGTGGAGTCGCCAAATTGTTGTGGAGGTAAATCCCCTCTGCAGACAGAGGCGATCCCACTAGCCCCAGATCGGGTCTAGCAACAATCAAATCATGCAATGACATTGGTTCCTAGTTACAAAAAGATAAAGATTGAGATAAGTAGCCTACCTCAAATCCCACGCGGTTGTCGTCAAAGAAGATATGACGCTTCCCGTCCCCTACTTGAAAAATCACAATCCTTCCGTTTGCCACGTCCAGACACCTTCACACATGCAGAGAAACAATGACATATAACGTGATACCTAAATCATGTAACTATATATCAGTCAGAGAAGATATAATTCATTGCATTACATAAAAGGATGAACACACGAATGGAACCAAAATCAAAGTTGCTTATATTATAGATGACAAAAGGGAGATTATAACCAAATGCTCTGACGCTACGATCTTCCTTCGGTGGGGCTTTTAGCGGAGCGCATCTCAATAAATGCTGTCAGGAATCTCGACAAAGCTCTCTCTCTTATGGGGTTTCTCCTTGGCTCAGCTCTCAAGAGTCACTTAGCTATAATTTCCTTCCAACAAGTTCAGCTAGCTTGCCAATAGAGAGGGCAGGCTTTTATAGATGGGGAAGGAGAGGTTAGTATCCCTACATTCATGGGGGAGAGTCCTATCTCTTAGGAAGGTTCCACAATAGGTGGAAAACCACTTCCCATTCAAGGAAACCCAGAGCCAAACAGCCTAACCACTCTTTGATGATTCATCATGAAGCTGTTAGAACCAAACTTCCACTATTTATTTTTAAAAAACATTCCTAATAGGGTTGGCGCGAGTGGAACACAGGGACAGAGTGCTAGTTGGTGTGCCCACTAGTGTATATTTTCCCCATTAGTGCAAGGGATGAACTGGCTACCCACGCCAGTGCCAAAACATCTATTTTTAAGGTTTTTTTGTGGAAATGTTCTCAAGGAAAATTCTTATCCTTATGCAGAAGGATACTATGGAAGTGTTTTCAACACATTTTACTGTTCACAGGTCACGGGAATAGTCCTCCAATGTATGGGATGAGGGATTGCAGGGACGATGAAAAAATGTTGTGCAACACTTGGGTTTATAATATTTATCCCTTAGGTTTCATATTATTCCATTGGGTTTATAATCTCTTGGTTTTTTAGTGTTAATCCCTTGGGTTTATTATTCCATTGAGCTTGTAATATTTAGCTTAGGATTTATCTTGGGATTATTTTTAGTCACAATATTACTGTTAGCATTATTTAATTATTTGATTATTTAATTTTAATAATATTATTATTTATTATTATGTAATTATTTAAGTATTTTTTTTATTAATTGATTTTATTTTTATTAATTTATAACAACAACAACAATAATAATAATACTAATACTAATAATTTTATTCTAATATTTTTTTTTTAAATTTTTTATTATTATATATTTATCAATGGCTTATGTGGCTTATGTGGTAGATACAAATGAAGCCTTCATCGTATATAAACCACATTTAATTAATTAAATTTGGTTGTGCTAATATTTAGTTGTATAAGGTTCCACGTTACCACTCTAATAAAATTTTAGTAAGAATTTGAATTCCACATGGAGTTTTGTTTTTTTGGTGGGGGGCGGGGGGCTTATACAAGATTCCAATAGACACTATAAAAGGGCTAAGACAAATAGGATTTAAATAATTTTCACTACTTGTAATTATAGTGCTAAGAATAAGTATTTCAATCATTTCAAATTACCAAATAATTTAATAGATATAAATTATAAAATATATAATATTTTCATTTACGAAATAAATTGTTTTAATAAATAATAAATTATTAGTTAATTTTTAAAATAAAAAATATGAAATTATGAGTAATATCATTTTTTAATATATTTTTATAAATAATTAAACTTTGAAACACGTTTCTTTTATAAGCCCTAAATCTTGTCTCATTTATATAATATTCATTGACCCTAAATCTTTCATATCATATTTTATATTTTCCTACTCATTAACATAATCATTAATATTCTTAATATATATAATATAAATACCAACTTCATATCAACCTCTCATATTTATAATTCATTCCCCCAATTTATGCGACATGAATAATTGTTTTCATCGATCCATATAGTTCATGTAACCGTAGTCTCTAATCTATATAATCTCTATCAAACCCTAGTACTTATAATTGTTGGATATATCTTATATATTATACCTAACACATATAAATATATGCTTATAACCTTCAAAATTTATTACGTGAAACACCTAGCTTTCATATCATGATAACCATTATCCTTAACTATAGTTTTGAGTTTATCCTTTATTGCTAACACTTATAGCCCCTCACACCTAATCCACATATAATGTTCACCCATTCAACATATGATCCTATTTTTATTGTATTATTCCATAATAGTATATCCCATAAAAACCACTACACATCACACCTAATCCCTAGTCTGCAATGTATTTAACTTGATGAATTCAAAACCACTATTACCCCCATTGTAAATGATAAAAATCATAATACCTAATTCCTATATTTTCTGATATTTATTATCCCTTAAGCCTCGTCATATATAACCCTTAATCTATATAAATCATAAGAGTCATAACACCAACCCATATAATCCACTTAACCCATAAATAATACAACCACTTACCATATAATCACTAATTCCTATAGCCACTATTATCTATAACATCTAATATAAAATTTATGCCTTCAACGTATGAATCTGTGACATATCTAACCCATCCAACATGTATATTTTATCATATCAATCCTCAATATGCATAATTTATTGCCTCCTAAAGCTATATCCCTAAGCACTATAATTCGTAATTTTCCATAACACATATCACCCATGTACTACCCAATACCTAAAACATATAGCTTGTATCAATGCCTAACACATTTAACCTCCACTACGACCCCTAACACTTATTGATAATATCAACCCCCAAAATCTATAGCCTCTATTTTAACTTTTATAAACACTTACATTATGTAATATGTATAACGTCTAAAATTTATCAATATTTATCGCTAACACTTGAACCCTCTAACTCATGGTATAAAATGCCTACTAGCTCTAGCACATTATTCATATAAACTATTGAACCATTTAAAAATCATTATGATTTAGAGTTGTGATCCCCAAGAGCCCATTTATGACCCTAATCAACCATCAATCCTTACGCTTACATTTTATATCTCCTCTCCCATAATACATAACTATTAACATTTATAACACATATAAAATTTACCCATATCATATCAAACTTTAGCATTTGTGATCCTTTACCGACCCAAGAATATAATAAAAAACCACTATAATAACTTTCCCCTAACTCATATAGCCCTTGTAATTCCTGAACTTTAAGCCATATAACTCGTATTTATTCCTAACACCTATAACCTCTAATGTAACCTCTAATATATATAACCACATAAAATCCTAAGAGTCATAAACCATTAGATATATAGTTTCTAAACATGATTACTCCTTCTATCTAACTCTTTAATCATATAAATCTCAGCAAATACCTTTCAAGAATATCCTTTAACCTCTACAACTCATAAATCATATAATACTTTACACATGACTCCTCGTCAATAATATATATAATCTCTAAGCTCCATCTCTGCTAACCCCATTAACCCTACAACCACTAGTCATCATAACCATTATCACCCATAACCCATGCACTCTTAATATAATCCATGTAACCCCTAATCTACAATTGTGATAGCATATATCCCCTAAAACATCTAATATGATAGCTAACTCCTAAAGCCTATAATACCTATAATATTTAACTACTAAAAGGTTAGTTATTGTAACACCCTTTTCCCATATTTTCTAAGCTAATCGGTCCACTGAGGCAAACATGTGACAAGAGGCTACTATGATGTGATTTCACTCCCCATGTAAATTTAAAGAAGTGGAACCAACATAACGAAACCAAACTTACCTTCCACACATTCTACAATACCTTCAGGATCTAACCAACCCTTCTAAGTGACCAACCCCTAAAGCAACTTGAGATTTCACCGATTTGGATCCTCACTCACTCCCATGACAAGACATGCATGCGAATGAGGCCTTTCAGTCACTCCCACATCAAAGCATGCTAGATACTATGTTTCTAGGAAATATATGCTAGTGACCCTAGATTATGTGCCGCTTTTATCATGGCCAAGACTCGCGCCACTACCCAGAACTTCATGAACCTTAATAAATGAATAATAAGAGTGGAACAAAACTACTAATGTAATCACTTGTATAGGTAATTTATATTACCCCTATTATACATGACAAGGATTTCGTCAAACATGTCACAAATATGTAATCTAGAGGTCAGAAAACAACTATGAGAATAAGGGTCTCATACTTATCTAATATTAGTAAAGAAGAATTATTGACATATCACAATAGCTGCATTATCATCTATTAGGTAATACAAGCATTGTACATTAATTTTCTAAAAAAAACATGATAAGATCCATATATAAAGTGTTTCATAAAACATACTCATAACCAACATATGATCAACATAAATAATAAGGATATAACGACCATAAAAATACACATATAAGCCAATACATTTACACATGAAATACCAAGGAGAATAAGCTCTGATTAATGAATGGAATAGCCAAACAAGTTTGGGACTTCCATGAACCACCCAAAAATATATTGGTTGAACCAGATTTTTCTTTCACCCAATCACCCTCGTGGCATATTCCATGCATGAATGTGTGAATCAAAACTAAACAAAACCAGGTTTCCTCAAGCTTTACCACAATCCCCACCAGATCATTGGTCCCTAAACAAGCATGGATGCCACGAGATTTCTCCACCTACACGGTCAGGAATTTTCCTCCCTCTTAGTGTCTAGGATTTACCTTATATCCTTCCATTCACAATGCAAGGATTCCTAGGCCTATTTGAGACTCCACACTCTAGGGTTTACCATATATAATTCCATAAACCAGTCAAGAATTCCTAGGCTTGATTGAGGACACACACATCGATATTTTAAAACATATCCAACCATTCACTGGTCGAGGATTCCTAGGCATACCGGGGAACACAAAATCCAGTGTTATCGCAATCCCACCTTCACCGATCTAGTGATTCCTAGGACTAGTTTTATTTCTCTTGGAGACCATCTCACTTAGTTTTGAAATGATTCAACAATCCATCTAAACCAAATACAAGATAACCCATCACACCATGGCTATCTGAAAATGGCAAGGAAATTTTGAAAAACACTGTCACACTTGGAAAATCCCATGCCATTGATAATAAGAGAACCAAATACACACATAAATGTACCATGCATGAAAATTGAAGCCTACAACTAAGCCCACTGTAGTCGCTTGATCTTGTTCTTCCATGCTTGATATTTTATTTCCTTTGCCTTCCTAGTCCTTCCTTTACTTTCCTTGATCCAATGCTAGAGTTCCCCAAGAAAACTATAAGTTTCCAAGAATGTGAGAGAGAGATAATAGAGAGAGAGCACCAAAAATGAACTAACATAAGTTACCAATTGATCCTCAAAATAATTTTTATTAAAGAGGCCTCTATTTTCTTCAATTTTCGATTATTTTCCTTCATTTTACTCCGCACATGCAACTTGTGGCCTTTCACCTTCATTTTCTCCTAATTTCTGTTATTTTCATAAATAAATTGCCAAAAATGTCATTTTTACTTTCCAAAGCCTTTTCCATTACCTTTACCAATTTCATTAGCCATATTAAACCAAATGAACACCCACACTAGGATGTTTTCTCCAAAATTTAGCCTGGAATACATGTCCCATCACCTTGGTTATTATTTTTCCTTCATTAACTTCATTTACATGAATTTTTACCATGGTTGTTACAGTTATAAATTTGTCATAATAACCCTTTACTTAAATCGTTACTCCTAAAACATATAAATATTTTTTGGATGCCAAAATATCACCTTTATCACCATTCTAAAGGGCACATTTTTAGTCAATTTAACATACTTCTTCGCCTATCTATTACCATCTCATTTCGTTTCTTCATGACTGTGCCATATTAATCTTACATGGAAAAGTAGTTAATTATGATTATTTTCCTTTATTTTTGGTGAATTAGAAAGGATTATTGTTGGTTTTCTTGATGATGGTTTTCCTATAATTATTATGGTGGTTCTTATGTAGTCACAGTAACAACCTCCCAAGTTAGCATACTTATGCAGGTCCAGGAGAAATTATGGAAAATGGGTTTCCTTCCTAGGGATGTTGACATGGATTTATGTTATCTAAGTCATACCCAGGTAAAATCCATTAGAATCTAGCTCATGATCTATACGTCAAAATAGTCATGCTAGGACTAATCAAGTGAATAAATTTGGACTTTATTTATGGACAAATGAAGATGAATCTGGAAAATAGGTGACATGGTATTTTCTCAAAACATCCCCAATTAAGTAAATGATAAGAGGTTTGTGGAAAACGTTCATGCATAGGGTGATACATGAAGCTCATTTAGGAACATATTTCTTGTTATGACCATTGACCAACTTCGACCCAAATACATAGACTAGTTATCAACTGAAAAATATAGAAGCTATTATAAAATTATTCTATGATATTTTTATCCTATGTAATCAAATCTCAAGTTGTTTTCTAACTAACATCTTCCAAAAACAAGAAATCACAATATTTCGTAATATGTCCATAACTATAATATCCTATATTTGCAGGAATTTATTCCAATTCTTCCCTTGTCTCATTGTATTAAATATGGATTGAGGATAGGCTAGGAAGTCTAGTTAAGTGAAGTTAGGTTAGGATGGGGAAGCATCATCATTCTCATATTGTGCATCTTGTAACTTTATTTTCAATATAATGCAATCATTACATGTTTGTGTCTTATCTGTTAGCTCCTACTTTGTGAGATGTTAATTACTAGACCCATGATAGGGAGGAAAGTCCCTCATCCTTAGTAGGGATCATTGTGTCAGTAGAGGTAGTGAAGTTAATTTATTTTTCACTTCTAGTTTATTGTACTTGTTTTTAATTCAATTCATCACTGTTACAGATTTTTATTGATATACTAATGACACTGTTGGTTACATTAGCTTGCACAATATTTAATGAACATCACTCGTGTGTCAGTATAGATAGTCCTAGATTGATCCTTCCTAACTATGTGTTGCTATAGACTTAATTTTATTATGGAAGTGTGATTTTATTTCCAACATTATGAGTAGTGAGTTATCTTTATGCAAGCGAGGGTTTGATAGTGTGGTTTCTGTGTGATTTCCATTATTTCAAGTGTGAAAAGTGGCATCAGATTTTGGTTTGATTGTGTGTCAATTCTTGTAGAAGAATGTTTATAATTATGAATTATCCAATGCTAGTTAATTTTTTTCCTGCATATACTTCGCATGATAACCTTGAAATATAAATACCTACCCACATTGGAAAATTATGTGTGAGTAGGATTGGTTTTTTTCATTAAAATGACAATTAGTCTACCCAACATTTTTACATCATTGTTGGGGAGGTTATTAGGGGTGCAAGATAATAATTGGAATTTTCCCTTTTCTTAGATGTTGTTTTCATGAGTGTGTTAAATTTGTTCTTGGTTATGAGGTGGCAGGGATGTAAGATGAGGGGTAAGAACCTATGCATCACTATGATATATTGAAGTGGGCTCAACCACATAAATATTCAAGATGCGGAAGTAGTATTTACTACAATTAGTTTTGTTTTAGTAAATTTCATTCAAAGTAGGAAAATTTGTTTCCCCCCAGTGTATTGACTATGTGCTAACATACTATATAAGCTAGTTGTAAAATATTGTTGAGCAAGGAATAAATGGTGCTTCATTAAATCTCTCAATAAGGAGTACAAAAGGTCCATTAGATTCTTCTATTGAGACACAAATATTATCCAATGTTGAAGCCATAAGGGTCGAAATCAATATTTCATTCAAAAATTTTAAAACTGCCATCATTAGCTATTTTTCTTCATAATTGGTTTTTTTGTAAGAAATACAAAAGAAGGTTGAAGTTGAAGAAACACTGCTAATAATTTTCTCCAAATATAGGATGAAGCACTTCCTCAGAGAGTTTCCACTTAACACTATGAAATTATGTTACATTTATGGGTGGGATCACTCAAAAAAGAATTATCCATGGCTTTGAGGACTAAAATATGTTTTCAAGGAATTAAGTGAGGACACAAAGAATCCATGAAAATACTGACAATCAGGTACAGCACAGGACCCTTCATGATATTTTAATGCATGGAATAACATTTATAATCCTCAATAAATTCCTTAGAAAATTCAGAATCCTACTATTCCATGGAAAATTCCTAGTGCTCCTCCAATTAAATACCCCACAATATGGTTGTAGTGGCCCTCTCCTATGAGTTAAATATTTTTTGTGCCCCAAGGGTGGTTTGAAGCCTCCTTTCTAGGGAATTTTCCTGTGCAAAATCAACTACCTATGCAACAACATTAGTTTCAACTCTCGTCAAATGCACCTCCTCTATGATCTCATCCACCTATGCAATCTAACCCAAATAAAAAAAAGAAGGTTGCACAACAAGTCATAATAGTTGTATTTCCCACTTACTCCCCCATTGAATGTAATAAGATATATTTTAGATCAGGGAGAGTATATATTTCAAAAACTTTCGTGTAACACACAATCCCACATTTACCCACTTTTACAAGCTCACTACGGTAAGCATGACTTGTGAGTTACATTGTATGACCAACCCTCCAAGATTCTATTATAGAAATGGGACCTTCTTACCAAGTTTTCCAATACTTCCTACAACACTTAGGAACACGTAAGCACACTGTTAGCAACTTGATTCCACTGGTAACCTTTTCCCTAAGTCTAGGCCAAGTGTCAAGTGAAGAATGGTAGAATTGTTTCTGTGTCACTAGCCTATTCATCACTTAATCATCAACCAAGTGTCCCCTATCACATGGAATATCATGAAAACATGGCATGTTTCCCAACTATTGTGTAGCATAACATATGTTACTTTCTCCTATTTCACTAGCAATTCAAGGGTTTATAAGATTATGAATAGAATCATAGCAGATAATTTTATTTTCTAGAAGAGTAAAAAAGTTGATATAAGTAGTTTTTATTATTTTTCCTTAAAGATACAAGGATGTTGTTTTAGATTTCTTTGTATAATTTTGTTGAGAAAAGAAATTGATGGCTAAATGTGGCTAATTCGATCCATTTTGAATGGATATATGGTTCAACGAACCTAGCCATGAGATTTTTAGGATGTAAATTGAATTTAAACTCATAATGGACATGGAAGAAAGAATTGGTCAGTGTGTGGAGAAAATAATCATTTTTGTACTCCTTATCAGAATTTTCAGTGAAATACAAGGAAGGTTGGTTTGATTAGCAAGGATTCATGTCATAGTCTCTGTTGGTAATGTGTTTCCTCATGTGTTGAATTTATTTTTCTCTTTTTTCATGCTATTTTAGACATATCTCACATTTTGTTTAACTCATAATTGCTTTAGAATTCACATGGTTGTTGTTTTCATCTTTTTAACCAAGAAATTTATATATTTCTTCTAAGTCCTTCTTCACCCTACAAAAAATTTATATCAAGATATCAACATGATGTATAACTTTCCCTTTTTTAGATATAACCATCCTTATCATTTTTCATTGAAGAGTATCCCTAAGGTGAATCCATGCCCAGTAATTTCCCATAGCTACCTGCAACTCAATCAAATAAATGTGTTTTGTTGATTAACATAACTATATTAATATATTTTTGAGTCAACCAATTCATTTATTGGGAATCTTGAGAGAGATAGCCCTCTCCAAGGCTAAGACGGCTAGATATTAGCTTAAAAGTTGTTTTTGGTTACCTTTGTAGCTCTTTTCTCGGCTTAAAGGGATTTTTGAAGTGCTAACAGGTCAAATCATTGAGTTTGGGTCAAATATCTATGTCATTAGATTCTCCTAGAAAATATGTTTATGTTTATATGTGGTACACCCTGAGAGATCTCCTGGTTTGAGAGATATTCACAATTTAAGTTGGTGACCCCAGTTTCCGGGTTAAAACCAAAAGGGGTAGTAATAAGACACCTCCTTTTATGGTTGTTAATATATGAATTTTTTTATCACCATAATATAACCATGTATAAGTTACATAACTCAAAGAACCAAAGATAAAAACCAATCATTGATTTCACAAGCTTCATAGGACCATATGCACTAAGCCAATCATTGACTTCAAATTTTAGTAGAGCTTAAGCCAAAGAACATTATAAAAATATATAATAATAACAAAGGCAATTGAGTGAATTAGTATTATTAATAAGATCTAGTCTCCTCCACCATTAGGAAAGCCTTACTCATTTATAATTCTAAAAGCCTATTCTATACATCCTAAAAGGTAGCACAAATTTTCGTTAGGGCATAAGAAAAATTGTTCATATCATTTATTAAATAAATTAACATATTAAGAAATTAACAGTTTGTAGGTTTTTGTGGTGTAGATTTTGTGATTTATGTTTCAGAATATCCACAGTCTCCATTTTTTAGTCTACATTTCGAGTCTTGTTCTAGACTCGAAACGTAGACTAAAAAATGGAGAATGTGGATATTCTGAATCCTCTATCACAAAATATAAAGAAATTACTAAAGACTAAATATTCCTCCAACGTCTACCATAAATCAAGCCCCCTAATATCCCTACCTTACACTATAAAAGGAACCTCATCTAATTGTCAAAGATACATAAAACTCAACAAATCTCTTGTTCTAAAATCTCTGGTGGTCTTAGGAAGATTATCTGAGGAAAAGATTTGGCCTTCCCGAGGTAGCTAGAGAAGTGAAATACATGGTCAAACTTGTTTGGATTGAACTCGAAAATCATTCCTTCTATTTGACCTTAAAAGGCGTGTTTTCTGGTGACTTGATTATGTTTTCTTGACTTTTGAAATAGCGAAAAACCCATGATATAAAGTTTCAAATTCTTAAAATATGTGATGTTATTTTGTTAATATTAGCTTGCATTTATGCTATGGATTTAGCTTTTAACTTCTGATTTTGAATATCCAAACCCTAAACTCGTTTTCCATCATTGAATTTTCAATCCATTCATTATTTTGTGAAAATACATTTAGAAGTATTATAAATAAGGTTGATGCATAACTAATCATATGTGACAAAATTAGTCAAGAACATGAAAAATATTGTGAGAATGCTTGAAGTATTGATGTAAAAGGACCTATAGCTTAAGTCACAGTCTATTCATCCACTCTAATATGAAAAAATTATGAAAATCATTAGCAGGGAGGTTTTCTTATACACATTTACATTTAGTTTACTTCTGTAAGAGATGAATTTTGTACTAAGAAAGTTTTAGAAAAAAAAAATATAGACATTCAGTTAGGTTCTGAGCATTGAAGTAAATTTTTGGGACATGAAAGTTTCTTTACAGTCATATCATTACCTTAGCCTTTTCTGCAGTCTCTGAACATATAAAATTTTGTACTCCTATATATTGAATTTTGGGATGTTGCAAACTTAAAGTTCTATTCGACTATAAAGTGCCCTTGTTTTTTTGTATACATACATACATACATACATACATACATACATACATACATACATACATACATACATACATACATATATATATATATATATATATATATATATATATATATATATATATATATATATATATATATTAGTGTGTGTGTGTGTGTGTGACAAAAATTCTACAAAATAGTGGCATAACCTTATCTGGAAGTGATTCTTCACTATGCTTTGAATTTGAGACTAATTGAAAATTCAAGTCATGTACAAGAGTAGTGAAGACAAGAATTTTAATAAGACTATGACATGGGTGTTGATGTGAGAGTAATTCTTTATGTGAATTAACCTGAAATCCTTGACTCACACATATCAATATGTTTACTGATATATCAATAAAATTCCATGAACTCAAAATATGATATCTAGTAAGTACCTCTAATAGTGACATTTTTTATGCTTGACTTGAAAAGAATTAATGACAAAGATATGAAAAAATAATTTGACAAAAAGGTCATAAAGTGACTTGACAAGAGTGATTGACCTATTGTGGCAGTAACCTATTAGAAGTAGCTTGAATACATGACAATTTATTTAACATGACAATTGACATCTTGAATTTAACTTGAAATTCACTAATATGACCCTTAGACTCGATACCTAGAAATGACCTAGTAACTTAAAAAACCAATCTCACTTGACATTGTACATGAAAAATTATGGTTGACTAAAATAAAAAGTTATACATATGTTGACTTTGAAAAGTAGAACCTTGAGTTGACAATGATGATGATAACCTAGGATAACTTGAGTAACATAATTATGACCTTACAAGGTAACATGTTTCCAAGGATACATCACCTTGTTGCGTATCTTATTGAAGTAAAAATGGATAACAGTGTGTGAGAAGTGCTTAACAATGAAGGAAAATACTCTAGTAGCTCTCCATAGGAAAAGCTTGAGAGAAGTGGTAACATGTTATAGGGATGACCTGTTGCATCTAGGATTGTGACATTCTCAGACACTTGTATTCAACACTTGCAGCAGTAAAGTGTGCTTGGTTCAATGATACGGAAATATTCGTATGAGCCTATGCCTATTACTCATTCATGAGTAGTACAGTGACAATATCAGTTTGGATAGCAAAAATTGTGTACAATTCATAGTGATGTGAAATTTATAGTGATATACATTGATCGATGACAATGACGTGCAGTTGAGCAATGCTATCTTGATGTGTAAAA
>JAXQQM020067538.1:212500-337500 GCA_034641835.2 Pinus albicaulis
ATTAGTTAAAGAGTTCTATCTAATGAGGACTTAGAGGTGCATTTGTAGGTGAAATTTTAGTTGTAAATTTTTCCTGGGTAGTTCATAAAATCCATTGTTAAATATGAACATGTAGCTGACATCATGCTGACAAGGGTAAAGGGGATTTTTTTTGTTATGATCTCGGTCCAACACTCTATGGGTTGCATGGTAGGTCAAAATCACTTTTCCTACACTTAGATTACTTGATAGTGAAACATATCTCAACCTTGAAACTTTCAGCAATAGGAAATAGAGTAAAGATCTGTGTAATTCTGAAGTATATTAGCCATGTGCAAGGAAAATGAAGAATGAAAAGAATATAAAAAATGGTAGGATTGGCTCAAGAAAAAAGGAGAATCAGGAGTTAACAAAAATTTAATAATACATAAGGATGGTAAGATATATTTGCAAGTTTAAATATTGGGCATGTTTGAAGGATGGGAATATTTGAAGGTTTCAATATAGAAAATTTGATATATGAACCATATTAAGGAAACAAGGAAATAAGAAAACATAGATATGAAATAGAGGATAAGAAAATAGAGAAAATTCCATTAAGTAAGAACAAGAAGCACATAGCTTCATAAATATCCATGCATGAGTATTTCGTTAAAAAGGTGGCCTTGGGTTATAGTTTAAAGGTGGATGGTATAAAAATTTCCTTTAACCACTATTTTCTAAGGGTAGGGTCATATGACATATGACATTGAATAATATAAATCAATTAATTGTTTGGACCGAGGACAATTTTGTTTGCAACCAATTCTTGGCTATGTAATAATGAATCCCTTGGGCCTTTTGTAGGGAAAAAATGTTGGTACATGCTTGGAGCACAATGGAAAAGGTGGCATTGTCCAGTTGTATATTTCTCTCCGTCATTTGAGAGAAAGGGCCAAGTACTTCCTCGCCTAGCCATTTCCTCGCATACTCTTTAATCATTAGATTCCATAAAAAAACGTCCCTTGGGCATATTTTGTCAAACTATTTGTAAACCTATTAAACATTTCACGCACAAGCTTCATATTAAGTCCATGTAGTCCCACTTTGGCTCTTGGCTCTCTCAATATCATCATGAGCAAGGTTTCCCTTTTACAAATTTGAAAGGGTTTTGTAGATATATATCACACTAGCTAACATGTAATAATTTATCTTGATGGCATACACATGCATTTTATCAATAGTTTATAGGCCTTTGTAACATATTCATTCTGAACACCTCCTATATTTTCATCGATTACCTAAAATTATGAATACCTATTGTCGAAACATAACCCATACCTTTAATTTTTGGAAACCTTACCTTAGTCAAACATTGAAAATACCCTGAAAAATTGAATATTGCTAATTTAAAATAGATTGGGCCAAACCGTGGACCCATTTTTGTGAACGAACAGTGAAATTGACCTAGAAACTCCATGTTCCCTATTTGATAATGGTCAAGAAAATGGCATCCATTCTAAATTTTTTCTCTTGTGCTATGTCTGTTTTCTTTGTCTTTGGCCCATGTAGGGTTAGTGTTGTAACTTGGCTTTGACCACTTGTAACATCACCTAGTTCTCCCATTAGGTGAAATCACTCACCCAAGCTCAACAATTCAGATTTGTACCAGAAACATAGGCATAATTCAATCACAATTGCACAAAATCATAAATAACCTAGGCACATTTAACCCTAATACACAAATCATAAACCACAAAATAATCCAAAAAATGCATAACCATGTAACAATACCAACAATAACAATGCATTAATATTATATGCACAACTTAAATTTAGCACATCGTATGAGTAGAGTCAAATAGGTAGAATACCAGTCCACGTGTAAGTACAATAGAACCAAATCTGCATGTAAACAATTTTAAGCACTTTTTTGTATGAATTTTTCACTAGCTACAGACCAAAGGTATGAATTATGAAGTATTTTGATCTGTAAGAAGTGAGGTGTTGAAATTTCCCATATCAGTGTTAAAGCAACTTTGATAACAAAATTCCATTTTTTCTTATAGATGCAACAATGCAAAAAAAATGGTCGGAGTCAAATGCAAGTTCTGAGCATATTTGGCATAATAAATGCCACTCACTCGAAATATCTTAGTGGATATTATTGGTCCTTATTTGTATCACTTATATAGCCAGTTTGTGGTAAGAGGAGACTAGTTCAAATTATCTCTTTGATACGTACATAAAGGGAAAATTTGTCAAAATATGTCAGAGCAGTCATCTCTATCAAACTTCCTTTTCAAAATCTTGGTTCAATCTTGTTGACTAGCTTAGGAAAACATAATTAGGCTCATTGCATCTTGGTTGAACTTGACAAGAGTTGACTAGGTTTGGTCCAAGCTCAAACAAATCTGTCATATTTAGAAACAAATTTTGGAACTCTTAGTTTAATGTTGGAGAGTAAGAATAGAGTGTAGCACAAAACCACAATGTCATACATAGAGGATTTATTCGAGAGGACAATAGAAAATAGGCTGGGATTTTCTTCCTTTTTACTAAAGAAGTAAATTCCATTTTATCAAGTGCATAATCAGTCAAGTTGGGTTCTTTTGTTTCCTGTAATATTTGAGTACATGTGGACACATGTTCAAATTAGTATATTTCGTTGTTGGTTCTCTTTTTTATTGTCATATTTATTTTTCCCACGCTAATCCTATTCTTTATGGGTCATTTTATTATTCCCCTAGATCTATTCTACAAAGGTAGAGGGGGGATGAAGTGTATTTTTGTATTCCTTGTATCCATGTATTTGGATTTTTGGATAATTTGAATTTTTGTATTGTGTAGTTATCTTTTATTTGAGGTTATTTTCTTCACACCCATTTTCTAGTTGAAGTAATTATGGGAGGACATAGTTATCATTGTGAGGTAGAGTGTGTTTTCCTTGTATCCATGCAATCACATCTTTGGATACTCGTGGATACCCCAAGTGGATAGCTACATGGAATGATAGAAGTGTAACTATTACTTTGGAATAGACATAATTCCCTATCTGAAAACAAATGTTGTATATAGTGGGTCCAACATGACCACTCTCCCATAGTTTTTACTCTTTATATATGTCTTAGTACAAATGAGTTTATAAATATGTGGATAGTTTCCACAATCTCCTATAATGCTTGCATAGTTTCTTGTGTGATTATTCATATTTTTGGTACTTTTCTCATGTCAATAATGTTCATAAATAACCTATCTCATTGCTTTTGTATATTCCTTGTTCAAACTGCTTCCCACACTCTCCAAATTGGAAGAAAACCTACTTTGAATGTAAATTGATAAGGTGAACAAGGCTTTTCATTCAAGTAGATTTTTACTTTATGGATTTGGTGCTTCAAAAAAGATAATTTTTGGCTCCATTTTAGAATTTTGTAACCGATCCCTTATGTACAGAAAAATGTGTTCCCATTGAAATTCAATAAGTTTTTCCAAACAAAAAATATAACCATCTATTAATTCATAGAGAGTTACATAGTCCATGCATGATACATTCCAAAGAACTATGTTTCCCCCATTTTTTAGGGGGAGGAACGGATTTAATGCTAATAAGAATTGGGGATCCTCAATCATCTCAGCCCATTTCACACGAGTGAGCTAACGACATCATTTTTTTCACCCCCAGGGCTTCCTTTTCAGGAAAAATATGCCCGAAATAGAGGTGTGTATAGACTGTATCTGTTTGGTAATTACAAAAAACAAAAAAACTGGGTGGTAGGCACCGATCCAGTTCATATATATTTTAGACCAAAACCTGAAAAGATGAATGTTTACTCCAGTCTCTCAAAGCTCCTCATTGAGGAAAACAGTCTAAAACAGAGACAGAGTTTGTAAGTATTTTTAGTAGCAAAATTACATCATAATGTCTGATTTGAAAAGAAAAAAGGAAATTTAACAACAACAACAGGAGAACCATCAGGAAAAAGCAGGTTGTTCGATATTCCAAACCAACCCACCATCGACCTCAACAACTATCCAGTTCCCCAGATCATGCCAAATACCCTCCTTAGATAGAAGGTCTGCTTCATGGTTCTGTTCCTTGTAAATGTGGCAAACAGATATCTCATTAAAAAAATTTTAAGATGGGACACCTCATTAAGTAAAGGAAGTAAGATATAATTTAGACATCTTTGAGTCCCATTGAACCACTTGATGATGTTTAAAGAATCCCCGAAGATCTGAAGCTATCTCATTCTCAACAAGGAAAGCTAGCATAAAAAAATATGTAAAGCTTTTAACTCTTCATATTTATTAGTCCCGTGACCTAGACCAATCGATGCTTTGAGAATTTTTCTAGAAGGGACGTGAATGACCAGGCCTGCTCCACATCTATTTTGAGGGTCCGAGGCCCCATCAAAATAGACCCATCTGATGTCCCCCCTAATGTTTTATTGTTGGATGAATCAGGCTTGTTGTGGCTGGGATGGGATTGGAATGTACTCATACATGAATACTCCTTCTGTCACCAGGATACTGATAAAAAAAAGAGAGTCTTTAAAAATAACATGATTCCTTGCTATACAGGTTCCCCAAGTGATCAACAAAGGGATATTTCTGACCCTGTCATTTGGAGCTTCTTGCCACCATCTCTGCCAGGCTTCCTGCACATCCCAACCTTCCCATCGCTGTGGAATTTTGAGAAGCCTTAGAGATTCATTCCAAAGACTGATATTGAAAGGAAATGTGAGGAAAATATGTTGAATTGATTCGAGACTATCCTTGCATAACGAGCACCAACCAGGGAAAATATTTCCCCTACGCTGAAGAAATTCCCAGGTAGGAAATTTGTTCTGGGAAATGCATCGGAAGAAAAATCTCATTTCATTCGGCCCTTGCAGCTCCCAGAGAGGCTTTTACCACCGCTCCGGCTCCCCCCATCCTTTCCGAGACATGAGCCAATTATAACCAAACTTTGGGGAGTACATCCTAGACGGGGAATGGACACACCTGAGCTCATCTCTCTTTTCCTGGATCCTTATGTTGGAGTTCTAAAGATAAAAAATGAAGAACCTCTCATTCCTCCAACCATCTATCTTCAAGCATAATTTCATCCCCTCTCAACCAAGCTTCTCTCCACATGGTTGATCTTTCATTGAAATTCAATAAGTTGCAATCATAATATTTTACATTTAAGGTTTTAGGCCTTTAGGTCCCTCCTCCCCTTTTTCCAAGGAAAAGGATGAATCACTGTCATGTGGATTATGTTGGGCCATATGTAAGTTGAAAATAACATGTTTTGAAGGTGCCTAGTCTTGGTTGATTATTTTTTTATTGTACATTCTCTTAATCACAAAAAATAATATGACTGATTGTGAGTATGATAGATGAAAACTGCCTGATGCATTTGTTATAATATAATGGGAATATTGTGGGTTGTGCAATATGGAGTTTCAGTGTTGTAGGACTCATTTAAAAGTCACCAAGGCCAAGCCAAAATGATAATTGGCCTAAAAAATTGGTAGATTAAAAATTTATAGAAACTAGGAATGTGCTAATTTTTTGAAGAAACTTTCACAGGTAGGAGGTAAAAATCTATTTTAAAAGTGAAATTTTGGATCTCATTTTACCCATTTTGTGAGAAATTCACTTCATTGTTCCAACAGAGGGGAAGCATGGTGTTAATGCACAAAGAATATAATTAATTGAAAGAAAAAAATTTCATTTTAAAAATCTTCGCAAGATCCTTGCTGGTTTTTTCTAACCAATTTTTTGAAGAAAGTTGCATGGGTAGGAGGAAAAAATCCTATTAAATATATTTTTAAAGTGACCTTCTTGGTCCCATTTTAGCTATTTTTGTTTGCATATTTTATTACCATGACTGAGAAATTTTCTTCATTGTTCCAACAAGGGGAAAAATGGTGTTAATGCATGGAGAGTGTAATTACTTGAAAGAAAAAATTTGCATTTTAAAAATCTTAGCAAGATATTTGCTAGTTTTTTTTCTAAGATTTCCCCCAGTCAACAATTAAAGATGATGTTCAAGTCACTAAAATTTGTTTGAATCCAAGTCTCACTTTACTAGTTTCAATTGCCCCATCTCATATAAGTAAAAGCCTATTTTTATCGCTTTGGGATAACCATATAATTGATTTTCTGTAATTTTAATACTAAGACAATGCAACTATTTTGTCCTTTTCAATTATTTCTTCATTTCCTTTTTCTTTTCTCCAAATATCAGTTGGAAAATTTTATTTTTCTATTGGATTTATCTTTGATAGAGGTTGCTAGGAAAATTTGTGGCACACTAGTCCGTTGAAACTCAATGTTTGTTGCTAGAGTTGAATGATTGAGCACCTGAAGGTATCATTGCTAGAAATTTTGGTGTTTACAACTCTGGGACTCATACTTGCCTTGGTATTTGCTAATTAATATATATATATATATATATATATATATATATATATATATATATATATATATATATATATATATATATATATATATATATATATATATAACCATTTGGTATAGGTTTGTTGTTAATACAAAGCTTCAAAAAGAATTTGGATGACTCTTCTTGGACCTTTTATAATTTAATTTTGGTTATGCTTGGAAAGTAGAGAGGGCCAAACATTAGAAGAGGCCAAATCTAGTAATATTTCCCTCACAACATATCAATGTGCTAGCTGAAAATAGTTCCCATATTCTTATAAGAGATTCAAAGCTGACTAGATTTCTTTGTGACTCATTTGGAGGTTACTGAATTACCTCTCTACCATTTATTTTTTTGTTCTTTTGTTATTGCATTTTCTTGTCTTTTTAATTTTTTCCTTTGTAAGGTTTCCCATGTGTCGTGCTGATAATATACAACTTTCATTTGATGTTCAATTTATATGTGATGGTTATATATGCAAAAACTTGTTAATGTTTATTTTCAGAGTATAGTTATGTAATGTATATAAAAAAACAAAAAAACAAAATAAACATGGTAGTAAGCCTATTTATTGGTGTCGAATATTTCCCCATGATGAGCAGCTTTTGCAAGGACTTAGTTATAATGGTTAAACCAAACCGCGACGTCAAGGAGAGGAAAAATGCACAAGTATGTTTGTTCAAAGAGTGAGTCATAAGATTGGCTCCATTTTGTATGTTGTTGGTTATTTTAGCATATAAAATTTGTATTATTTTAGATTCACTGTTTAGTGGTAATATCCACCAATGTTAACGTAGAAAATCAAATGAAATTTAAGATGATTCCATTTAAAACTAGATATCTTTGAGTCCATGGGAGTGTGGTCTAAAGGTAAATAGTGAGGTTATTGGGATTTGTATTTACATGGATACTAGAGTTCAAAACTCCCCAAGTGTATTTTTGTATTATGTAGTTCTTTTTTCTTTGAGGTTATCGTCTACACACCCCTTTTCTAGTTCAAGTACTTGTGGGAGGACATAATTATCATTGAGAGGTAAAGAGTGTTTTCCTTATATCAATGCAATTTCATCTTTTGATACTCATTCTTCGTGTGGATTTGGAAGTGTATGAAAGTGATCAGGTGTTCAAAATTATGCTAAAAAGTCAAAGTTGTTGTATTGCTGTGGAACCTAAATGACCATGTAGATCTCGCCATTGTGAATCTGGTGCAACGCGTTTAGCAGAAAAACTGACACCATATGCTTCCAGAAATGTGTTCTATCCACTTTTTCAAAAAAGAAAATTAAAAAAAAAAACTACAGGGATAACCCAGTCAGCAATCCGTACTACTGACTGGGAATGCACAGTGGTAGGTTGACTGGTCAACAAATTTTTCTTCAACCTATGGTTAGGTGCCAAGTGGCACAATTGGATTTGTCCATTTATGGAAGTTTTTGATTGGTTGGGCTTGTGGCCAACCACATGCTGCCACGTGGCCCAACTAGAGGTTGCCACATGGTAACACGAGAGGCCAAAAAATATTTGGTTAAGTCTGAACGAAGAAAGTGGGGGTCGAACCCATGACCAACTAACACCAAACGCAGAGCCAAACTATTGCATATGTTTCTTAACCATATAAGAAATCTGCATGGTTTTTCTTTAACATTGTTTCGACATTGGGGAGAGGGGCTCAGGGTCTAGCCCCAACCCTGGTCACCACCTCAAGCAGTACCATGGGTGGGAGGCTAGCCCCATGCCCCTACTCGTAACCATTAACCGTAACATTTAAATGTGACCGTCGTATGTGACCATTGATACTGCAAGTTGGAGCCAGAATCAGGGAGCCTACCCTCCAGCTGCCAACGCTACTAGAGAGACCATGAGTTTGCCATGTGCCCACAACCAGAGTTAAATCTAAAAGTTATCCTAACTGTCGATGCCTATTTAAAAAAAAAAATATTCAACCATATTGTATATTGTTAGAAATTCAGTTTTTAGGCCTTAATGGGAAATTAGCGTGAAGATAAGTTCGCCCAATTTTCGGCAAAATCGGCACTCATTTTTTTGGATTCTAGGCAGATTTGTAGGATTGTGCCGAATTTTGAGGTATTTGTGGAATGAATAGTGGAGCAACTATGGGAGGGCATAAATTCTCTATTTTTTGGCCAAATTCGCTTCAAAAAGAGGCTAGACAGGCATTTTTGTCATTCTTGAGCTGATGGAATAGGTTTCAGAGCTGTTTGAGCATTGTAAACACCTATAATCACACTTTTGAGCATAATGGAAAAGGGCCAAGCTATTGGAAGCTATACCAAGGAGACGTAGCCCAGGCGGGGTGAACTCCTTCATCATGTGCTATTGTGTCACTATTTACAGTTATGCTCATGTATGTTAGATGTCATTGTTTAATGTTTTATTTATGTTAATTTTATCTTGAAATTCACATAAAATCATATAAAAAACTCATGTTAAACTTGCAATTAAACTCATCATCCTAAAGCACTTTCTTTATATTCTGAATTGGATCTTAGCACATAAAAATTAATATTCCAATTCAGATCAAGTTGGTATCAGAGCACTAGGTTTGCTTGTGCAAGGAGGATTAATTTGTTTTGCAAGTCTGCAAATGCTTACAAGGTTGAAGATCAAGAGAGGAGAAGGCAAGCTTGTGGGTGCAAGTTCTCAAATTGGAGCGAGGAGAAGGAGGTAAGAGTTGCCAGAATATCCACCACAAATTTCACCTCCTTTTTTACCTAAGGTTTCAGTAAGCATGTCACATGGAGGAGAGTCTACAATTGTGTTAGAGGATTTGAAGGCTTTTAGGAAGGCTTTCTTTCACATGGAAAAAATTGTGAAAGTCCTCTATGAAGAGAGTAACACCATAATGTAGGAGGAAAGCTCCAGACCTCCAAGAGGAGAGTGTTCTCCAAGAGGAAGAGGTAATGAGAATGGTGATAAACCACCATCTTCTCCACCATCATAATCCTTTTCCACAACAAATCTTATACAAGAGGCTAGTGAAGAAATTCCCTCAGAGAAGGAAGATGGCCAAGTCTGCACCTTTTGTCCACATGATGATGAGGATGAAGTAGTGGAATTTTTTTACCATTGCATCATCATTTTTTGTGTCATATTGCTAAGAAGGATGTTGCTTTTGATGATGACATGGAAAAACCCAACAATTTCATTGAACGAATCCAAATGGTACAAAAAAATAGCGCAAGATCATCTGGAAAAGAGAAAAGGCAAGTACAAGGAAAGACAAGCTAAAAATCGCCATGTCGACAGTGTTCAAGGTGAGAAAGTTTTCAAGTTATTAAAGTTTCCTTTGATTGACGAACAAGGAAGGAACATGTTTGTTTCTTCAAGGAAATTTCAGCAAAATGGTGTTTACAACAACAAGACAGGGTCTCTAGAATCAAGGAAAATTATTCGTTTTCATCAAAACCTAAAATTGTTGAATTTAGGAAAATTCCAGTGGATTGAGACTGGAAGGGTGAGGGGGATGTACCCTAATTTTCATGTTCATTAATGAAAGATATTTTGAGTTCCAGAAGCTTCCATTGGGGAGGCATGATTAGGTGCTCAAAATTATTCTCAAAAATCAAAGTTGTAGAATCGGTGTGGAACTTGAACGAACACGTAGATATCGTCATTCTGAATCCAACGTAACTTGTTTCGTGGAAAAATGACTCAGTATGCTCCCAGAAATGCATTCTGTCCACTTTGTCAAAAAAGAAAATTTTTGAAAAACAAATTACAAGGACAGCCGAGTCAGAAGTCCGGACTACTGATTGGGCATGTAAAATGGCAGGTTGGTTGGTCAACATACTTTTCTTCAACCTATGGTTGGGTGCCAAGTGGCACGATGGGATTTTTTTGTTTGTGCCAGTTTTTGATCGATTGGGCTCGTGGCCAACCACATGCTGCCACGTGGTAGAACGGGAGGCCACAAAATATTTGGTTAGGTCATAATGGAACAAGCAAGGGTTGAACGCATGACCAAATAACATCAAACACCGAGAAAAATTGTTGCACTACCACATATGTTTCTTAGCCATACAATAAATCCGCATGGTTTTATTTTAACACCGTTTCCATATTGGGGGTAGGGGGTTGGGGTCTAGCTCCCGCCCTGGTCACCACCAGATGCGGGACCACGGGTAGGATGCTAGCCCTACAACCCCACTCATAACCGTTAACTATAACATTTAAATGTAACCATCGGATGTGACCAAAGATATCGCCAGTTGAAGCCAGAACATGGGAGCATAATTGCTAGGTGCCAACACTGCCACGAAGACCACGACTCTACCATGTGCTCGCAACTAAAGTTAATTCCTGGAGTTAGCCTAACTGTCGATGCCTATTTAAAAAATAATTATTAAACCATATTTCATATGGTTATAAATTCGATTTTTAGGCCTCATTGGGAAAATTAGCGTAGTGAAAATTTCACACGATTTTTAGCAAAATCGACGCTCAATTAGCTGGATTCAGGGTGGATTTTTAGGATTGTTCCAGATTTTGAGAAATTTGTGGAACAAATAGTGGAGAAACTAGGGGAGGTCATAAATTCTCCATTTTTTTGCCAAATGCGATGCAGAAAGAGGGTAGACATGCATTTTTGGGCATTTTGGAGTTGATGGAACATGTTTCAGAGTTGTTTGAGCAATGTAAACACATGTAATCACACTTTTGATCATAATGGAAGATGGCCAAGCCATTAGAAGCTAGACCAACGATACGTAGCCCAGGTGGGGTGAAATCCTTCATCATGTGTTATTTTTTTACTGTTTATGGTGATGTTCATGTTTGATAGATGTTATTGTTCAGTGTTTTATTTATGGTAATTTTCTTGACATGAAAATCATATAAAAAACTATTTTTAATCTTGGAATTAACCTCATCATCCCCAAGCACTTTATTTATATTTTGAATTGGATCTTAGCACAACAAAACTAATATTCCCATTCATATTATAAATTCCCTTGGATATTTTTTTGCTATAGCGAATATTAAATTTTGTGCTTATAGTTTTAACATTTTTTTAGTTGTTGCATTTCAAAATCATTGTTATTGATCATTGTATTTTGACACCTTGAATTAAATTAATAATTAGAAGCATTCCCAATTAGTTTTCTACACTCCATAGCTTGTTGAAGTCAAGCATGTAGCTCATTATTCGTAATTACATCATATGTACTCATTGTTTTTTACTTTTTGGCATGAAAATCAGTCTTTTAGTGGAAGATTTTTATGTTGTCCTAACATATTTACATGATTCACATGGTGAGAAATCAATCTTTGGTATAACTGAAGATTTTAGGTTTGATAATTATAGGTCATATATAGGCTATAAATGTCTTCAAAGTTTCACTTCTAATTGAGTATTCAATTTAACATAGAGTATCTTATACGTAACTAATTTTCCCTCCACCTACTTTTCATAACTTCCATAACCATTGGGTAGGGACTTGCAGCTTCGATGATATTTTTCTTCTTTAGTAAAATATTTTCCAAGACTTTACACAGTTTGATAATTTATTGAAATTTGTAGAATTTACAATTTATAAAGTTTCAAGGAATAATATTTTAAATATTAATCTTTTAAAGGGTGTTAGCTTAATGGAAGAGCACCTTCTTTATAAGTAGGAGTTTGGTGATTTGATTCCATCATGCCCTAATATTCATATAGAATGGCGACGATAATTTTTTGGTGACAGAGGCTCTTTTGACCATCACCAATGAGCTTATAGTGATATTTTTCGACCCTCGCCAAAATATGAAATGGTTATGGTCACAATATAGATAATTATAACGAGTGGTTTTGTATTTTTTATTTATTGTTGATCTCTCTTTTTCTTTTGTTATTGTTATAGCTCCAATATTGGTATTTCTATAACTCTAGTATCGAATCATTCATGGAGGGTATATTTGGTTATTTTCCAAGTATGAGGGGACATTACATGTATGATTTACTTAAATCATTTGAAAATGGAAATCTAGGTGTTATAAAATGATCCCAGTCTTTATAGTCTTTCATGTGTATTCTTGGAAAAAAACTATTCTCCCATGATTTTGTTTATATCATTATAAGTTTAAAACATTTTATCTATCATTCATGGTCACAAGTTGTGGGATTGGATTTTTTCAAGCACTTGAACTAACTTATAGGAAACAATTGAGTAAGCTCCCCTAAAAATTTGAGTGAATAGTTTTAACTCATAACCCTACAATTTCAAAGTCTCTCTCATCATATTTTTTGTTATAGAAAGAAAAATATGTTTATATAATTATTCAAAGTGATCATAAGTCCTCGGAGGCATTTCTCTCTGCACTTTGTGTAGTATCATTATATATGGAAAATACAAGCTCTATCTATCTTCAAAAAGCGGATAAACCTAATTTCTCTTCATTGATCTTTGCATGTTGATTTTCTCCCATCCAAAAACCCTACTTATTGGTGTGCCCTCGATCCACCATTGTACTATTTCTATTTGGAACCTTTAAGAATGATTTTTAAATTTATTTGTAAATGTAGTAAGTAGGGAAATTTCTTCTATAGTTTTTATAATTTTTGATAAATTTTATATAAAATTTTAACTTGTTAATAAAAATATCAACTATAAATCTTAGTGAGGAAAAAAAATTAATATGAAACTTTATATATTTGAAAAAAAAGTTCAGAAATTAAATGAATGGAATAAAATGTTTGCACAAACAACAATGCACTCTTTATTTTACTATCAACATTTTTTTCCAACGGTTCCCTCTTTATTTCTTCCAATGGTTAATAAGAGTGAGTTATATATATTTCTCATTAATGATTCTCATCTTTAATTTATGTATTTCCATTTTCCCAACAAATTTATCCCTCTACTTACTTTTACATCCCATCTTATCACACTAACGATCAACACCATGATCCTCATTATCAATTTACTGTAACGTACAGAGACTTAGGTGGAGAATTACTTGGCGAGCCTTCATTCACATATTTACTTTTTGGTCTTGTTCCATAAATATCTTATAGAATGCTTAAGCACTGTAATTCTCTTTCCTCCTTATTATTCCTTGTCTTAGGCATGGTTGGGACTATACCAATCAAAATCGTGGCATTAGCATTATTCCATTACGTTTTGAGGTGCTCAATTTTTTTTAAACCAAATTTTCATGCATTTAATAATTCATTTGCAAGTTTTTTGTGATTTTAACCAAGTTTGAGTTATTTGGCCTCTTCCTGAGGCACATACCCCATTAATCCTAAGATATATAAATTACATTAGATGAATGAATTTTTTCACTAAACTATGTGTAAACTAATGTTAGCATTAGTTTAGCATTAGTTTCCTAGCAATACATGTTTGTTAACTCCAACTATAGTTTTTACCATCCACCCTTTGGGACATATTTAATACATATAGTCTTAAATCAAAATCATGGTGACATTTGGTCCTTTTTTGGTGACATCTGGTGAATTTCCTAGCATGAATATAGGTTTCACCTTTCTTTACTATTGTCTCTAATATTTTTGTTTCTCTGCAACTGGGACATCAAGATAGGACAACACAAGGGTAGTACAGAGTTTCCACGACCTTAATCTTGCACTGTTCCCACTGAAACAACAATTTACTTCCACTGTGCCCACTGTTATCAATGCCTTCATAGGTAATCCACCTGAATTCTTCTATTTTGCGGGAATTTGTTAGAAGGAATCATAAATCTGGAGATTTTAGAAGCTTCAATTAGCTTACTACTAGAAAAAAAACTCCTAGTTGAGTTCCATATTTTTTCTATGACAAAATGTGATATGCATGTTATTTAAATACCCAATTTACATATGCATTATAATCTAAGCCCTAACAAATAATTATTCTTCCAAGAATGAGACAGGCATCAACTAGATTCAAAGAACTAATGAGGGAGATTTTTCTTGCATAGACGGGCCTTGGACACCAACAATTTGGGGAGTTATCGGCTCACAGTGGCATATAAGTCTAAATATTAAGGAGGTGTCTTCCCATTTCCTACATAATCTTAAAATTTCAACCTTTCATTCTTTTCAATACCCCTTCATCAATGAAAAGCAGGTTAGATGATCTAACGATTGTCCTACATTCTAGAATCCTAATGAATGCCTCTTGAAACTTGTTTTCTTTGCAGAAATCATACATGACCAAGATTTTCTGCATGAAAATTTGGTTGATAGTCATTTCCAAACTTTCTATCTATGAGATCATATGCATAGTCAAGCTTCCCTATTTTAAAATATCTATTAATTATATTGGTATAGTGACTACATTGGGACTGATCTCATTCTCCAATATTAGGATGAAGATCTCCCATGTCCCCTCCAGCAAGCATTGATTGCAAAGTCTACTGATTAGTACAATATGGGTAAACATTTGGATTGCAACCTATATCAATATTTCTATCAAGACCTTGGAGAGCATGTTGCATTCTTGTTCAACAAGCACACCTCTTACACTTTGTTTTTCTTACGGAACACATATATAAATATGGTACAAGTATAATCATCAGGATGTTGATCCATCCTAAGTATTTTTCCCAACAGCTCACCAACTTCATTTAAACAACCCTGGCTACAGAACCCATGAATCAACCTTGTGAAAGTGATAATAATGGGAATAATTAAATTCTTTTTCATACCATAAAAAATTAAAAGCCTCTCAAAATATTGTTTTAAATAAATTCTCTTGAATCGGAGCATGATATGTGGCAGAACCAGGCACCCAATTTTTAAGAATAATTTGAAAAGTAGAACCATTGGTCTGCTGTAAATTCTCTTGTTTGTGAATTCAGATGACCATGGAATTGTAAGTAGAAGAATCTAAGGAAATTTGAGATACCTTTGCTTACATTTCTCAATAGAGTTCATGATTTTGAGTAAACAAATTATAAGCTACCAATTTTTGAAGAAGTTGTAATCAAGAAAATTAAGCATCAATCCATGATGAATGGCATAGCTAAAGCTATTCACGGCCTTTGTAATCATACCATATTTTTCATATCTTCGAAGCATTCCACTCAAAATTCCTTGTGTTGTTGCAATCTTATCTCTTATAAAAAACAACTCTACCATAGCGTCAAGGAAATGTTCTCATATAATATATTACTTGGAAACATGCCATCTTCCAACATGACGCGTAGGCAACTGCATGCTTCCTCAATATTTTTTTCATTTGGAAATCCATTTATCAGAGAATAGTAAATAGAAAATATTAGATGACAACCCTTTCTTGTCATATATTTAGAGAAAATTCAAGCATCTCTAATTTTCATTTTCCTAGAATGCGCATCAATCAGTGTTACCATAAATGACCATCATGAGATGAACTCGTCATTATTACTTTTCCCAGCTCCATGGACTATATATTCTTCTACCATTGGATCTAACTATGGGGTTTCTCCCTTAGATGATGGAAAATATATGTTTCATTGCGAAGAGCAGCAATGAGATCCCTATGGGTACATGTAGGAAAGCATTGATACAACTGGGCTCTTGCCTCCCTACTAGGTGATGGTCAAATTGTTGGAAAATTTCTAGTGAGGAATTCACCGGATCTATTATCGCTCCTAGAGACAGCCCTGAGTTACGAAATACCAGTGCCTAGAACATCTTAAGATCAGAGGTTAAATGTGGACAATTATATAAATGCCTTTGACAAGATATGGGTCAAAAGAATAATGGTTTTGGTGGTTCATGGATGGAGAACACTTTGTAGTCGATTCATGTGAATTCCCAATACTGTGAGAGGGCTCAAGATGTTGTGAGGCTTGATGGCTTCTAAATGGGCCAACTATAAAACAATGAACAGAAACTTTAATAATATGTAGCGGTGTTGAGAGAATTGAGAAGGAACCCATGAGGGACAGGCGTAGGCGATTTAAGAATATTTCCCGTATGAACTCAGAGGAAACGTATACGAATGAAATATGGACAACAACAGAGGTTTGTGGAGCATGAATTAAGGGAGTGTAGCAAGCTTAATATATGAGCTTTAACACCAATGCATTATACAAACACGAATTCAAGAATAAATGTTAGGGAATTTTGAGGTCTAAAATGGGCCTCCTAAGAAAAATGTACAACCAAAATCAAATTTATAAGAACCAATAGGATTCAATATGATGATGTCAACCATGGGCAATGATTCACCATTTTTTAAGTAAAAAGGCAAAAAGTTTAAAAAATAATAAAATAATAAAACTACTTTTTCAACTCGTATTTTCAACTTAGCTCCCAAATTTTTTACTCAAATTTTCAACAGGAATACTCGTTGGATGAAAAATTTAATTCCTCATCCAAAGAGTACCCATGTTGCATACTTTTGATGGACCCTGTTACACGAAAAATTAGAAATACATGAAAAAACGTGATTGCAATCATGTTTTTCATGTATTTCTTGTTTTTCATGGACTAGGATCCATTGAAAGTATGCAACATGGGTACTCATTGGATGAAGAATTAAATTTTTCATCCAATGAATACTACCACTTGAGATTTGAGTAAAAACTTTGGGAGATAAGTTGAAAATATGGGTTGAAAAAGCAGTTTTCTCCCCTTTTCCCTCCAAAATTTGATGATGTAATCAAATATTATTTTATTATTTCCACTATTATTTTATAATTTCCTTAGGAGGCCCATTTTAGACCGCAAAATTCCCCTTATAATTGCACATTACTGACAGCTACATTACATGAACCATCAACGCAGAATAGCATGAAAGATTATTAGATATAAAGAGGAGATTACTGATAACAAAATAAAAAAAAAATACATATTTCTCATTGCTCCATATAGAATCCAAATATCATATTTGTATTCATATTAAGTTTAAAAAACTCTCCTAAATATGTAACTCAGAACAAAGGGAGCACAATCATACAAAACTACAACAAAATTCTTCAAAATTCCAGAACCCTTATTTCATCTTAGAAATCACTACATATAGAGTTCTCCTTGAGGGCTTACGATCGAATATTCTGTCATGATCGACCCACACAAGTGAAACCAAAATATCCTAAAAAACTATCAGAGCATGCATCAGGAAATCACTCCTGCAATAGAAAAATCAAAATAGAATTGGCTAAAATCGGGATTTTACCAGCAAAACATCACTATGTAATCAATAAAAAGAAACAAAACAGTTGGCCAGGGAGGCCAAATTCCAAAATATTCAAAGGAGTGAAGAGAAATGGTTGAGAATAGGTGATGGTCCGGCCTTCATCACATGATTCCACCTAATGTTTGAAGACCTCCACTCTATAATTCTCACGATTCCTACTTCCCTTTGTGGAATAACCAGTTGTGTTATGTGTGTGGAACTCTTTAGCAGAGGTTAAATGTTAAAATTTGTGAAGTGAAAAGTACGGGGATGTAGGTGATGTGGCACTGACGGATTTGGGACTGCACCCGCAGATCGCATGTCACAATGTTTAACTGGGAGCAGCAGGTGGTAAGTGTTAAAAGTTGCAGGGAGTGATGTGCGATGGAGGGGAAGGTGATGTGGCAGATGGAGGTGGGGTCCCGCCCGCAATTCGTAGATCGCAATTTTTTATGGAAGAAGCAAAGGGTAAAGGTTATATTCTATGGAGTGTGAAATGTGGTGAGCAGAGAGGTTGGTGATACGCAAAGGAAATTGAGTGACGATAAAGGTTTTGAATGACGAGGAGTGGATTTTTTACGATAAGAATGAATCTTGCGGCCTTGCGTTGGGGGAAGGTAAGAAAGGGGTAATTTTGTGGTCTAAAGTGGGGGGGCAGAGTTGTGAATAAAGAAATGTAGCGTGGGACCTTAGACATGAAAAAAAAATGAAGGGTAAAAGAGGGTAAATGAGTGGTAAAGAGCATAAATGAGACGAATGAGGGCGGAAATGAAGTTTTCTCACCATTAAAACTTATCAGATACAATTTCCCATTTATACTGAATTAAAAGGTAGATAGATTCATTTGAAGCTCTTTGACAGTTATGATTTCCCTTCCTTTCTCCTTCTCCACTTTGTGTGTGGTCATAGGCCAACATTGGCTCCATTTGGGGACAACGTGTTGTTCTAAGTGCGTTGAGAACCTGCAAACCTGAATGCTTATGCCTTATTGGGTTCATAGAGTCGCAAATGCATACTATAAGCCTGAAGTGAAACTAAAACCGAGTTATGCACTTCCAACTATATAAAATAGAAATCACTGCCGCATCTTGAAAATTTTGAATGCTGAAATCTGAACTATGCTGAAAGTGGAAATTGAAACACACTTGAACTAAAAACTGCAAAGCAATCTGAAATAAAACTTGAAATATGCTCATAGTACTGATCTTATTGGCACTACTACTTACACCTAATTTGATAAAAAACTATCCCATAAAATACTAATAAGACTTCCAATGTAACCAGTTAAGAAAATGAGTGCTTAACTGAAATTGGCATCCCATTCGTGTAGGTAGATAAATGGGTTTAAAACGTGGAAACTTATCTCTTCCACTGAATTCCATAGGTTCATTGATGAACCTGGAAAATTATACCTTCACTGATGGCTGCAATATACTAACCAAAGTATCATGGTAAACATGCAATATGAGTTTTTCTGGAGGATTTGTAAGCAAAAAACAAACCTCATTCCAAACTACTGCTTTACTTCTGTGTTCCCACTGATTGTCTTAAGAAAACAAGAATGAATCTTGTTTCTTCTCCTTTTCCATTATAATCAAATTCTTTGTGTGTTATTCATCATTTCCTTTGTCATACGGAGGCTTGCAGGGGAGCTACAAACTCTCAATCATCTTCGGTAAAGGATCTTGACTTATGACAATATGTTGTGTTTCCTCCTTAACATCCCATGAAGAACTTAATGATGAAGAACCTTTATGATCTTCTTCAAGTTTTTCACACTCAGAAGGAATATTTGAGTGGTCTTCAATCAAAAAACCTGGTTGTTCTTCTTTTGGCAAGCTTTCCTGGCTTTCATAGGGCACACTTGATTGGTGTTCAATCTTTGAATACAACACTACTGAATAAAGGTGCTCTTGTGGATCTCTACAATTAAAATATGTTGCCCCTGCTTCTAGATGAATAGACTGGTGTTGATTTTTAGTGCTTTCCCCTAGAAAATACTCCAACTCTTCCCCTTCTTCATGGATGGTAAGCTCGCCTCCCTCTTCTACAACACAGGCTAGAAATTGGTTTTCTATATTCAGTCCAAAAACCACCCTAGGTTGTTCTTCTTGGATATTGAAGGGTGTGGACTCTTTTTTTGTAATAAATTCTTAGAACTGCTCTTTAGGACAGTCAAGTGCTTTCAAGGGTATAGATGAGGGCTTCTTATCTTTGTGAGGATCAGCTTCTTGATTTTTGGAAGAGGATGCAGTGGCCTTATGAGGGGTTTATTCTTCTAATGTATTTTTCCCTTTAGTAGCAGGACTAGGAGGGGTTTGTTCTCTTGATATTGACTCTTCATTTTGTTCTTTCCCCCAGGTTCTCTTTCTGGAGGACCCGAGGTCATAATTCTTGTGGATTTGAGCCTGGATGAAATCTACGAACTATCTACATTAACTGTAAATCTCTTAATCCTCTGGAGGGACTTCTTCTTCTTCTCATTCCCCTTTCAGGATGGGTTCACCCTCCTCATCATCCGAGTAGGCGAGGAATTTATCCTCTTGGTTTTTTGCGACTTCCTCGGCCTGTTTCCACAACTGCAAAGGGGGCCTCCGATATTGAGGATTAAAATCCCAGTTAGGAATCATTTGGTTGGAATGAGGAGGGGAATTATTGGCCTCAGATTCAAGCTTAACCAGCTTATTTGAGAGGTTTTTTATCAGCTTATTCATCTCTTCGATTCGATGATCCTGTAATTCCCTCTCCTAATTTGAGATAGAAGCCTCCTCCCCCTTCTTTCTTCTAGCTTCATGTTTTGTCTTCCCCTTGAACATACCAGTAGAAAGAAAGTTTTCTTCTACCTCCAACGCATCAGTCTAGATCTGATCCAGAGATGTGGACCTTCTTTCTCTTAAGGTGAACCCAAAATCTGGCTCGAAAGGTCCTGTGAAAACCACCTTAGCAGCTACTTGGGGAGGCTTTATCTTGCAGATACATGTTATAGAGATTATTGAACCTCTTTATAAATTCTATGAAATCCCAATTTTGTCTCTTCTTGAGAGCATTGAACTCTACGAGGACATATCCATGGTCCCTCTTTTCTCCCCATTTCAATGTGAAGAAATTTTCCATTTATTCCCAATTGTAGACTATGTTGTTGGCTAGAGTCTTGAACCATTTTTGGGCTTCTCCCTCCAAGGATTGGACAAAAATACTTAATACAACATCTAAGTGCTCTACATTTACATTCTCAGCAAAGGTGCAAAAGTTTTCAATTTGTCTCTGCGCAAAAGTACTATCTTCCCTAGTGGACCGAGGCAACCACTCTAGATAGTCTTGTGTCATATCATTTAGAGGTTGAGTGAGGGCCAAGGGTGCATACATGTTCAAAAGGAAACTCGGCACATCCATCTAATTTAGAGGTCGGTGTAGATGATGGATTTGAATTTGGTGTGAGGCCTAATGAAATCCAGGATTAATTTTAATTAGGACTATTTTACAGTGAAATTGCCATGGTGAGGAATGTGCAACTCTCAACCCTTCGTGCTCACCTAATTGAAGGGTTAAGATAATGTTGTATCCCAGGGAAAATATTTTCTAATTTGTTCCCCGAAAATGGCGCAAAAGGTGTTCTCTCTCCTAGAGACAGCCCCAAGTTGCGAAATACTAGTGCCTAGGACATCTTAAGATCAGAGGTAAAATGTGGACAATTATATAAATGCCCCTCACAGGATATGGGTCAAAATAATAATGGTTTTGGTGGTTCATGGATGGAGAAAACTTTGGAGTCGATTCATGTCAATTCTTTATACCGTGAGAGGGCTCAAGAGGCTGCGAGGCTAGATGGATTTTAAATGGTCTAAGTATAAAATAATGAACAGAAAATTTCATAATATGCAATTGTGTTGAGAGAGAACTGAGAAGGAATCCACGAGGGACAAGCTTAGGAGATTTAACAATCTATCCCATATGAACTCAGAGGAAACGTATATGAATGAAATATGGACAACATAAGAGGTTCGTGGAGTTAAGGGAGTATAGAAAGCTTAATACATACGTGTTAACACCTAAGCCTTATACAAACACAAATTCACGAATAAAATTGCAGATCACCAGTAGCTACATTACATGAACCATCAAAGAAGAATTGCATGAAAGATGATTACAAAAAAAGAGGAGATTACTGATAACAAAATAAAAAAATACATATTTCTCATTGCTCCATATGGAATCCAAATATCATCTCTGTATTCATATTAAGTTTAAAAAACTCTCCCAAATATGTATCTCAGAGCACAAGGAGTACAATCATACAAAACTACAACAAAATTCTTCAAAAATCTAGAACCCTTCTTTCATCTTAGAACTCACCACATATAAATTTCTCCTTGAGGGTTTACGATCGAATATTCTATCATGATCGACCCAAATAGGTGAAACCAAAATATCCTAACAAAATATTAGAGTGTGCATCAAGAAATCACTCCTACAATAGAAAAATAAAAACAGAATTGGGTAAAATCGGGATTTTACAAGTGAAACATCACTATCTAATCAGTAAAAAGAAATAAAACAGTTGGCCAGGGAGGCCAAATTCCAGAATCTTCAAAGGAGTGGTGAGAAATGGTTGATAACATGTGATCAGTCCGACCTTAATTATATGATTCCACCTATTTTTTGAAGACCTCCACTCTCTAATTCTAATTATTTCCACTTCCTGTCGTGGAATAACAAGTTGTGTTGTGTGTGCAGAACTCTTTAGTGGAGGTTAAACGTTAAGATCTGTGAAGTGTGAAGTGCGGGGAGGTAGGTGACGTGGCACGGATGGATGTGGGAACGTGCTCGTAGATCACATGTCGCAAGTTTTAGCTGGGAGCAGTGGGTGGTAAGTGTTAAAAGTTGTGGGGAGTGATGTGCGCTGGTAGGGAAGGTGATGTGGAAGTTGGAGATGGGGTCCCGCCTGCAAGTCACAAATCACAATTTTTTCATGGAAGTAGAAAAGGGTGAAGGTTATATTCTGCAGAGTGTGAAATGTGGTGAGAAAAGAGGTTGGCGGTACGCAAAGGTAATTGAGTGATGATAACGGTTTTGAACGACGTGGAGTGGATTGTTTATGATAAGAATGAATCTTGTGGTCTTGTATTGGGGGAAGGTAAGAAAGGGGTAATGGAGCGGTCTAAAGTGGGGGGGGGCGGAGCTACAAATAAATAAATGTAGCACGAGACCTTAGACATGAAAAAAGGATAAAAGAGGGTAAATGAGTGGTAAATAGGATAAATGAGATGAATGAGGGTGGAAATGAATTTTTCTCACCATTAAACATTATCATCTACAATTTCCACTTTATACTGAATTAAAAGGTAGATAAATTCATTTGAAGCTCTTTGACAGTTAGGATTTCCCTTCCTTTCTCCTTCCCCACTTTCTGTGCAGTCACAGGCCAACAAGATCTAAAGTACCTGCAGGTGCCAAATCATTGCTTCCCTCTTGCATGTGAATTTGAATGCATATTGACTACATGTCTAGGGAATATATGACATTTTTTGAAGGCATGTAAAAACATAAATAGATTATGTGGTATACATTACTATTTAATAATATAAAACACTTCCACGAAGTCAGATAAACTTCTGATATGAAATCTCTTCCGGTATTGAATGCAAATGTAGAAAAACATTGTTTTCTGATATTAGTTTGTGCATTCTCCTACCTTAAAAAAAAATTAGCCCTCAAGATTCCCATGTGCTCTTCTTTTTTACAATCAAAACACATTTGTAAATTTTTATTGATTCATATACATGTGGAAAGGCACTTCCACATAGGAAACTTGATTTTTATCTAGATAGAGCCTAAATGGCCTAGATCTTGCATGTAATCCTTATGTATAAATAAGGCCCTATTCTCCAAGGCTATGGTAATGAAGGGTGTGTAGAATCTTGTCGAGAAAAGGTATGCAGAAAAATAAATGAGCAACAAATAGTTATTCCCACATAGTACATAATATTGGATCAAAAACCCAAGGAAGACACTAAGAGGATGCTCAATGTTGGAAACCTTTAGTTGAGGACTTCCCTCTCATAAAAAAACACTTAGCTTTGCTAATTAGGAATGGGTAGAAGGTTAGAGTTGGTACTAACTCATGGATAGGGGGCATACTCCAAATATATCAAGATTTATTTTAGACATGCTATGCTCATAACTCGTATTCTAACTTCTAAGTAATTCTTTTGACTCCCCATCCAACAATCGAGGAATTCAGGAATCAAGATGTAAGAAGGAAGTACATATCAGCCTTCATGATGCACATGGAACCGAAAGGGAATATTTCACAGGAGCACTAAAAATTATCTCTGTTAGGCCAAATGGGAACCTTAACCATATAATATGGGTAGTAAATAATGAGGCTAGAAATTACAAGATAAACTTGGGTTACAAATCAAAATTTCATTCCTTGACTTCCTAGAACCTTGAAACTTGTATCTCATTTGGAAGTTCCAAGATCCTTTTATAACCAAAATCTTCCTATGGCTAATTCTAATAATAGAAAATATTACATGGGAAAACATATAAAAGAGGTCCTGGCAAGGCCCAAGAATTTGTAGCCTGTGCAAGGAAAAATCTAAAAATGTGTTTGGAATATTTTCTTAAGTGTCATTTCACCAAGAAGTACAGATTTCCTCGAAATCTATGTCTGTGCGGAAAGAAGGTTGGGAAGGAGAAATCATAAAATAAGCTTTAGAATAGTGGCAGGAAAATAATAAGGTATAAAAGGTTCACTACTCCTTGCCAACATTTATTCTCTAGGATATTTGGCTCACAATGCTTTTTGCCTTGATTCAAGATACATAAGTCTCATCTCTTGTAATCTTCCTTAAATAGATGGAACCTACCCCAACTAGTCAAAAAGCCTCAAGAAAGAAGACAAAGTCCAACAAAACCAGAAATATCCGCGAGCTCACCACATGGTTTCCTTGATAGTGCATTAAAAGAGATACCACTCAAACTAACCAGGGAAATCTTGATCATCATAAATTCTAACCATATTTCTTTTGAATGTGGATTAGGTGCAAGGAAAAAATAAAGGCTACCACTATTTTTTATGAGTTTGGCAGTAGAAGGGATGAGAAATTTATATATTTATGGGGATTCCAAATTGGTCATTAATTGGATGCATGGATCCAAAAATCAAAGAAGCATTCAATTACAAATAAGTATCTAGTAACCAAACCATTGTCTCATTCCATCACATCTACCGAGAGTACAACCAAGAGGCAGACACCAAATCTAGGAAGCAACCAAGAACTTCACAGAAGTAAAGGCTTCCACTATTTTGATGAATTTGGAAAGAGAAGAAGGGTTTACAATTTTATATATTCCAAATTCGTATCTAGTTGATGCAGGGATCCAGAAATTAGATGAGCATTCATTTACAAAAAAGTAGTTTAAACGAAATGTAACATAAAATAGTAATACATCAACATCAACAAACACAAAAAAAGGGTTATGAAGGACACAAAAACTCCAACAATAGGTTATGTGCTTGAGATGTGACATGAGGTTATAAGCTTGAGTTGTGTACTCAATCAATGGCCATGAGATTCAAATAACCTCAATTTTTTTAGGTTCAATGAATTCGAACCTTAAGGTTGATGTTTGGAGAACCTTGAGACACAAATCACATCTATAGTGAGTAGAACCAAGAGGTAGACACCATATCAAGAAATCATGTATACGAGAACTTGGTTCTCTACTACTCAAAGTTTCAACAGATAGTAGGGAGGAAATGCTTCCACCAAGGAAAATCAACTTCTTATATGAAATATTCCGGAATTGAATGCAAATGTAGAAGAACATTTTGTTTTTATATCAGTTTGTGGAGTCTCCTACCTTGAAAATAAAGAAACCCTCAAGATTACCATGTGCTCTTCTTTTTTACAGTTGAAACACCTTTGTAAATGTTGATTGATTCCTCTACATGTGAAAAGGCACTTCTAAATAGGAAACTTACTTGTTATCTAGACGGAGCCTAAATGGCCTAAATCTTGCATGTAATGCTTATGTATAAATTGGCCAACTATTTTTGGAGTGAATTAGAAAGGATGCTGACCAAAATATTTAACTTATTGAATTCCATTCAACAACAAGGTTCAATGTCATTACACCAATATGGTTGTTATGAGCTCAATACGTCACTTATGGAAATTGAAAATCGGTGGGAAGGATAACGATCATTCCTCACAACCACCAGAGATAAATCCAATTGACATTTTTATTTGTGGATCTTATAATTAACATCATGATGACCAATTTTTTTGTATCAAATTCATTTTACTCTTTGAATAATTTAAATCACATTACTTAACAAGGCTAGGAGATAGGTATGGATAACCAGGAAAGAAAGTTTTGGCATTATATGGTCTATTTCGATTCTCATCTTTCTATTTCACTTCTTTAGAAAAACTTACATATTCAAATACAAACTCAATTCAAATAAAACTAAAATAGAGAAACCTAATTATGAAGATTTTTCTCTCTCCACTAACTTGCAATGTCATTTTTGTTTTGAATTATACTTGAATTTCACTGATAATAACCTGGATTTATATATTTATGTTAACACAAAATTGAAATCATGTTAAACATATGAATGTCCCTTTAATTATAACCTAAATATGGTTCAAATAATATCAACTTTATCACATGCATGTGGCAAAATAATTTTTGAGGTGTGAATTTTTATTAGAGGAACTATTTGTTTGTTTGTTTTGGTTAGAAAAAGGGTTTTCTGTTGGTTTTATGCGACTTGAAATTTATCATTTGTAGCATGTTGAGAAATGAAAAAGAATAATGTGTGACATTTATCTTGTAGAAATTGATGTTGAATGAAATGATATAGAGTTTAACCAAGCTACAGTTTGCTTTGGTAAAAGAAGAAAAAAATCTTAAAAAGATGCCTATGAATACACCATATACAGGGTTTGAAAACAAGTAATATATGGATTTTTATTTTGCAGATATGTTATTTTTTATACCTAAGATATCACAACAAGAAAAATATTGATATTGCAGGAATTGTTTGATGACCTCATTAAGGTTGATTTTTCTGATGTCTTGCTTGATTGATACATTCTCATTATAGGAAGGCTTTAAATATGAATTTATATGTTCCTGAAAAAAATTAGATTCAAAGTTTATAGATATAAAAGATAAAAAAAATATATCAATGCCTTCATTTGATTGTTACTTGAATCTGATTTGGACAGGTTACAAGAAATGGGATTGGAAAAGAGGATGGGGAGACAATGCAGAGCATGTCTTGGATATGATTCATTTGTTGTTGGAGCTCCTTCAGGCACCTGACCCATCGACTTTGGAAATGTTTCTAGTAGGGATTCTTATGATTTTTAATGCTGTGATTCTTTCACCTCATGGTTATTTTCGGCAAGGAAATGTTTTAGGAATGCTACAGAAGATGTTGGTGAACAAGTAAATAAATTTCTTATAATTGCAATGTTCATTCAATGATATACTTTCTCTATTGTTTGATTGTATTTTGAATGTTTTTTTTCAGTTTTTTTTGCCGTTTAACTATGAAATCTAAAATACTTGGTATCATGTCCATTTAAAAAACATCCAAAGCTTGAAGATGAGTTTAGTATTACACGATATTAATTGAAATCCTTTAGTTGTTTTGTGTTAAAATATTTTAATGACTATTAAAAAAGTTTACTTTCATGTTGTTATTTGAGCACATGTTGTCTATATACTTCACCAAGTTCACGTTTTCGAGAATGAAATGTTTTTCGAATAAAACGACAAGGGTTAAACATCACACCTCATATTATTTTTTAGCAAGTTAATTACAGGTTGAGCTTTTAAACATGTAACTTAGTTGGCATACTTGTGCCTGAGATTTCTCTGAAGGTTGAATATAACTAAGTTACTAAGGTGTTATTTTCTATGGTGATGTTTTATTTCCTTTGTTTATACAGTTCATATGGTGACATAATGGCCACTATCCCCAACTGAAGAAAATTTTTTCAGGTTTCTTACTTTTATTGGAGTAAATGGCATTGACATTGTTGATGTTGAGGTATATGTTGTATAAATCTTTAATAGTCTTCTTTACTTTATATTCAATTATTCATCTCTTTTCATGTATTGTAATTTTCATTGTATTTTCTTTCATTTTGAGGAGAGGAACTCAGTGTTGATGGTAAGAATCAGAAATTCAAGAAAGAAGAGAATAGTAACACTAAAGCAACAATTGAAAATTCAGAGAGAGAAGAGAATCGGTCTTGTGATACCCTTAGAGCCAATATATTGCATAAGGCATACACATAGAGACTAATGGTAAAGTATTCAGAGTTGGTGAATTCACTTGTAATTCCTTTGCAACACAACAATAATTTTTTGAAATGATGACACAATATTTCATGTGTAAATTGTAGTCCAATCGATATTAAATTGGAAACTCATATTGTGATACTTGACATTTTACATAATAAAATTTATGTGATTGAAAAAATTTTAATTTTCACTTGATATTATTTAGTCTTGTAATTAACATATGTAACTTTGTGTTATCATATTAGATGAGCATGCACATTGTGTTACCTTTTTTTTTAATTTATTCGCAAAATCATACTAATTAATTTATGTTGATTAATATTGAACACATAAAATCAATTTAAAACTACTAAATTAGTATTTTATATTGATTAATGATGAACATAAATAAAATGAATATATGACTAAATTAGTCGTTTATAATGATGATGAATGAAATTAAATGAAATGAATAGAAACGAATAAATCAGTCATTTATATAACGAATATGAAACTGCCAAAAAATATAATAACTACTGCAAATGATAAATTTGTGATTACAAATGATGACTAAATTTTCCATATATATGACTATTAGTAGTTAATTTATAGTATCGTATAACACAACTAAAATTTAGTCATATTTATTTGGTCATTAATTGGTTTCAAAGGATGACTAAAATTTTCATATATATGACTATTAGTAGCTAATTTACAGTATCTTATAACACAACCAACATTTTGGTCATTAATTGGTTTTCTCGGGTAATCATATTGTATTATATTTGGTTATTAATTGTAACAATTAACGACTAAATCAATGACTAAATTAATGACCATATTTATGAATAAATATACCACTAGATGATAAAACTGAGACACCCAATTCATGAGTAAGCTAAAAATGACTAAATGTTGGTCACGTTATAAGATACTGTAAATTAGCTACTATTGGTCATCGACTGAAAAATGGTCATTTATATGAAAATTGTAGTCATTTATTTAGTAACTAATTATCCATTTTGTACTGGTGATTAAGCAGTGGTCACGGTAACCACATGTCAGATAAGAAGGATTTTGTTACAAACCTAGATCAATTTGTGAAGACTAAGGTAAATTTGGGCACTATGGATGTAGATGGAAAAGGAGTGGTCAACGTTATGACCAAGCAGAGGGAGACATAAAATTTCATAGGTACACTATGTCCCTAGTCTCAAAGATAATTTGATAAGTGGTGGTAAAATGATGGAGAAGGCATAACAAGTTATTTTTCAAGGAGAAGAGTGTGTTATATATGAAAATCCCTCAAGAAAATAGTTGATAGTAAAATCACAGATGAAGAAGACCAAATTATTTCCTCCAATTATGAATTACAGTGCTCAAGTCAGTTCCTTCACAGTTGTTTGTTCTAATGATTATTTGTTATAGCACTTTCAATTTGGACATTTTTACTTCTTTGGTTTGATTGTTGCAACAACAATAGATGGCCAGAGGATTACCTCCCATCAAAGAACCTTCTAGTACTTGTGATTCTTGCATCTTGGGAAATAAACATCAAGAATTTTTTCCAAAGGGAGTTTCATATAGAGAAAACTAACCTCTTGAGTTGGTGCATACATACTTGTGTGGACCTATGAGGACACAGTCGATTGGTGGAATTTTTTATCTCCTCACTTCCATCGATGATTATAGTACAAATAAACATGTTTTTATTTCTGGAGCAGAAGTATTAGACTTTGTTGAAGTTCAAGGAATTTAAATCCTTAGCAGAGAATCAAAGTGATTTTTAGATCAAGGTGTTAAGGTCAGATCGTTGTGGAGAATATGATCTGAAGGAATTCCATGATTATTACAAATAGAATGAAATCAGAAGGAAATTTCAAACCATATATACACCGCAACCTAATGGTGTAGCAAAGAGAAAGAATAGAACATCTATTAACATGTCAAGGAGCATGTTTAAAGGAAAAAATTGTCTAATGTGTATTGGGCAGAATCAGTTGCATTTGTTGTTTATGTGATAAACATATACCCTACAAAGAGTGTGATGAACAAAGTACTAGAAGAAGCATGGTCAATTATGTCTTGTGTAGCTTTGGACATGTCCCTAAATATCTAAGACGAAAGTTGGATGATAAAAGTGAAAAATGCATATTTACTCATTATAGTGAGCAATCAAAATCCTACAACTTGTATAACCTTTCCAACAGGAAGACCATAATCAACGAATATGTTTTGTTCAAGGAAAAAGAGTCATGTAATGGGAGTATAAAAATAAAATTTGATGCAAGAGTGCCATTGATGGAAGAAGAGGATGTAGAAAAAAAGGGGAAGCATGAGTCACAAGAGAAGACAACAGGCAGAGTCATGTCAGCAAGGATGTAATATTCCAAAAAGGGAAAATAGGAATATTGAACATAAAACTGCAAAATGCAGTAAACATAAATACATAAAAAACATGAGCATATCATTGAGCCATGTTATTATATATGAAAGCCAAAATGAAGTACAATATCTTGAGGAAAAGACACTCAAGCTAGGAAAAACAAGCCTACAATGACCCAAAACCCCAATACATGAAACATTGTTGCTGCATAAACTGTTGGGAGGCTATGACTGTGCAATATTGATGGAAATAAATATATATGGAAATTAGGAATGCGTAGATCTCCTGATAGGGTGCTTAAAAAATTTGAGGATCAGAGATCTGGGCTTTCTATCACAATTCCAAGATAAGCTAGAAAGGGTTTCCGGAAATATCCAAAATGAAAAATGTAGCCCTAGGGATGAATTGTGCTCTGTGGTTGGGTAACTATAGGGAGGTGGCTGATATGATGAGAAAATAGTTGATACTCTTCTTCGCTGACTTTCTAGATGAAGGGTTGCTCCTCTCACTTGAAAACAAGCTCAAAACCTTGGGTTCTTAACCCTCCTCTACAACTACTGTTAGTATGAATATTAATTCCAAGCGTACGAAAAAATACCACTTTAGCTGTGCATAACAAACAGCCCTACCAGCAGAAATGATTGTTAATATCTTTAGATCAGTAGTTAGGTGATCAAGATAAATGCTGCAAAAATCTAGATCTATGCATTACAAGACATTAAACAGTAGAAAAAACAAGATTTACTCCATGCATCCAATAGACAAGGCAAGAATATATCAAATGAATTTTGTATTAATGGCACCTAGGAGGAAAACACAAGAGGGTGTTACTGGTTCTCCTAAATGTGATGGGCTCTTGTAAGTCCTCAGCACTTCAGATTTAGAATTCCTCTCTCTTGATGGTGTAGAAAACCCAGACAAAAAATGGAAAAATATGGCTATGATGGTGGATCAATATCCAAACCAAAATTTTAGTTCCAGAGTGATCTTTAGGCAACAAAAGGTGATAAATTGTTAAAATTGGACAACTAGGTCCAAACTCTAGGTTGTGTTGCTTAGATGACGATCACAATATTTTTATCGCATTCCTCTTTCAGAGAGGTGTAAGATCTATCTAAAGATCATCTCGATCAGATGAGCAGAACATGTACTTTGAATTTATTCCACTTATGTGCTAGGTTGGCCTGGAATAAAATATAGACTTAAATGTCTGAAAGGACGTGTCACACGCCCCCAAAGATTCCTATATATTGGAGAGACTTAGAGTTCATTTGATACACATTGATGTGGAGGAATTCTCTCTCTGGATAGTGTTGGAGCTGTGATATATATGGATTGTTCTTTGTTTTGGTTGTTCTGGGTGATGAGTGACACGCTTGGCTAAATGACCTATTGGAGACTTTGCTGGTAGAAGCATCTTGCTGATCGCCGTAAAGCCACCATCTATCATCTCTATTTTGGATTGTCTTCTATTGATCTATTAGTATGTTCTATCTTCTTCAGTATTGTGCCCTAATTTGAAATGGCATAGAACATATGCAGAAATTTACATGGTATCAGAGCAAGGGGAAGACAATGTCCAAATTTTTGTGCCCTAGATATGGCTACCACAGCAAGCAGAAGGATTTCGATTTTGGAAAGGAACAAAATCTGCATGGTTCTTGATTCTTGGTTGAGGACAACGAATTATTTATAGATCAATCTCTACTTTTGGGCAGCAAAATACTGTGGTACGTTTTGACTCAGGAAACAAGGCAGTGAAGACCTATTCCGCTCTTTGTTTTGGGCACGAGGTTGTCTTTTGAAGACAGTGAGTTTATTGGGTCAATGTCTTGTCCAAGCACGATAGTCAATGAATCTTTCCAAGGACTCAATGTTCTGATTTGGGTACAGGATTTGAATTACAGACAACAAAGGTCCTAAACTCTTGATCTGGGTAGGGTTAAGGAAGACGGCTAGAAAAGTGGTCTCTGAAATAGTTGAGACTGTGGAAGACCGAAATATAGGACCTAGCTCAGTGTGGTTCTATAAGTCATCGAATTATTGAATCAAATCAGGCCGAGTTCCAAAAGTCGTCCAATTAAAACATTTCTGTTGTGATCATATTTTTTCAAGGACGACATCTCTGTAGTCATCAAGGCAGCCGAAGTCTCAAATTTACAGTCCGTTATGGTTTTATCAACAGAGCTTGATAACAAGTGCGGTAGCTGTATAAATTCGTCCACCACGTCAACCTCTTCCTAGTCTCCCCAACAGGGGATCCAAACCTGTAGCAGATAGTTCAAAATTACTAGAGACATCTTAGGTTCTAAAACAGTAGCGGAGTAAACTAGTGTTTGTTAATTCGTAGCTTTAACGAACATCTGTGTTTTTACTTGTGTAGAATTGTCTTAGAATTGCCAAGAATTGTGGTATGAGCATCGTCGGGATCGTTGCATTCAATGGACAAACTCTGCAAATCAAGTTGGTTGAATTTCATATGTTGTGAGACGGAGGAGCAACGATTGGTTATCACCCAAATCCACCTATGCGTTGAATTGTCTCTGAATTTTGATCAGAGTATGATTGTACACATGGAGAAATGCGACATATAAGTGAATATTTAAAGGATTCAAACCTCGATTAACTATTGAGGCATCTTGTCTCAGCATGTCTGACATTTTTCAAGGCTTGGATCGTTAATTTGAACCAACAGTGCTGTAAATAGATGGGAGTTATTTGAGGCTCGCAATGGAGGAGATGCTGAGATTTAAGTTTTTTTTCATGAGGGTGGAGTTTCGAAACCATGATGTCATGCCGCTGAGGTCTCAGTTAAAATAAAATAAATGGCTTGGCTTCCGCTCTTCATAGACCCCGGGTCGAATCCCCTAGGAGTATGCAAAACTAGAAAAGAGAGGAAGGTAGGGGTGGTGGAAATGTGCAAAGGAGAGCCCGTGACTGATAAGGGGAACTCCAAAGGTGGGAGAGGGCAGATGGGATTGAAATTCTTGGTGGCAGGGGGTCAGATCAAGGCCGAGAAATTTAGGCATCCATCAGCTCCCCTTCCTCGTTCTCACACCCAGGTTTGGATTATACGCGCCACATCGACAATCTTGATCTGGACGTGTGTGATTCAGCTCACTACACTGCGAGAATTATGGGGGCCTCACATGCTCAAGGGCTTTCCTTCTTGCTTCACTAATCCTGATGGATCCTCTCAGGCATTCTTGACTCAGAAATCACCCACCGCCCGAAGATCATTCTGCCACCAAGAGTAAGTGATTCGATTTTTTCCTGGAAACAATTTTTTTTTTATCTGAGGATTGTGCAGGAAAATAATTGATGCATGCAGGTTATTGTTACTAAGTGGCTTTTGTAATCATCCAACAAGAAATCACAGCAGTATACACAGAAATGAATCGTCAATAAATTGTTTTTTGAAAGGGTCGATTTTTCTTGCCACTCTCAGGTCGAGTTTGTTTGCTAATTATTGGCCGAGTTTAGCTTCTATATTTGAGACAAAATGCCAAAGGAAGAGATTTGGTTTCCTTCTGTGTAATTTTGGAGTCTAGCCTGAGTTCAAAATTGTTGTAGTGAGTTGTACAGGGATGAAAATCATCCTTCACCAGTTGTACGTGTTTCTCTGAGTTAGCACCTTCTGCGTTAGGTTTATTTTACTCATATAAATCACTAAGCCATTTTTTTGGGGCTGTAACATTGATGAGCAGTATTGGCCTGTATCCTTATGAAACTCTGATGAGCAAAAGTATCTTATGACTATGTTATATCTGCATAAGAGAAAGGTATCACATAAGAACTGAGAACTGAAGATCAGTCAACCACTAACTGTAGCTAGGCAGATTTGGAAGCCCTAAATCACATTTTTTTTGGAGTTGGAAGTTTTAAGGGTTGATTGCAGAAGTCCTTCGGGAAATTCTATGTAGTGTTCAGATTGTTGATGAAATGGGCATAGATGTAAGTCATTGAGCTAGGAAAAATTTTGATATCCCTAGGAGCATTTTGCTGAAATAAATAGAAATGGGCAGATCTAGAAGCAAATCAGGGTGCAATGCCTCAAGTGCAAGATAAACCAAGATAGAGTGGATCCATAGTTTTGTAAGTTATAGTCTTAGAAGGATTTTTGAAGAAGCTACCCACAGAATAACAGGTAGTGGTTGTAAGGACTTCTAACAGAAGCTGAGGCTTGTTGATATGTTCCCCCTGTATGACAGTGACATAGATAGACACATATGTAGCAGCAAGCATGTGACTGTATCAGTCTTACATTGGAGCGTTATGGTAAAATTAAAATGTGAACTGAAAAGTTTTTGTAGCTTTTGGTCACATTGTTGGAATCTTGATTCATGATCAACAAAGTCTGTTGGATGGCTTTGACTGTGGGAGAATAAGTCCCCTTTCCAAGTTGGTGTCTGGGATGCCCTGATTTAAAATAGATGTCTTGTCTCGAGTAAGAAGTAGGCATTAAGAGGGAGAATACAACTGTGTAAACTCCTGAGCGGATACCCTTGCTGAACAAAAGAAGATACTCATGGCTTAGAGACATATGGCTTAAGAGGGGGAAATTTTGGAGGAAAAATGAGAAGCCATATAAATACCAGGAGTATCTAGCTACCATGAGTACAATATGAGTCTCGAACATTTGAAGAAACTGGAAAGTATCTAAATCTGCAAGGATACAAGGGTGATATATGGGATATGTTTCCTAGACCACAGATCAAAGTTGCTGTCACATCGCTTCAAAATCAAGCATGGATCTGATGGAAGTGCTAAAAAGTTCAAGCAAGATTTGTTTCATGTGGCTTCTCTCAAAAGGAAGGCATAGATTATGATAACATATTTGCACTTGTGGCCCGATACACCACCATTCAATCTATTATAGCCCTTGCTACTATGAAAGGATGGAGTCTTCATCAGATGATGTGAAGACCACATTTCTGCATGGTACGATAAAGGAAGAGATATATGTGGAGCAACCTCTGGGGTTGGATGTCTAGGATTGGGACACCCATGTCCGTAGGTTGAAGAAATCCCTCTATGGGTTGAAGAAAGCACCCAAAGATTGGTACGAGAGGATAGATAGCTACTTGATGAAGCTGGGCTTCACTCAAATTAATGTTGATCCGAACCTTTACTTCAAGGTTGTCAAGGGAAAACCTCTCATTCTGGTTCTATATGTGGATGACCTCTTCCTGGCAGGTGCTAACCCTCTCATTCATCAATGCAAGAGGGAGCTCACTGCTAAGTTTGAGATGAAGGACCTAGGCCTGATGCCTAGGCTTGGAGGTCTAGCAGAGACCTGGCGAGATTTTCCTTTCTCAAGGAAAATACATTATGAAGCTTCTGGTATGATGGATTGTAAGTCCGTGTCGACACCGATGGAACTCAACTTTAAGAAGTTGAGTGGCAGCGCTGTTGGGACCATCCTACTGAGTATAATCAACTCATAGGGACCTTGATGTTCTTAGTGAACACCTGTTCGAATGTATGTTGTGCAGTGAACACTTTTAGTCAAGTCATGGTTGATCATAACATTCACTGGGTTGGTGCCAAGAAACTCTTGAGATATCTCTGAGGCATGATAGACCATGGGATGAGATACACTGCCAGGAGTATGAAACTCCATAGATATACTGATGCTGATTGGGCTGGCAATGTGGTGGATCACAAGAGCACATCTGGATGCTACTTCACATGTAGATCTGCTTCGGGCAGGAATCTAAAGTCGGTAGCCTTGAGCACCGATGAGCCCGAATACATTGTAACATGTATGGCCTGTTGTGAAGTCACTTGGTTGCGAAAGCTCTTCTGTGAGTTGTTCGAGCATGTGCTAGATGCCACCGTTATCCTTTGTGATAACCAGATGGGGATTCATTTGTCATAGAATCTCGGGTTCCATGATTGATCCAAGGATGTTGATGGCTGGTACCACTTTATCTGGAATATGGTACAGTGAGGTGACGTAATGCTCGATCATATAGGAACTGATGAGCAGGTCATGGATATTATCACAATGCCCTTGGGGAAGGTCATTTTCATCACCTTCCGTGAGAATCTTGGTATCATGGAACGACCCTATTCTTAGGGTCTTGTTGGACGATGAGCTCTGGGAGCTCTGGGAGGCTTTGGGGACAACTTCTCGTAGCTATGAGAAACCACAAGGCTAGGCTTGTCGAACCTTGTTGGTGTGCTTGGACCCCGCCATTCTGATTATTGAGTTGGTTTACCTCTCATTATCTATGCCTCATATGCATCCTACCCATTGAGTTCAGGGCTGATGGGAAGTACCTCTCATTTGGCCAATGAGATGGGAAAGGCTAGAGACTAGTAGCAAAGACTAATGGACACATCAGAAATTTTCGTACTCTCTATCTAGGATGGCATGATCCAACCACTTGATCTGGGATCAAGCATAGTGATTTTTCGGACCTCCTGCTGACTTCGAGTTAGATGAACCAACTTCAGGTTGGTTGGAGACTCTTTGTGAGTCTGATAGAGGTTTTGACCTCTGGGCTGAATCTGTCAGCCAAGAATGATGTCTTTGTGACTGACCCACTTCTGTTCTGAAAAAAAAAGGCCAGCAAAGCAAGTTACAGTGGGATGACGCACGATGTTTGGATTGCACTTATGGACGGAGTTCTCCCTAGTTGAGAGGGAGTGTTAAAATTGGACAACTAGGTCCAAAATCCAGGTTGTGCTGCCCAGATGATGATCACAGTATTTTTATTGCATTCCTCTTTCAAAGAGGTGTAAGATTGATCTAAACATCATCTCTATTGGATGAGCAGAACATGTACTTTGAATTTTTTCCACTTATGTGCTAGGTTGGCCTAGAATAAAATATAGACTTGAATGTCTTAAAGGACGTGTCACACACCCCCAAAGATTCCTATATATTGGAGAGACTTAGAGTTCATTTGACACACATTGATGTGGAGGAATTCTCTCTCTCTGGATAGTATTGGAGCTGTGATATATATGGATTGTTCTTTGTTTGGGTTGTTCTGGGTGATGAGTGACATGCTTGGCTGAATGACCTATTGGAGACTTTGTTGGTAGAAGCATCTTGTTGATTGCCGTAACACCACCATCTATCATCTCTGTTTTGGCTTGTATTCTATCGATCTATTAATATTTTCTATCTTCTTCAGTATTGTGCCCTAATTTGAAATGGCATAGAACATATGCAGAAATTTACATAAATGAATGGGAAAACCCTTCTATTTATAACAAAATATTGAGTTAGTATAGATATTCGTGCATAATTAAAATATTATTAGCATAATCAAGGTCCAACTTTTATGGAATATTTTATTATATTTGTTGGAGGGAAAAGGAATTTGAATTGGGTCAAATCCCTTTATTTGTAAATAATAAATAAATAAATAAATGATTTATTTATCATTTTAAGGATATGGTTGAGTAATATTCAAATAAGTAATGATTTATTTAATTATTTAAGGGAGATTTAGTCATATTTAACAAAGAATATTATTTAAGTAATGTTTAAATAATTATTATTAGAAAATAATAAGATAAATAATGATTTATCTACTTAATTTCCTTGTTTTGGGTTAAATATAACTAGGAATATTAATTAAACTATTGTTTAACTAATTATTCCTTGAGGAAAATCAAACAAATATGGATTTATTTAATGTTTTCCCATGGGGTTTCCTGTTTATACCATAAACAACTTAATAAAGGTGGTTTTACTAAGTTATTTTCATAGTGAATGCAATTATACTTAGGGTTAAATTGGTCTTACATGGTGTACTTGGGTCCATCTAATACCAATGGGTTATATGACCAAAAAATGGTGTAACAGATTTCCCCCCAGCGTGCAAGCATTAGGATTTAATTGTATGAACAAAGTACGTTGTAAGAACTCAATAACTAGACGTCGAAGGGGAAGTCAAAGAGAGAGGAGTATAAGGTAGACCAAAGTGTTGAAATAACTAGACCCTTAGGAAGTGAGACTTACAGGTGTGACAAGTCTCTTTGATGAGTGAGTACCTGCTATAGGCGGTAGGGGAGGCATACCTATGCCTGCCAAGGCAATAGTACAAACAATAAGGCATCCAGAAAACCACGGGACAAAATAATAAAGCATATGCTGGCATAAACATGAGCCAGATGAATAACATGATAATGAATCCCACATATATATTGTGCATGGGATAACAGCTAGGACTTTGTACAATAATATCTGAGTACATGAGATATGAATACAACCCAGATGCCCCTATAAACAGGAAAGGGCTCTGAAAATTTGATTGATATATGTAATCAAGAAGATGCTTCAAGCGATTGAGGTTGGTATCATCAAAGCTATGGAGCTGCATCGAAGGCTGACATGAAGAATTCATCCAGGTATGTGGGGGGCTACCTATAGGGCCACCCCCTCATGAGGGTTGAGACATCTCACACACACCTAGGAATCACTGATATCAGCTGCTGCATCACTGAACCATCAAGTATATGGATCTCGATCATGCCGAAAGGATCTAGAGCTAAGAAACAATTCCCTTTGCCTGATCCGGGGCACCGAACAAGAGTGGAAGCTGGAACCAAGGTACACCGCCCTCTAGACCTATCTTCTAGAATGAATGAGTTGATGTCGACAGAAGGAGGTCCGCCATAGGTGAGGAAATAAGGGATCCTCAAATAAGGCATGAGAGAAAATAGTAGAGCGACTGGAAGGCTGACACCAATGATGATGATGAAATGGTGGGGGGACTGAGTAGCGAACGGATGACTTCCCTTGTTAGAGCATAAAGGGCATGGATGACCTAGCAGCCACTAACACAACATCATGAGGGATGGGGGACAGTGGGGCTAAAGGTCATAATGTGAGACACGAGAGAGAGACCAAGAAATGAAGGATGGAGGACTATAGTGGGATGAAAAGGGACTCGAGATAGACTCCCTGAAAGCAATGATGGCTCAACTCGAATGCTCTAAACAAGGGTCACTTGATGGTGCTGCCACATAAGAAAAGGGTCCAATGGGGACCATAAAAGCATGATTACAATATGGTAACTCATGAAGAAATGTAACACAAGCGTAGACAAGTATGGAAGCAAAGTGGTGCCCCTAGTATGAGTGTTGCAAGTGAAGAAATTCAATTTTGAGGAAGGGTGAAGTGGAACTTCTTGGGAAAATGTGTCCTAGTGAAGCATCAAATCACTAAAACCTAACAGATACCCATTTTAGGGCTCGGTGAGAGCTTTCCAATGATGCAGACAGTTTGGTAAATAGAGCTATGGTCCGGTCGCAATAGGCAAAATAAAAAATAGGGGTTTCCCTTTTAATAAGTCATTTTCCCTCCAAATTCATTCATTTTCATGTGGAGCTGTGGTGAATGTAGAGAGGAGAGAAGGACCTAAATCTTGCAGTGATCATAGTGGACAAACCGACCATTGGAATCGAGATCCATCAGTTGCAGGTAAGAGGTGTAATGCTACTCTTTCTTTTCAGTGGATTAAAAGTTTAGATTAGGTCCCTATGGCTCAGGAACAGCCCCTCAATCCTCTTCATGGCCGGGTCACACTTTTTGGGGCAAAGTGCAACCTCGGTAGCAGTTTTTGGGTAGAAAAGTATGACCTATCCTAGGTTTGGGCCTAAAAAGTGCGACTTGTCAGGGAGTGGTTTTTTTGTACTGTTTTTTGGCTGAGCACTAGGCTTTTGTGATGAGAAACAGTCTTTCCTATCTGTATTCTGAAAATTATGATGGTTTTTTGTAGATATGGTAGAATTATGAATCAATTGGAGAGAGAGAGACATGGGCGCATTACGGTCGGAGATCCAGGAGGATCAAGGTGTCCACAGTGCTTTGGCCAGGTTTAGGGTACTGAAGTTTGTGGAGAACCCTTTGATGAGAGCTGGGGAGCCCTTATTAGCCCAGATTTTCAGCTATTGGGACCTGGACCATGAGGTCTTTATAGTGCAGGGGCACCAGATTGAGTTGACAGTCCAGGATATATATTTCATGACTGGTCTCCCACCACTTGGGATGGTAGGGAATACTCAGCCAGTATTATCGCATTAGGGGAATATCATAGAGTTTGTAGAGAGCAATTGTTGGCCAGGTTTCCAAGTCAACGGGACTCAGATACCTATCAGGGATTTGGAGAGGTTAGAGACCCATGCTGCGGCCGCAACGGTGCTGTGGATCTTGGGCAACCAGGCACTCCATCACATCACTGGGGGGGAAATGATGCTTGTGGAGATTTTTTTGAGTGGGACCTACTATGGGTGGGCCCAAATGATGTTGTCATCATTGAAAGGACAGTTTTCGCTATGTAAGCAGTAAGTGAACCATGATTGTGCATATGGTATAGTTTTGTGCTCTTTCTTCTTTGAGAAGATCCTGACACTTCGACCTCGCATACAACTCCAAGATGGGGGCCCGAGAGAGCTTAGGATGGGCCGGTGGGGGTGACTACTATGCAGAGGAGGAGGTGGAGCAGTTGGAGGGGTGTTCCATCCTGATTTTTTTATTCATTGGGATCAGATGCCGCTATATATAGAAGAATATCCCTATAGTGGGATGATTTATTGTGGGGACTCAGATCTGCCACTGCTGTCTAGTCGTATATGGGGACCCGATGGTAAGTGAAAAATTGATAATATTTTATGTGCATGTAAAGTTTCTAGAATATTTTATGTGGTACTGATTCTTTTACTTTGGTATGCAGATACAGCACCAGTAAAACCGGCTAGGTACATGGGACGACTTGCAGTATCGGGGGTTGTAGGATCTAGTGGATTAAGGGCATAGAAAAATGAGGATGCAACAACCCTTCTGGAGGACATCCATCATAGATGTGATAGGCTTCTGACCGGTGTTTCGGAGCGTGGCTGGCAAGACTTAGATGACCAGTACATAGAGCCATGTATTGGCTTACCCTCGGAATGACGAGGGGTCATGCGGCGCATGGCGATGGCCGGACAGGGTATGTGTGATCTATGAGCTACAGGGATAGATCCATTGCCTCGAGATCCTCCAAATAGTGAATAGTGTGTACGGGAAAGTGGTGCCCCCAGTTTTGAGTTTTTGTAACATGCTATGGGAATGTCATATGTATAAGAGTTGATGAACTCTAAAACATTTTATGCGACACATATTATGGATATGCATTGTTTTGATATTTTTATGTTACTGTCTTGTGTTAAATGTGTGTGTTAAATTCCAATCCATAATATGGTTTGCAATGCTATCTACATAGTGATTTTGTGCTCTAGGTACATGACTAAAAGTAATGATTTCAAATTCACGCATCAAAAGCTTCACTCGTAAATATCTTCTGAAAAGGATAGGATTATGCACGCGATAGACACCATTCAATTGCACGACAAGTAGCAGGGAATCTAAATGAACATGAAGATGGAGGATGCGATGTGAAAGGGAATCGTCTAATAAACCTCGTACTGTATCATATTCGGCCTGATTATTGGTAGCAGTACCTGTTGTGGACAATTTTTTCACCCCCTAGAGACAGTCTAGAGTTGCCATAGACCAGTGCTTAGGACATCTTAATATAGCAAGGAGCTCATCATAGAGCTTGGGTTGTCAATCCAAAAGCTCTCTTACTATCTCTTGTTGAACAAGGAAACTAGTTTAAATGGGACCAATCTCTCTCAGAAGTTGATACAAAGATAAGAATAGTGTAGGAACATCATGCAAAACTCCAATATAAAGGCATCAGACAGTTAAGAGATAGCTTATTGTAAATAGGGCCAGTTCAAATAATATACCACAGAAATCAAATATCAGAAAGTGGATGCAGTGAAGAAACATGAAGAAAATATTAGTTAACATGAGACTGATACCCAGATACACAACAGAATCACATATAGGATTATCCAACTAAGAATCCATACATGACAATGGCGTTTTAAAAGCACCCTCCTCAAGTAACTAATATAGCAGAAAATATGGATGAGATGAATATGGAACAGTATATCATGACTAGGCCTATTTAAAGTGCTTGACTAACCCCAGTATGGGCATCAACTAGGATGAATCCTTACTCAAGATTAAGGAGCCACTCGCATTCTAGAGCATGATACAAGAAGATAAATAGCATGAAAAGAGATATTGTATTGACACATATGAGAAAATTACATACTGTGAGATACCAAAGACCAGAATCCTCATTACAGTTATAACTCCTCCTCACTGAGACCCTACGGGCTCTGAACCTTCATACAGAAGTGCTACAAAATGTATACAAAATCCTTTTCACTGCAGAGTTTGCTGATAGAAATCTGGAACCCCTCTAATGTCTTATTTCTGGGTTTTTATAGAAAAGATAGATAATTCTCGAGAAGGAGGTAGATGGAGCACATTTAATGACTTGATTTGAAAACAATGGCGGAAAACATTCATGCCCACACTGTGAATGACTAACTATAAATGACTTTACTTTACAATTTACCTCCATAAATAAATGCTGAGGATGAAAATCTCCTCATGAATAAGACACAAATAATAAAATATACAATGTTTTTCCTTTAACTGTAAGAGGGAAAATCTGCTGCCATAAAACCTTGAGATAGCCTGTGACTGTGCATAGTACTCTCAGACCTCTAATTTTGAATTTAAACTTCAGATCTTTAATACAAGGTTCTGTGTCTCTTAATCTTTCGTTGATATTCCGTGCTACCCCATTAATACTCTCGCCTGCTCGAATCTGTCCCTTGATTTTCTCTGGAGGGTTCTATAGATTCATATCCTTGCTTTCTTTAATGATGGTCATTTCATACAACTACCCTCGGCTTCCCTCCTAAATTTCTTCCTCGAAAACAGTCGAGGGCAATGCTCCTGATCTCTGTGAACAAGGCAACAAATTATAATGAATCTTCTACCGCGGCAAACCTGCAAAAACATAAATCAGTTAAGGAAAACCAGACCGAGATGGAGATGAGGGAGGTGGTGACGATGGAGACATGGTCGTATGACAAGAGCATGCAAGGTGGTAGGGAAAATACAGTGGAGACTTTGACGGGGCATAATTTTTCCATGTAGAACAGTTTAAACCTGATGAATGAATAAAACGACGAATATGAAAACATATGTATATATACATGGCAGGGGGAAAACACCATCGACACGCGGGAGTATGAAATTTGGACGTACGTAAAACCAAGGAGAACAGAAGATGAGGACGGAATTACAACAAATGTCGATGAAAGGGTGACGTGGAGGTGTATAGTCAACGGGCGGAGGAAAATCGTCTTTGGCCGTTACATCATGAAACCAGATCAACGACTCAGAGGCGCTGGGAGCGATACAACGGTGGGCCAGAGGACACAACAGATACGGAATAACGCACGAGCAGCTTCGGGGGATATCCACCGTTGGATTGAGGTCGACAGATCCAATGGCGTGGGTGAATTCTGTTGCCTGGCCATTGACCAACCTTTAACGCGCGAAATGGAGGTTTTGAAAATCATACACGGGGACACTTGTCGTGCATTCAATGGAATCGCTGGCCCCATAGAAAATACCGCCGGACCGGCGGAAGTGGTGCGGAATGAAACCACTTTTTTTGAAAATGTGTACGAGTGCGGGGACCGCCATGGCATGTTATTTGCGGGTCGTAGATTTGCAATTGGATTGGATAGCCATGGTTTTTCCCGGGAACATGAGGCGACAAGCTCTTTTTCGGTCAGGCACGCGGTTCTTCCACTCGAGTCATATGGGAATTAAAACAAAGGGTGTTGCGGCTGTGTGGGCTACGCCCGATATAGCTTAAATTGCAAATTTAAACCTTTTCCCAGTGTATTTTTTAGCACGAAGGGTAACGATGGGTAGGATATAGAGATATTAGGCCATGACAGAGATTTTAAACAGGTTCGAAGGAGATCATTGGCCAAAAATTGAAACGGAGGGGCTGAAATGCACAACATCGGCTCCATCTGGGGATGGCATGTTCATCCTTGGGCATGTCGAGAACACGCAGACCTTAGGCCATCCTGTATGTGAATTTTATTCTATAATCCCTTTGCATTTTCTTCAAAACTCATCGCCTTATTTACATTATTTACACTAAGTTGAAATAACACTTATATACATTATGGTACAACAAGCCATCTAAGCCTGCATCAAAACTGGAAATAGGGCTTGAGAAATTGGCCATTCATAGGGGCATCCAGCAGATCACCCTGTAGGTTCTCTAACATGAAAGTATTATTTCCTCCTTGATTCACAATTTTGAATGGGCCAAACCACAACGGATCAAATTTAGCATGCTTGCCTTTCTCTGCTCTTCGAACGTCCCATCTAAGAACTAGGTCTCCAATTTGAAATTTCCCATCTTTCGCATGCCAATCAAATACATTCCTCATTTTCTCCTGATATTCTATCAATATCTGATTCACCTGGTTCCATGTTTCCTCTAATTCGACCAATTGATTAATTCTTCTGACCATTTCATCTTATTCTTCCTGAATTTCCTGTATAAAACGTGCCACTGGCAAAGCCAATTGCACAGGAAACACGGCTGCTCGACCATATACTAATTCATAAGGAGATTTCCCTGTTGATCTCTTGTTGGTTATCCTATTCGCCCATAGAGAAAACTTTAATTGGGAGTCCCAATTCTTCTGATTCTCATTTATTGTTTTCTTCAAGGCCCTCACCAGGGTTTTATTAGAAGACTCTGCTAAGCCATTTCCCTGTGGATAGTAAGCTGTGGAGTGAGTCAATATGATGTTATACTGTTGGCAAAAATTTACAAACCTAGCCGGCTTGAAGGCTTGTGCATTATCAGTTACAATTCTGGCAGGACAGCCAAACCTAGATATGATATTTTCCTCCATAAACTTGATTATTACAGTATCTGTAGCATTTCTTGTAGGTATGGCTTCCACCAATTTTGTGAAATAATCTGTGGCTGTTAATATCCATTTATATTGGCCACTTGATGGGGGATGTATTTCTCCTATGAAATCTAATCCCCATTTCTGAAATGGTTCATTTACATGAATAGGAATCAAGGGAAAAGCTACTAATTTCTGTCTTTCTGCAAATCTTTGGCACTTGTCACACGCCCTGACCCAAGCAAAAGCATCTGTAAATAATTTTGGCCAGTAAAAACCAGCCTTCAATATTTTATGAGCTCTAGCCCTCCAGCTGTAATGTCCTCCACATATTCCCTCATGAAATTCTGTCATTATATTCTCCACTTCATTTTCTGTGAGGCATAATAGTAATATTCCTGAGGGATCTCTCTAGTATAGCTGCTCGTTAGCAACTATGTATTTCTGTGATTTCATTCTTATAGCCCTGTATTTTACCTTATCACAACTTGGAGGTCAGCTGAGCGTTAAGAGATATTCAACTATTTCTTTGTACCAAGGACTATTGAGATATTTTATATATATCTTTTGAGTGGCCATCTCTAGTCCTTGCTGCTCTTCTCCTTTCTCAGATTCTTCATTTTCTATCATGGATAAATTAATGCCCAAGGCTTGATGATTTGATTTAGATAAAATTTTAGCAAGTCCCTGTCGTTTAATCAACTTAGTAGGCCTTATGTCTAGATTGTACTCCTGTATTTTTGCAATCCATCTTCCTCTTTTACCTTCGCTATCCCCCTGAACAAGAATGTCTTTGACAGCTGCTGTTGGAACATATGCAGTAATGTGAGATTGCAAAACATAGGTTCTAAAAGATTTGAGGGACTTTACCAGGGCATATGCCTACTTCTCCAATATATTATATTTTAATTTAGCATCATGCAGCACTTGACTGAAGAAAGCTATAGGCTGCTCATATCCATCTTCATTTCTCTGCAACAATACTCCAGCAATTGTATGAGGTGAAGCAAATGAGAATATTATAAATGGCTTTTTATAATCTAGCCCAGCTAGCACAAGAGCTTCATAAATTGCCTATTTTATCCTGGTGAATGCATCTCTAGACTCCTGGGACTATTTTACTTCATTATCATTTTTCAACATATCATTTATATGCCTAACTATCTCAGCATAGTTAGGAATAAACCTTCTCAGAAAATTGATTCGACCTAAAAACACCTGCACTTCCTTCTTATTCCTGGGTAAAGGAATACTTTTTATTACTTCAACTCTCTTAGGTTCTATTTTCACACCATCTTTAGTTACAATGTGCCCTAAGAGTTTTCCCTCATCTAATGCAAATAAATATTTTTGAGGATTGAGAGAAAGGCCATACCTTCTGCATTTTTCAAAAGTTATTTTTAAATGCTCAATATGCTCATCATCATTCTTTGAAAATACTATGATATCATCAAGATACACCACCAAAAACTTGTCCTGCTCTCCAACAAAAGCTATGTCCATTTCCCTCTGAAAAGTAGCTCCTGCATTATTTAATCCAAATGGAATCTTGGCATACATAAATGTTCCCCATGGTGTGGTAAAAGAAGTCTTCTTTTGATCTTCTGGAAACACAAGTACTTGATTATAACCAGAAAATCCATCCATCATAGACATTCTGGATGCTCCCACCACTTTCTGCAGGATGTGGTCCATCTTAGGCAGTGGATAATTATCCTTTAGAGATGCTCTATTTAAATTCCTGAAATCTACACACAGCCTTATTTCTCCATTTTTCTTTCGAACAGGAACAAGGTTCACTACCCATTCTGAGTATCTCAATGGCACAATTATTTTGGCCTTCAGTAGCTTCTTGATTTCTTTTTCAATAGAGGGAAGTAGCAGAGGATTTATCTGTCTGAGCTTCTGCTTATAAGGCTTTTCATCTTCCCTCAAAGGAATTTTATGTTGAATTATATTAACATAAAAAGTTTTTAGGTCCTGATAGGACCAAGAAAATACATATTTATAAGATTGAAACAACTTCAAATATTTTTCTTTATATTCTTCTGGGACCCTTTTAGATAGTTTCACAATTTTGGGATCAGCATAAGTACCCAGATTTAAATCTTCCACTTGATCTTCTTCTATTACTTTGTTTGGATGCAATGGAATATCATCTTTGTTAAATAATCTTTCTAGAGGCACCAGACCTCTAGGTATAACATTTCCTTTCAGTTGCAGCACTCTATTACCTACTATCTTCTCTTCCCATCTGTTTTCGGCAGTATTTTCAGTTTCCTCTTCTTCCTCATAATCATCAATCTCCATATTAGAGAATTCTCTCACTGTCTGCATGAATCTCTTCATCTATTCATCATCTTGAAATACCTGCCAGTGCTTAATATTATCTGGGATAGATGGCCTATAACATACCTCCACTTCATATCTTAAAATTGGATTCTGAGGAGGACGGAATGTACTGGCAGCTACAGCAAGAGAATCTGCTATTCTGTTATGCTCTCGGGGCATGAACTATATGTTAAATGCTGAGAAGAAATTCTCCACCATGTCCCAAACTTCATTTCTATATGCCCTCAGCCGTGGATGCTTGGTTTGACATTGATTTCTGATTTTCCTTACAACAAGCTCAGAGTCTCCCATGACCTTTAGACTTTGGATGCCCATGTTTCTAGCTGTCTGTAGTCCCAATAAAAGTTCTTCATATTCGGCTACGTTATTGGTGGCTTCATATTCCAATTTAAAGGACAGTGGCACCCATTTTCCTGTAGGAGAGATTAATAACACCCCACCTCCATTGCCTTCTCTTGAATTTGCTCCATCAAAATGCAAAGTCCAAATTTCTGATTCCTGATCTTCTTTCGGCTGCTCAGTTTGGATTTGACCAAAAAGGGGCTCATGGGCATAATTCAGATTTTCTTCTAACATCAAGCATGAGAAGTCTCCCTCTTTGTTATACACTGGATAATTCTCTGAGCAGTCAGCCTTAGTTACCATTTTAACAAATCTAGTCTCCCTGTATAACCTCCTCTCCTGGCCTCCAAAGACTGGGATAGTGGCATATGTTAAATCTAACTTGATTGACCCACCAATTTTTGTACCCCAAGACCTTGACAGTAGCATTCCAAAGCAGGCTGGGATATCAGCAACCACAATGTCCATGACCACGCTCTTTGCTGGGATTTGGGCCAAATTGACCACTAAATCTTTAATCATTCCCCAGAATTTAACTCTTTTGGAATCAAATGAATATAGCTCTTTGTATGGTCTTGTAATTTGTAGCCCTAGTTGTTCCATGATAGACAGAGGCATAATATTATGGGAAGCCCTAGAATCTAACATACAATTGTGTAACAGCAGGTCATGAATAACTAGAGACACATAAAAAGGAGGAGTAGAAGGGTCTATCTACTCAACATGTGGGCCGAAGAATACAATGGGTCTTTCTTCTTGAAGGTTTAAACTATCAGGCACGATTAGTATTTCAGGGGGAAGCATGAAGGAAGTAACTTGAGACTGATATACAGGCTGTTTTAATAGTTCGGTCAGGGGGATTGGAATCTTAATTTTCTCAAGTTCTTTTTGCAGATTGAAAGCAGGTGGGGGCTTTTCTATCACTACTTCTTTTGACTCTTTATTTTCAACTGAAGATTTAATTTATTTTGACACCGACTCAGTATTAGGGGGACTGACTATTTTTGAAGAAGAAGGAATCTGATCATTAGGTTGCAAGGGAGCATTTAGAGGACTCTTACCTTTTTCTATGTTTTTCTTTGTTGTTGATTCCTTCTGAGCATGTGCTTCTTTCTGAGGTAGCTCCTCTTCTTGATCTTGATTTCGGGTCCTCTTCCTTGAAGATCTGAGATCATATTTCACATTAAACTGTGCTTGCATGAAATCAGCAAATTGCTTACAATAATGGTCAATCTCTACTTCTTCTTCTTCTTCTTGCAATGGGCACTCTATATCATCATTATTGGAAAAGGCAAGGTTTGAATCTTCTAATCCATAAGCTGCGTCTTCAGTGGAGTCTTCCGCTGGGCCTTCCAAGTACAATGGATGTGGTACTTGGTCTGGTTGCTGTTTTGCTTCTCTCGACAATATCTGCAACGGTGGTCTTTTATACTGGGGATTGTATACTCTGTTTGGAGCATTATAGAAATTCTTGGGAGCTACATTTTTAGCCTCCAACTCAAGCTTGACCATCTTCTTAATAATCTTGCTTATTTCATCCATTTTGTCTGAATCCTTATCTTGATTAGAGGTGGAAACCTCTTCTTTACCTCTCCTCCTAGTATCTTGTTCAATTTTTCCCTTCAGTTTCCCAGTGGAGGAAAAGTTAGCTTCCAACTCCAGAGCATCTGATTGAGCATCATCTAGGGTAGCAGGTTTTCTTTCCCTCAATGAGAATCCAAAGTCAAAATCAAAGGCTGCTATAAAAACTATCTTCGCAGTTGTTTCATGGGGTTTCATTTCAGGAGGCAGGCTCAAATATAACTTGTTAAATCTTTTAATAAACTCTGACACTCCTTCATTTTGCTTCTTCTTCAAAGTATTAAATTTAGTAAGACACTGACCAATATATTTCTTTTCTCCCCACTTCCTGAGGAAAGTATTCTCCATCTCGTCCCAGGTGGTCACAGAATGATTCCCCAAGGTCTTAAACCATTTTCTGGCTTCACCCTCCAAAGATTGTACAAACAATCTCAAGACCACATCCAAATGTTCAACATTTAAGTTCTCTGCAAAAGAGCAGAAGGTCTCAAGATGTTTCTGAGCATCAATTTCATTTTCACCATTAAATCTCAGCAGAATATTCAAATAATCCTGTGGCATATCATTTAGCACTTGGGGTAAGGCCAATGGAGCATATTTGTTCAATAGAAAAGCAGGAACATTAGCCATTGGAGGAGGTGGGGGTGGTGCAGCAGTCTGAGATACAGATGAAGGAAGGGGAGAAGAAGGAAGTGGAGTATGAATAACAATAGGAATATATTGTACAGAAGCCTGGGGTGTAGATGGAAACAGCTCACGATTAACAGGGGCTACTTCTATAACTTCTTTAATTTCCTCAGCCTCGGGAGTAGGATGAGAATCTTCTTCAATCCAGGAACTTCCTCTATGTGGAGTTTTTGAGTAAAATTCGGGATTTTCCTTGGTAGAATTGGGATGTTCTATTCTGATTTCTTGAGAAGAAGAGGGCGGATAATCTTCAATGGAATATTCAAGTTTTTCAGCACGAACTGATTTCCTCTCCTTCCAAACTCTTTTATGAATGATCTTCTCTGGGTCAGACACGTAAGTTGTCTTTGACTGAGATGTATCTGACCTCAAATGTGGCTTATGAGGAGCCAGGACTACCAATAAATTTATCAAATAAAGAACAGTGGAGTCGCCAAGGTGAGAGATACACAACTCTTCAACTCTCTGTGCTCACATGATTAGAGAGTGAATACAATTTTTCGAGGCCCAGGGAAACTGATATTCTCAAATTCGATCCCTGGCAACGGCGCCAGAAAGATGTTGTGGACAATTTTGTCACCCCCTAGAGATAGTCTAGAGTTGCCATAGACCAATGCCTAGGACATCTTAATATAGCAAGGAGCTCATCATAGAGCTTGGGTTGTCAATCCAAAAGCTCTCTTACTATCTCTTGTTGAACAAGGAAACTAGTTTAAATGGGACCAATCTCTCTCAGAAGCTGATACAAATATAAGAATAGTGTAGGAACATCATGAAAAACTCTAATACAAAGGCATCAGACAGTTAAGAGACAGTTTACTGTAAAGAGGGCCAGTTCAAATAATATACCACAGAAATCAAATATCAGAAAGTGGATGCAGTGAAGAAACATGAAGAAAATATTAGTTAACATCAGACTGACACCCAGATACACAACAGAATCACATATGGGCTTATCCAACTAAGAATCCATACATGACGTTGGCGTTTTAAAAGCACCCTCCTCAAGTAACTAATATAGCAGAAAATATGGATGAGATGAATATGGAACAGTATATCATGACTACGCCTATTTAAAGTGCTTGACTAACCCCAGTATGGGCATCAACTAGGATGAATCCTTACTCAAGATTAGTGAGCCACTCTCATTCTAGAGCATGATACAAGAAGATAAATAGCATGAAAAGAGATATTGTATTGACACATATGAGAAAATTACATACTGTGAGATACCAAAGACCAGAATCCTCATTACAGTTATAACTCCTCCTCACTGAGACCCTACGGGCTCTGAACCTTCATATAGAAGTGCTACAAAATGTATACAAAAGCCTTTTCACTGCACAGTTTGCTGATAGAAATCTGGAACCCCTCTAATGTCTTATTTCTGGGTTTTTATAGAAAAGATAGAGAATTCTCAAGAAGGAGGTAGATGGAGCACATTTAATGACTTGATTTGAAAACAATGGCGGAAAACATTTGCGCCCAAACTGTGAATGACTAACTATAATGACTGTACTTTACAATTTACCTCCAAAAATAAATGCTGAGGATGAAAATATCCTCATGAATAAGACACAAATAATAAAATATACAATGTTTTGCCTTTAACTGTAAGAGGGGAAATCTGCTGCCATAAAACCTTGAGATAGCCTATGACTGTGCATAGTACTCTCAGACCTCTAATTTTGAATTTAAACTTCGGATCTTTAATACAAGGTTCTGTGTTTCTTAATCTTTCGTTGATATTCTGTGCTGCCCCATTAATACTCTCGCCTGCTCGAATCTATCCCTTGATTTTCTCTGGAGGGTTCTATAGATTCATATCCTTGCTTTCTTTAATGATGGTCATTTCATACAACTACCCTCAGCTTCCCTCCTGAATTTATTCCTCGAAAACAATCGAGGGAAATGCTCCTGATCTCTGTGAACAAAGCAACAAATTATAATGAATCTTCTACCGCGGCAAACCTGCAAAAACACAAATCAGTTAAGTAAAACCAGACCGAGATGGAGATGAGGGTGGTGGCGACGACGGAGACATGGTCGTACAACAAGAGCATGCAGGGTGGTAGGGAAAATACAGTGGAGACTTTGACGGGGCATAATTTTTCCACGTAGAACATTTTAAACCTGATGAATGAATAAAATGATGAATATGAAAACATATGTATATATACATGATAGGGGGAAAACACCATGGACACACGGGAGTATGACATGTGGACGTACGTAAAACTAAGGAGAACAGAAGACGAGGACGGAATTCCAAAAAATGTCGATGAAAGGGTGACGTGGAGGTGTATAGTCAACGGGCGGAGGAAAACGCGTCTTTGGTCGTTAGATCATGAAACCAGATCAATGGCTCAGAGGCGCTGGGAGCGATACGACGGTGGGCCACGGGACACAACAGACACAGAATAACGCGCGAGCAGCTTTGGGGGATATCTGCCATTGGATTGAGGTCGACAGATCCAACGGCGCGGGTGAATTCCGGTGCCCGGCCATTGACCAACCTTTAACGCACGAAATGGCGGTTTTGAAAATCGTACACGGGGACACTTGTTGCGCATTCAATAGAATCGATGGCCCCATAGAAAATACCGCCGGACCGACGGAAGTGGTGCGGAATGAAACCACCTGTTTTGGCAATGTGTACGGGTGCGGGGACCGCCACGGCATGTTATTTGTGGGTCATAGATTTGCAATTGGATCGGACGACCATGGTTTTGCCCGGGAACATGAGGCGACAAGCTCTTTTTCAGTTAGGCACGCGGTTCTTCCACCCGAGTCATATGGGAATTAAAACAAAGGGTGTTGCGGTTGTGTGGGCTAGGCCCGATATAACTTAAATTGCAAATTTAAACCTTTGCCCAGTGTATTTTTGAGCACGAAGGGTAATGATGGGCAGGATATAGAGATATTAGGCCATGACAGAGGTTTTAAGCAGGTTCGAAGGAGATCATTGACCAAAAATTGAAACGGAGGGGCTGAAATGCACAACAGTACCAATGCATACACTGTTCGAGAGAACAAGTGCATGCAAGGGGGTAAAAATGGCCCAACCTGCCGAGGCTAAATTCTAGGAGTAGTGACTTGCACCATCGGAAAAACGGAGATAAGGCATTGACGAGGGGTCCCTCTAAAAGGTGCCACAAGACAATAAATGGGAGGATAAAGAACAATGTTGGCAACCTGAGCGCAAAGTATAAATCGAATGCACTCTACAGAAGGGAGTGATCTGGGTAGGATGTCTACTACCCACATGCTGTCAGGGAGGGGAAGTGTGGGAACTACCAGAAGCGTAGCTTGAGCTCACACCACGTAAGTCACCAAAAGTATGGATGATGGCATCCCGTTTATAGGTGGAAAGGATGAAGTCAGGGGTGGACATGGCTTCCATGATGTCATCATCGCCAAAGAAGGTGGAATGACGAGAGGAAGAAAGACCACGTGACGCGGTGAAGCTACCTGACTCATCATCATGAGAAGAGAGGCTCACGTGCGCATCATCACGGGCGATGATGTAAAAAAAAGCAGATAAAGGATCCACTGATGTTGAGCCTGGGGTGATCACTAAAAGGAGGTCAAGCGAAACAACAGGAGAAGATTCAGAGGGAGCTTCTGCTGAGGGTCTCAAGGATGATGAAAGGTAGAGGATGGTGGCTGCATGCTCCGTCATTTCGACATCAGGGGGGGTATATCAATAGGAGTGGGTAAATCCTCAGTCTAGCCTGTAGCATACTATGAAAGTATGGGAGAAGCAGATTGGTTTTGTTTAATCTCGTATTCCCGAACTACCTCTACAGAGGCACGGTAATGCATAAGGCAGGGACAATGATGAGATTAATGGCCATGGAGACCACAAAAAGCACAAGGGTGTTTGGTGTGAATAGGCTTGGTGTTCTTGGTTGCGATCAATGAAGAAGCAGAGGTTTCAGGGACCGTAGACGTAGGGAACGCGACATTAACCATGGGCTTGATGCGGGGCAACTCAGGACAAGTATGGGTGGCATGACCTATGACATCACACAAAGCATAGGGCTTTGGAGGTAGAGGAGGTGCAAGGTTAGTCAGGGCATATTTTTCCTTTGAGGCCCTGTTACGAGCTCAACCCTTCTTACCCAAAGCGATCGCAACAGGAGGCGGTTCTTGTTGAGGTGGCTAAGGCACTGTGACAACAGGAGAAGTCAGGGGGATTGGTTGAACCAGGGTCAAAGCAAGATAATGTTTAGGTTGACCTGGAGGGGTAGCAGTTGGAGGATCAAGGTACCAAACCGAAATCCCAATGGCCAAGTTAGGAAGAGAGAGGGTGGCCATGACAGGTGTCGTATAGATGCCTGGTGGAGGGACTAGGAACAGTATCTGACCGGAGGGGTAATGGCCAGGTGGGATGACTCCTAAATGGTTAAGGCCTGGAGGAACTGATCCAGGGGGATAAAAGCTCTCATGAGTACCAGCTGAAGTGTTGAAATTATATGCACTAAGCATGCATATGTCCAAGATCCACCTGATCTCACACTATTTGACTTTGTGCAAGATACTGAATCTATTCCACTTGTTAATCTTTTGTGGAAAAATTAATTGCACACACATGTGAAGCATAAAATTTTTTTATCAATCGCACATAACACAGTTTTTAACCGGGAAAGCGTGAAGCTAAAAACCCCAACTATATATTATGTAACATGGAGGTCATATGACAATCTCATATAAACATACAAAGCTTATCACAAGCCCTCAGTATAATACAATCATCATACACTAATCACACCTAATATTGCAAATCCATGCACCGATCTTTGCCACCTGCTAGCCTGCCTCCACTACGCAATCTCTACTGAAGAATAGCCTAGAATGAATTTGAATTAATCCATCCTTGACTGCACAATCGTCATTGGCATCTCCACTGAGTGTGTGATGCAATCAATGCATCACTATAGTCACAAGAGATAGTCTATCTTTCCCTTTCACCTATCTCTCCACTGGTCTGCACTGAAACAGCCATGCACTGTAGTTAACTGCTTTATTGTTCAGTTTATTAATGAGTTATTATTTGTGAATTAATTAACTAATTAATTCACTCCACTCTCACTAGTGTATCAATTAGTTAGACTAGATACAACTAGCTCAACTGAGTCTAACTAAGTTAAACTAAATACAACTCTTAAATACTTCTTCCAACTGTGTCATAACTCTGCCACTTGAGTTCTAACTGAGTCCTCGATGCAATAGCTTCAGTAAACCCTTAGCAATAGCACAATTCCTTCTGTCAGTTGATGTGCCACATCTGTGTACTGAACTGAAGTGCTCCAAGAGAATAAGTTGTTGTTTAGAGCCTGATTATTATTAAGAGCTAATAATAATCGACATGCATCTATTTTTAGATTGACAATATATAAATAGACTTCACCCAATATTCTAAAAATAGAATTTCATCTATTTTTCCAACTTGATCAACCATCCACAAATAACATCCTGCAACTTCTGAAATATGATCATCATGTCTAAAAATAGACTTGCGCCAAAAAAAGCCTGCCGTCCCATTTAGTGAAGGTGACTTTTTTCACTAAGCTCATCATCTTGTTGAATCTCAACACTCTCTCTCAACAAGATAGGGATTATCCTTCACCCCGATCCTGCCTCTATGGTATTCAAATTTGATCCTGGTGAATGCCTTCGTCAAAATATCTACATCCCGATCCTCTGTAGGAGTCTACTGAAGCAACATGATCTTCTGCTGCACACATTCTCTGATATGATGATACCGGATATCAATATGTTTAGATCTGTCATGAAACATAGGATTAACTGAGAGTTTAATGTAACTCTGATTATCACAATGAATCACCGTGGGATATAAATGTGAACCGAACAAACCAACCAGAATCTTCCTCATCCAGATAGCCTCACATGCAGCTAAACTTGCTGCCAGGTATTCCGCTTCTGGTGAAATGAGTGCCACAGATCTTTGTTTCCTACTGTACCAAGAAACTATCGTAGATCCGATACTGAAAACCCCTCCTGATGTTCTCTTTATGTCTGTTGAGCTTGCTTCCCAATCTGCATCCATGAAGCCATGCAACTTCACCTCATCCGTCTGTCTGTACCATAATTTATGAACCCTACTCAGATGTGCCCCTGAGATATCTCAGGACATGCTTGTCTTCCTTCCAAAAGATCTCGGTAGGCTTAACCATCGCTTGTGAAAGCCGGTTCACCACATAGCATATTTCTAGTCTTGTATTGACTAAATACATGAGCAAACCCACCAATTGTCGATAAATAGTGGTATCCACTACCTCTGCCAATGTAGCATCCTCTTTCTTCCAATTTCTTGGAAGAGGAGTGTCGATAAGCTTGCAGCCTTGCATGTGAAACTTCTCCAGTATCTCTCGGGCATACTTGCCTTGAGACACAAATAGTTCACCTTCCCACTGCCATATTTCCAATCCAAGGAAATAATGAAGGAGGCCTAAATCCTTCATCTCAAACTCCTTTGCAAGATCTACCTTTCATGAGTGTATCAACTGCTCATCACATGTTAGTATCAAATCATCAACATAAAGTAAAATGATTAAAAGCTTACCCTCAACCACAATCTGGTACAAGTTTGCATCCGCCTCACTCTTGGTGAAACCAAGTCCAGTGAAATAGTTGTCGATCCGAGTGTACCAAGCACGGGGTGCTTGTTTTCTCCCATACAACGCAATTTTGAGCTTGCACACATGCGAATCACTACTGAAGATCTCAAATCCTTTAGGCTACTCAATGTACACCTCTTCCTCAATGATCCCACTAATGAATGCAGTATTCACATCCATCTGATGAATGTGCCAACCCATTTGCGCTGAGAGAGCAAGGATGGTCTGTATGGAAGAATACCATGCGACAGGTGCAAAGGTTTATTCATAGTCAATCCCCTCAATCTGTGAGAAGCCCCAGGAAAAAAATCTTGCCTTATACTTCTCGACGCTCCCATCGGCAACTTTCTTTACCTTGTAGATCCACCTTGATCCTACAACTGATTTTCCCACCGGCATTGGAACAATCTCCCAAGCACTGTTTCTAACAATGGAGTCATAGTCCTCCACCATGGCATCTACTCATGTGGGCACCTGTGCTGCTTCTTCAAAATAATATGGCTCTGTCATAATACATTTTCTCATAAGAGCCATGTATCTAGTATATTGGTCGGGTGACTGTCTCTGTCTATGCTGTGATGTAGGGACTCCTGCATTTTGTGCTGCATCAAGCTTCAGTCTCTCAGCTTCCGTGGTACGCTTCCTGCCTTGTCTGATGTTTGGTTCTGGATGAGTGGAATCCTCCACTCCATGAATCTCCTCCTGTGGCTGATCCACATCCAGAGGCTCATCTTTGGGAACAAGAAGTTCCTCTTCCACATGCAAGTGTAGCTCCCTCTCAAGAAACAACTTCATGGCTTTCACCTCATTGAATTTTATATCCTGTTGCACAACAGTCATTTGACTATCTGGAAAATACACACGATAATTATGGGGTGTTTCTGTGTACCCCACAAATATCCCAACTTCTGTAGTCGGCTCTAGCTTCTTCCTGGCGTCCTTCTTCACATGAATGTAAACAAGTGAGCCAAAAATATTCAAATGAGAAATATCAGGCTTCTTACCAGTAAAATCTTCTTCAGGTGTACTCATGCCAAGTACTCTATGAGGACAATTGTTTTGCACATAAACCACAGTGTTGCATGCTTCTGCCCACAAGTGCATCAGTAGGCCCTAGTCATGTAGCATCGCTCGTGCAACACCCACGATTGTTCTGTTATTTCTCTCCATGACCCAATTCTGCTATGGGTTATTAGGTGCTATGAGTTCTCTTGGAATTCCTTCTTTGCTACAGAAGTCTTTGAATTTTCCGGAGATATATTCACCACCATTATCACTCTGTAGAGCTTTCACCTGCTTCCCCAGCTCCTTCTCCACCAATTCCTTGAACTCACAGAACTTTGAGAAAGTTTCACTCTTCTTCTACATGAAGAAGATCCAACATCTACAAGAATAATCATCAAAAAATTTCACGTAAAACCTATGTTTTTTTGTTGAAGCAACTGAGAATGGTCAACACATGTCTGTGTGAATTCTCTCCAGGATCACCGAAGCATGGTTCTCCTTCTCATGAAAGGTGGTCTTCATAAACTTGCCATTTGTACATCCTTTGCACTGATCTGACTGTGCAAGAGTACCCTTGGGAAATCCAGTAGAAATTTGATGCAAAATTTTCAAAGCACCATGGTGAAGATGGCCCAATCTCCTATGCCATAACTCGCCCTCATCCCGGCTCACCACTTCTTCTGCTTTTCCCACGATTACAGCGCAGCCATCTAGATCTAGCTTGTAGATATTCTTAATTCGAACCCCTATCTTCTTAGTTTGACCCGTTGTTTTATGTCGAAGGAAGGCTTTTCCCTCACTGAAAACGACATCATAACCTTTGTCTTCCAGCATTGCGACCGAGACCAAGTTCTTCTTCAGAACTGGAACATGCATGACATTCTTCAACAAGAATGGATTACTAGACTCCCTCTAAAAGGTAATGTTCCCAATGCCAGTCACACTATACTGACCATCATCGCCCATCTCAATATGCATCTGGAGGTCCTTCTCCTCCAAGTCACTAAACAACTCTTTGTCTCCCGTGATATGGAAAGATGCACCACTATCAAGATACCACACCGATCCCATGTAGCTTAAAACCAAGCATGTGATCAAGGAAAAATGCAGCTGAAATTGTGAGGCTAAGGCCTCTCCAGCTGCAGATCTAGTATCCTGCTTATTCTTCCTCTTCTATGGACAGTTAGTGGCGAAATGTCCATGCTCGTGACAGTGAAAACACTTCACTTTGGACAAGTCCTGCTTCTTTCCTTTCACACTGGATTTAGAAGGATTTTTCTTCCCCTTCCCTTTCCTTTCTTTGGCAGCCAAAGTGAAATTCTCTTCATCTTCATTCTTTGATGAAGATCCATCCCTGGTACCCCGCCTTATCTCCTTCTGCACAAGATCTGACCAAAGTGGCTCCCATCCCGGTAGTTTCTCCCATCCATTGACAGAGTCTTCGTATCTATGCCAACTCTTCGGAAGCCCAAGGAGAGCCAAGATCACCAAGTATTCTTCATCAATAGTAACCGCCACATTTCCCAGCTCATCCTTGCAGTGGAAAAACGTTTTGAGGTATTTTGGAATACTGTCGCCTTTCTCCATTTTATTTTTCTGAGCTTGTCTTTAAGCGCCAACTTCCTCTGGTCACTTCTGCTTTGGAACAAGTCTGTCAAAGCGTTCCAAATTAAGAGTAGAGTGGATTCCTCATGAAGGCTGGAAAAAATATGATCCTTCACACCTTCCAATGGAATCCTCCTCGTCTTTGCAGTCTTCTTTTTCCATGCATCAAGTAATGCAGCATCGATAGATCCCGATTTAGGAACATCGCTATCGATGAACTCCTTCAGCCCATTATCCTCCAACACTTCCTCCATCCTGTCCTTCTAGGCTATGTAATTTGAGCTCCCATAAAGGGCATACTCCAATCTCAACCTGTTGAAAGACATTTCAATGTATACTCGATTTCTGCACCAAGAATCTTCTGTAGCAAATTCGAATTGTCCACCAGCACAAACTCACTTCACAATTACAATCTTCAATCAACAACGCTCTGGTACCATGTAGAAATTATATGCACTAAGCATGCATATGTCTAAGATCCACCTGATCTCACACTATTTAACTTTATGCAAGATACTGAATCTATTCCACTTTTTAATCTTTTGCGGAAAAATTAATTGCACACACATGTGAAGCATAAACAAAAATTATCAATCGCACATAACATAGTTTTTAACCGAGAAAGACTGAAGCTGAAAACCCCAAATATATATTATGTAACATGGAGACCATATGAAAATCTCATACAAACATACAAAGCTTATCACAAGCCCTCAGTTCAGTACAATTGTCATACACTAATCAGGCCTAATCTTGCAAATCCATGCATCGATCTTTTCCACCTGCTAGCTTGCCTCCACTGCGCAATATCTGTTGAAGAATAGCTCTGAGTGAATTCAAATTACTCCATCCTTGACTGCGCAATCCTCATTGGCATCTCCACTGAGTGTGTGATGCAATCAATGCATCATTATAGTCACAACAAATAGTCTATCTTGCCATTTCACCTATCTCTCCACTGGTCTCCACTGAAACTGCCATGCACTGTAGTTAACTGTTGTATTGTTCAGTTGATTAACGAGTTATTATTTGTGAATTAATTAACTAATTAAGTCACTCCACTCTCACTAGTGTACCAATCGGTTAGACTAGATACAACTAGCTCAACTGAGTCTAACTGAGTTAAACTAAATACAACTCCATAACTACTTCTTCCAATTGTGTCATAACTCTGCCACTTGAGTTCTAACTGAGTCCTCCATGCAATAGCTCCATTAAAACCTTAGGAATATCGTAATTCCTTTTGTCAGCTGATGTGACACATCTGTTCACTGAACTGAAGTGCTCCAAGAGAATAAGTTGTTGTTTAGAGTTTGATTATTATTAAGAGCTAACAATAATCGACATGCATCTATTTTTAGATTTACGATCTATAGATAGACTTCGCCCAATATTCTAAAAATAGAATTTCATCTATTTTTCCAACTTGATCAACCATCCACAAATAGCATCTTGCAACTTCTGAAATATGATCATCATGTCTAAAAATAGACTTGCACCAAAGATAGCCTATGGGCCCGCTTAGTGAAGGCGACTCTTTTCATTAAGCCCATCATCTTGTTGAATCTCAACATGAAGGGCTAGGATGAGGAGGTCCAAAAGGCTGCATCGAAGGGCTCGAAGACAGCTACAGAGGGCGAGGGCACTATTGACTAGCCGAGGACGATCGCTTGAGAGAAGCCCGAGATGATTTCATCATGAAAACATTCGATGAGCTGGGATTAGATATGGGAGGAGGAAGACTAGGGAATGTGCCAAGCAAGGAGGAATCCTTGTAGAAGTCGGGTGAGACACTGGTCAAAGGGTCGATGGTTTGCTTATTGGCCATCGAAGAGATAGTGGACTTAGGGGAGGTCTGAGACTTCAGCTCATAGTACGTCAACTGGTCAATGGTGATTATCTTTCCATTATGGGGAAAGGAAATCTTGCGGTGGACCATGGAAGGGATAGCAAACATCGCATAAGTGTAGCTACGACCTAATAGAATGTTGTAATATAAAGGGGTGTCTATGACTTCTACGTCAACGCAAACAGTCTTGCCCACAAGAGTAATAGGACAATTGCGGAATACGCCAATGGGCTTGGAGGTGTGGCCATCCCACGCTCAGAGAGTGATCATGGAAGAAGCCAACTCAGGGGATCAAATTTTCTTCCAAACCGAAGTGGAAATCATGTAGGTGGATGCCCCCTCATCAATAATGTAGCAGGAAACGTTAGAGTTCCGGATCTTGACTGAGATTTGGAAAGCAACGAAAGTAGGGAGAGGATGATGTTATGACCAGTCAACATCAAAGACAACCAATTGATCATCGGAAGGATCTATAGTTCCCACGGCTGATAGAAGAGATTTTCATTATGAAGGGAACAATTGGAGGAGTTCCAGCATTGAAATGGCAGCAGGGGATTGTGCCAAATCATCGACTATGCTATACGAATGGGCGGCTTTTCCAGAAGCAACATTTCGATGCAGTGGTCCCTTAGGGATCTTGGTATGAACCTCAGCCCTAGGATGAGGGATCTGCAAGGGACCCTTAGGTGTTGAAAGAGGCTCTGTAGAGACCGAAGGAGGTGGCTCGGGGATAGACGTAGTGGGAGGCTTGTTGTACTGATAGGACTGAGTATGAAGTTTGATGTCTATGGTTGAAGGTTGATTAGATTTCATCATGATAATCTGGTAATCAAGGGTACCAGACGGAAGATGTTAGGTAACAGTGTGGTAAATAGGAGGTTGGAAAAAAGAGGAGGCATGCCGTATCCTGAATACATGCTACCAGGAGGGGAAAAAATGCAAGAGGTGCTAGCCCCCCCCTGAGGAAAATCAGAGCCCATGGGATGTTGAGTAATGATGAAAAAACAAACATGGAACAAAGAAAAAATAGACCGAAAAGTAGAGGGAGGTGCAAGATCAATTGATTACAATGTCAAAACAAGGGCAGAGAGGTGCAGGATCAATTGATTTCAATGTTTTAGAGTCTTGGCGGTGTTAATAAAGCCCTTTTTCGCTTAGGATGTGTCTGTAAAAGTGTGTAGATTTTAATTTTTAAACCCAGAAGTTTGTAGAGAAAAATAAAAAGTGTGTTGTATAGCTGCAAATAAACCTACAAATCATAGTATATAAGCTTGCAAAAACATAAAATAAATGGCTAATAATGCAGTGATCTAAACCCAATGAAGCGGGCCTCTCAACAATTACTTTATATGTGAGAAAAAAAATAATAAAAACACATGAAAGAGCCAAATATATCTAAGTTTAGGACAGATAGGGATCTAAAGGACAAAATCTACTGGAAAGTGGTGCAAAAACAACAACAAATCTGAGGAAAAAGTGTTGCAAAAAGAGGTGGCGAAAGGCTATCTCCAGGAGGGAAATGGAGTGAACCCTAAAGGAAAACCCAAACAAAGTTAAATGAGGTGATTTGAATGGATAACAAGCCAACCTTAAGCGGATCTGAAGGTGAGGTATCAGATCTGAAAAAATGGCTGAAGACTCTAAAATTTCAGACAACTTGCAACAGCAAAAACTCTTCCACAAAAAGTGGAGGGTACTGAAGCCCTAGGGGCCTAGGTTCCCACTTAGTTGAGTAAAAAAGAACAAGTACAAGTCCAAAATAGGCGGAGACGGAGATCAAACAACCCTGAACAAAGGCTCAGACAAACCTAGAAAAATTTCAAAAAAAATCCCGCAAAAATTCTAGGTCGCAGTTTTTGACTTGTTTTCAGCAGAGGTCACACTTTTTGGGCTGTAATGTGTGCCCTGAGGGTCTAGGTCACAGGTTTTGGGCTGAAAAGTGCGACCTGCACCTCCGACACTCTCGGCGGAATATTTCAGAAAAAAAAATTGTCGTCTCAGTTGTGGCTGATGTCTGTCACCTGCACAATGGGTCTGAAAACAAGCAGAAGTTAGAATTTTTATTGTTTTAGGGTTTTATAGGTTAAAAACAACATCAAGAAAATAAAAAACAAGGGGTTGAAGAGAAATCTTAGGTTTTTAAGTAGCTGTATATTCAAGGATCAGAAAAACGACAACGGTCGTAATCATAAACACGTGTGGAGTCGCCAGTTGTTAGTATGAATCTTAATTCCAAGCGTATGAAAAGAGACCACTTTATATGCCCATAAAAAATATCCCTAACAACATAAATGACTGCTAATATCTTTCGATCTCCAGTTAGGTGATCAAGATAAATGCTGCAAAAATCTAGATCTATACATTAGACGACATTAAATAGTAGAAAAAACAAGCGTTACTCCATGCATCCAATATACAAGACAAGAATATATCAAATGAATTTTGTATTAATGGCACCTGGGAGGAAAACACAAGAGGGTGTTCCCAGTTCTCCTCAATGGGATGGGTTCTTGTAAGTCCTCAGCACTTCAAATTTAGAATTCCTCTCTCTTGATGGTGTAGCAAACCCAGACAAAAAATGGAAAAATATGGCTATGATGGTGGATCAATAGTTAGACCAAAAGTTTAGATCCAGAGTGATCTTTAGGCAAAAAAAGGTGATAAATGAATGGGAAAACCCTTCTATTTATAGCAAAATATTGAGTTAGTCTAGATGTTGGTGCATAATTAAAATATTATTAACCGAACCAAGGTCCAACTTTTATGGAATATTTTATTATATTTGTTAGAGGGAAAAGGAATTTAACTTGGGTCAAATCCCTTTATTTGTAAATAATAAATAGATAAATGATTTATTTATCATTTTAAGGATGTGGTTAAGTAATAATAAATAAGTAAATGATTTATTTATCATTTTAAGGATATGGTTGAGTAATAATCAAATAAATAATTATTTATTTAATTATTTACGGGAGATTTAGTCATATTTAACAAAGAATATTATTTAAGTAATGTTTAAATAATTATTCTTAGAAAGTAATAAGATAAATAATGATTTATCTAATTAGTTTCCTTGTTTTGGGTTAAATATAACTAGGAATATTAATTAAACTGTTGTTTAACTAATTATTCCTTGAGGAAAATCAAACAAATATGGATTTATTTAATGTTTTCCCATGGGGTTTCCTGTTTGGGGTTTCCTGTTTAGACCATAAACAACTTAATAAAGGTGGTTGTACTGAGTTATTTTCATAGTGAATGCAATTATACTTAGGGTAAAATTGGTCTTACATGGTGTACTTGGGTCCATCTAATACAAATGGGTTAGATGACCAAAAAATGGTTTAACAACTACCCTCCTGAATTGTGCAATTCCTGAAGGAGACTGTGCTATTGAAGGTGGTTGAATATTGGCCTAATGCCAGATGATGGAATATAGCTCAAAGGAACTCTCCTAAGTGGGCACTCGAATTCCCCCGAGGATGAGAATGGGATTTCTGCTTAGAAACACCCTTGTGCTAAACATCACAGTAGATCGTTAAATAGTTGAAGCGTGCATAAAGTCATAAAATAAAATTCATAAACAATATTCAGAATGCCCTCTATGGATCCAATCCCCTTATATTATTTTTTATCCTCCTCCCCATTGGTCCCACTCATTAAAGATGCTACTCTCATGGAGACTTCCTCCCATTATGACTGCTCTATCCTCCAATATCTCTCCACTACCTCCATGACTGTGTTGTTGATTTGATCAACCTTGACCCCATCCACATGCATTGGCCCCCATTCACACCAAGGAGTGATTTATTCAACTAGATACAATGATTCACATTTACATTAGAAGTGGTTTTATTCCTACTAAATATATTTATGGGTTTCTCTACCCTCTTATTCATCTATCTCATTGACAAAAGAAAATTTTAATATTCCAACTAGCTAAAAGATAATTAGGAATATTACAGTCCTCCCCTCCCAAATATTATTTGTCCTCAAGCAACTGCAAGGATGGATGCTGCAAAATCTTCTCTCCTTCCTAAGTAGCATGCTCATCTGGTAGATTCCTCCATCGAATCAGATATTCCTTAATCAACATGTTCCTTAGCTACCTCTCCCGAGTATCCAAGATAGCTTCCGATTGTAAAATCAGATGGGCCTCATCATTAATAGGTTGGAGATCCATAGTAGCAACTACATGTTTTCCAATGGCCATTTTGAGGTATGAGACATGAAAGATGTTATGGATCTTACTCCCAATGGGGATCTCCAACTCATATGCTACCTCTACAACACGACTAATCACCCTGTATGGCCCATAGAAATGAGGCTTAGGCTTCTCAATGCCCTTATCCTTCAGCATGGATTGCTTGTAAGGTTTTACACAAAGATAGACCAAATCATCCACCTTAAACTGTCCCTCTACCCGACCACGATCTACATACAACTTCTGATGATTTTGGGTTGTAGAAATGTTATCCTTAAGAGCACAGAGTATATCCTGACTCTCTTGGATCCACTATTTGGCTCTAGGAGCCTTGCTTTCTCCAAACATCACATCAACAAAGGATAAAGCATCATATCCATATAGAGACCGAAATGGCCACATGCCGATCAACATATGAAACGTCGTGTTGTAGAAATACTCTCCCAAATCAAGCCAGCGCAACCATCCTCTTTACTGCCCTGCAACATAGTTTCGCAAGTAGCCTTCCAGCCACTTTTTTACTCTCTGTTTTCCCATATGTCTAGGGGTGATAATTGGTACTCGGTGTCAACTCAGTACTCACTAAATGGAAAAACTCCTACCAAAATCCACACATGAAGCGACTATCTCTATGACTGAATATGGTCTTAGGAAGACCATGAAGTCTGAAAACATATCTAAGGAAGAGCTTGGCCAATTGTGAATAAGTGTACCGTGAATAAATGGAAAATAAATTTGGAAACCGGTAATGAAATCCATAGAAATTCTCCCCCATTTCCCTTCTAGGATAGGAAGTGGTTGTAACAACCCTGCAATATGGTTGTTCTCTCCTTTATTCTACTGTAAAGCTATGCACTCCCTGATGTGTTGGAGCACATCCTCCTTGAGACCCTTCCATGAGAATCTCTCCCTAATGGCCTGATATGTCTTTGTGAAGCCTTGGTGGCCTGAGAGTGGTGAATCATGTACTGCATGTAAAATCTTATCCTTGAGATTAGAATCTCTAGTCAAGAAGATTCGGTCTCGATAATAGTTGATCTCATCCATCACTCTATACCTCTCATCAGTCACCTGTCCATCTAGCATCTCACATGTGAAGCGGTCTTTGGAATACTCCCCAACAACTGAGCCTTCCAATCTGTATCCACACTCATCAATGACATTGCTTCTGGTCTCCATGATAAAGCATTCACTACGACATTAATATTCCCTTTGAAATATTCAATGTCAAAGTCATATGCCTGGATTTTTCTAACCCATTTTTGTTGCCTCTCTTGCAGTTGCTTCTGCTCAAGAAAATACCAAAGACCGTTATGATTAGTCTTCACTCAAAATCTACTGCCCACCAAATACTTCCAGAATTTGGCCAATGCATGAATAATATCCAACATTTCCTTATCATGTATAGGATAAAACCTCTCATGAGGCAACAACGTCTGACTCTCAAATGCTATGGGGTGGCCCCCTTGCATCAAGACTGCTCCAATGCCCTCCCTTGAAGCATCACATTCTAGCACAAAGGGTTGGGTGAAATATCCCAATACCAACACCGAGAAACTTTTCATCATTTCCTTGAGCCTATCAAAGGCCCTCTGTGCAGTATCTGTCCAACCAAAGGCTCCCTTTTTGGTCATATATGTGAGTGGTGCTTCTAGTTGGGAGAACCCTTTGACAAAATTTCGGTAGTAGGTGAAGATTCCTACAAACCCTTGAAGTTTTGTTACATTATTTGGCTCTGGCCAATCCCGAATAGCATGAATATTCTCCTCATGGACCCTTACTCCATCCACTCCAATGATGTGGCCCAAATAAAGCATCTCTGTAAGCCCAAACACACATTTGGATAGCTTAGCATAGAATTTTTGCTCCTCTAGAATGTGTAATATTGTCTCGATATGTTGTACATGCTCCTCCCATGTGTGGTTGTAGATAATGATGTCATCAAATAAAACTAGCACAAATTTCCTCAATTAACCATGGAATATGTGGTTCATACAAGACTGAAAAGTAGCCAGAGCATTGGTCAACCCAAAAGGAATAACCAATAACTCAAAGTGGCCATAATGACATATAAATGCAATCTTGGGGATATCCTGATCCCTTACCTTGATCTAATGGTACCCGGATCTCAAATCAATATTTGAAAATAAATTTGATCCCCTTAGCTCATCCATCAGCACATTGATCCTGGGAATCAGGTACCTATTCTTCATTGTCTTCTTATTCGAGGCTCTATAATCAATGCACATCCTCAATGTACCATCCTTCTTCTTCACCAATACCACAGAAGAAGCAAAAGGATTGGTGTTGGGTCAGATATGTCCTAAATCCAAGAGCTCTAGAATAGATATTTCAATATCATCCCTATAGGCTTTGGGGTGCCTATAAGGTGTGGTGATCATTGCTTGGATCCCCTGCTCCAACTCAATAGTATGATCAAATCCCTAGTCTAGTGGCCTTCCCAGTGGTATGCCCCCAAATACTGTAGAATAGCGCTCTAGAATAGACTACACATCGAGGTGGACTAGTGTACCCTTGCCTCCTGCCTCTAACATACGCAGTTCCACTGCCCATTTTGTGTCTCCTCTTTGCAAACCAACCTCCATCCTATGTACATAGACTATCTGAGGTGGATAGGTGTGCATGCCCCTGATCATTTGGTGTTTACCGCTCTTCTTATCTATCCATCCCATCTCCAAGGTCTCCCGACTTGTGGTGACCTTCCCCAGTGTGATCAACCATTTTACACCCAATATCACATTGGTGTTTGGAATATCAAACAAAAAGAAGTGGTCTATCAATGTGTAAGTCCCCAAAGTGATGGTCAATGCTGGAACATACTTTACATACTGCATGTTTCTAGCTCCTGGAAGAAAAACTGAGAATCCCTCTAAATCATCTGTGGGAATGCCCCTCCTTTGTACTAATTGGGTATCAATAAAATTGTGGGTAGCCCAAATTTCTATCAATACCGACACCCATTTCCCCTAAACAGTGCCTCAAACTATTAATGTTAAATGGTTGGGAAATCCTCGCAAAGCTGTAAGGGCTCCTCCAATTGGAGAAAATGCTCCATTTCCACCTCCTCGTGGTGGTGGATCTCCCACTAATGATACAACGCTAGTATCTCCTTCTAAGTCTTCTTCTTCCTCCTCTTTGCCATCAGAGAATACCTCAATATAATGTGCCTTTACGGTAGCACATCGATGCCCTGGTGCCCATGGATCTTGGAAAGTGAAGCAAAACTTTCTCCTCCTTAGATATCTCCAAACATCATTACTAAGAGATCCTTTATCTTGGTTCTCCTTTGAGGGATGAACTTTCATATCGTTCCACTTTGATTGAAAAGAGGAATTTTGCTGAAATAGAGCTTTTGCCCTTAACAAAGCATCTTGTAAGTCTCTAGTTCTCTCACTGGCATCTTGGAGCGTAGTTGGTATAGTGGATTTCACCAACCCATGCAAAGGTTCTGCTAGCCCATCAATAAAAATATATATTATTCTAGTTGTAGACAAATCTAGCACCATAACTAAAAGTTTCAGAAATTCAGAGATGTAAGTCTCCAGATTTCCTGACTGTTTGAGCTTAGCTAGCTCAACAAAGTGTGTCTCTGGATCTATTCGGTCAAATATTTCTACCAACCTCTGGGTGAATTTTGCATATACAGTCACACCTGCATGTCCCAATGTAGATATACCTTGAAACCACCATTCATGTGCTTCACCTTCAAGGTGCATCGCTGCTATCTTAATGGCTTCAATCTCTGAAACTTGGTTCAGCTGAAAATAGATGTTTAATTTCTGTACCCAAGCCTTCGTTGTGCACTTGGGTAACCCATCAAAAGCATGCAGAAAGAATCTACCTAGATTACACGACAGATCATTATTCTGCATGTACCCTCCACCTCTATTGTTCTTACAAGGTATTCTATTATCCTCGATCTGACAGAAATCTTGGAAGTTTAGATGCTCTTTGAACCTTTGAGGTTGGGATTCATATTTTAGGAAGTAGTCACCAAGAGTCTCCTCCTCTTGGGATCCTCCAGCCCCATTTTCTACTGCTATAAATGTAGGCATGGTGGATCATTGTGAAACTTATTGTAATTTTGGTTGCTCACACCAATGACGTGAGGTGGCGAAACTTTCTCCATGTTGAAACCCTCTTGGAATTTCCTTCTATCTTTCCACCCTCATCTCCTTCATTTCTTTGGAAATATCTTGAATAGTTTGGAGAAGAATTTTTGGAAACTATTTTTCATCCATTGCTCCAAATGTTATAGATGTAGTGCCCCATGAGCTGAGCCAAGATTATGCTATGATACCACTATGATATTCCAAAATAGGAAAAAAGGGAATATTGAGCATAAAAATGGAAAATGCAGTAAACATCAATACGTCAAAAATATGAGCAGATCATTGATACATTTTATTATATATGACAACCAAAATGAAGTACAATATCTTGAGGAAAAGACACTCAAGCTAGGAAAAACAAGTCTGCAATGACCCAAAACCCCAATACATGAAACACTGCTACTGCATAAACTGTTGGGAGGCTATGACTACGCAATCCTATTGGAAATAACTACAGCTAGAAAATAGGAATGCATATATCTTTTGATAGGGTTCTCATAAAATTCAGGGATCAAAGATTGGGGCTTTCTAGCACAATTCAAAGATAACCCAGAAAGGATTTCCTGAAATACCCAAGATGAAAAATGCATCCCTAGGGCTGAATTACGCTCTGCAGGTGGGTAACTGATGGGAGGTAGCTGATATTATGAGAAAATATCTGATACTTGTCCTCACTGACTTTCTGGATGAAGGGTTGCTCCCCTCACGAGAAAACAAGCTCAAAAACTTACCCTCCACTGTAACTTCCCTCTTGAATTGCACAATTCCTGAAGGATACTGCATTTCTGAAGGTGGATAAATATTGGCCTGATGTTGGATGATGGAATATAGCTCAAAGGAGTCCCTCTTGAGTGGTCGCTCGAAGTCCCTCGAGGATGAGGGTGAGATTTGCACTCGGAAACACCCTTGTGCTAAACAGCACAACAGACTCCACTAAACAACTGAAGCATGTAGAAAGTCATAAAATAAAATATATAACCAATATTCAGAATGCCCTCTATGGCTGACATCCCCTTCCTTATATGCTTTTTGATCCTCCTCCCCATTTGTCCCACTCATTAAATATGCTACTCTCACGGATACTTCCTCCCATTATGACTGCGATGTACTCCAATATATCTCCACTATATCCATTAATGCATTGTTAATTTGGTCAACCCTGACCCCATCCACATGCATTGACCCCCATTCACACCAAGGAGTGCATTATTCAACTAGATACAATGATCCACATTCACATTAGAAGTGGTTTTATTCCTACTAACTACCCTCTTATTCATCTATCTTATTGAAAAAACAAAATTTAATATTCCAACTAGCTGAAAGCTAATTAGGAATATTACAAAGGACTCCAAGCTATTTTGAACCACATGGATCTTAAAGAAAATAAAAAAAATGAAATTATCCTAGAAATCAATCAGGTGATGAATCGAGAAATGGTAAGAGAAATATGAGAAGTATGAAAGATATTTGTGATGATTTGGATGAATCGAGCAATGGTAAGAGAAATATGAGAAGTATGAAAGATATTTGTGATGATTTTTGATGAATCGAGCAATGGTAAGAGAAATATGAGAAGTATGAAAGATATTTGTGATGATCTGGATGTTAGTTCAAAATTTTCATTGTTTTCTTTTCAACTTTCATCGTTTGACGAATATATTAGATATGAAAATTGGGTACAAGCCATGGATGATGAAATTATAGTGATCGAAAAGAATGATACATTGGATTTCTTGATTTTCTAAAGGATAACAATCTTATTTGTGTGAAATAGGTGCACAAGAAAAATTTGAATGATAAAGTATGAATTGATATATTTAAATAATTACTTGTAGAAAAAGGGTTCTCGCCGCAACTGCGAATATATTTTGGAGAAAAGTTTTCTCTCGTAACCAGATTGCATACTGTAATAGAAGTCTTAGCCACATCAGCTCAGAATAAGTGGAAAGTATATCATATGGTTTTGAAATAAACCTACTTGAATGGAATTCTAGAAGAAGAAATTTATGTGTAACAACTTCCAGGATATGGAGTTGAAGGAAAAGAAGGCAAATTTTACAAGTTGAAGAAATCAGTCTATGGACTCAAACAAGAACCTAGAGCTCTGTATAGCAAAAAAGATAGTTACATGATCAAGAATAGATTTTGTAGAAGCATCATTGAGGCTACCTTGTACACTAAGTTAAAGAAGCATGGACAAATTTTGATTGTTTTCTTATATGTTGATGACATGATTTATATTGTTGATCTTGAGTTAGATGAATTTGAAGTAACCATGATGAAAGAATTTGAGATGATAAATCTTGGTATCATGAAATATTTTCTTGGCATACAAATTGAGCAATCTGAAAAAGGAATTTTTATTTTTCATAATAAGTATGCTAAAGATTTTTTGAAAATATTCAAGATAGAAAATTCTAACTTTCCCCTACACTAGTTGCAACAAATACAAAGGTAAGCATGGATGATGAAGGATCGAATTTTAATCCAACTCTATTCAAAATATTGGTTGGTAGCCTCGTGTATCTCACAACCACAAGGCCAAATATAATGCAAGAAGTTAGTTTTATTTCTAGATCTATAGAGACTCCAAAAGACTCACATTGGATAGAAAGCAAAAAAATATGAGATACAAAGTAGGAACTACATATTTTGGCATAATGCATGCAAGAATAGAGAAGAAGGATTTCATTGGTTATACAAGGAGTGATTTTGTTCGTATTTTGGATGATAGGAAGAAAAAATATGGTTATGTATTCCATCGTGGTTCAAGTGTGATTTCATGGGCATATAAAGAGCATCTTATTGTGCCAATTTTATCAACATAAGAAAAATATGTAGCAGCAACATGGACAACATGTCAAGTAGTGTGGTTAAGAAGTGTATTGGATGGTCTCAAGCAGAAACAACAAGGATGAACAATAATATATTGTGACAACACCTCAGTGATTGCACAATCTAAGAATAATGTGTTTCATCAAAAGAGTAAGAATGTTGATGCTAGTTATCACTTTCTTAGAAAGATTGTGAACAATTGAGAAGTTCACTTGAAGCCTTTTAAATCTAGTGATCAACTCGCTAATATATTCACTAAGCCATTATCGAAAGATGTATCTGAGTTTCACAGAGGAAACTTGGGTGTTCTAACCCTAGCTGAGACATATATCAGAAGATATGTTTGAGTTGTCATAAGTCATGTCTTAGTTTAGCAGTCGTAATTAATGAGGAGTGTTAAAGATAGATAATTACTCTTGCATGTAGAGTTATCTAAAGTTAGAGATTCAGTTAACTAAGTCAAGTTTAGTCAAGTCCAGCTAACTCATACTTTCAATAAATTTTAATTTAGTGTGTGTGTGCATGTTGAGTTATTTTGGACAAGTCTCTAGTCGAAAATGTTTAAATACACCTCATAGAGTTCATTGGAATAATGAAGTTTGTGTGATCAATTAAAGAGTCGCAACTCATGTTATTACGTGTGTGTTAAATTTTGTATCTTTCCTCCTCTTCCTTTCCAACAAGTTTGTACATCGAAGGTGGAAAAACCCACAATACATGATATTATTACTAAGTGATTGTCATTGGGATGGTAAATGAATGGTTAGATTCAATGTAATGAAGCCAGGTGAATAATTATAGGATGAAGTTATTAACTTCTTTTTCTAGAAAAAAATAAAGAGCATAGAGAATCACTAAGATTTTGGCATATGGAACTTATGTAAGTTGTCCACAAAAATATTTCATTATGCAGTCTATATAAAAGCACCATTGGTTGAATGATAAACCATAGAATTTTCATAAAAATATAGCTAAACATATTTTCCTGAGGCATGTTCGTGCGTTGTTTTCCCAATTAATTAATTTGAATTAAAACACCAAGCACTCAAGTGCAAGATCACATTTAAATGCTAGAATAATACTTGATCTCAATTTCTTATCACTCAATCCAAAGATACCTTTTCAAAATGTGTCCCTATGTATAAATGAATATTTTAGTTCGACTAATGAGTTGAATTCAATGAAACTCATGGATGCCAAATAAAAGTTTTGGTGGGCCTTTGAATCCCACGTGAAGGTATTTAGTTGCACGACACTCCACTCTACCACTATAATAAAATGTGTGCTGGCCATTGGAATTCCATGCGGAAATATTTAGTTGAACGAAAATCCATGCTATCACTATAATAAAAATTGTGATGGACCATAAAATACCAAGGGGGTGTAAATTGGACTTGTAAATAAAATTATAATATGAGGATGATCTATCCTAATATTCATTGTAACTAGGTGAAAGTCCATCGAAAAAATTATTATAGGGAAAAAAAAAACACGTCAAACTCAATAAATTGATATATATATGCACATTATTATTTTCACTTAGTATTTTAAGGGACATGCCTCAAGGGTATAATTTAATACAAACTTTGTCCTCAAATATTTTTCTACCAAATTTGACATTGTAGTAGAAACAAAAGCCTAGGATTTGCAAACATTGAGAGTTGATGAGTTGTTCAAATCACTTTTATACCATGAGGAAAGGATAAACAGAATAAGGATTCCACTTTAGAAACTGCTTCCAAAAGTTAGGTTTCTATTTGAAGAGACAAAGGTCGAGGAAGAGGTAGATCGACGGATAGAGGACGAGTCAACATACATGGTGGTCAGAGAGATGGAAGAGAAGAGAAGGAACATGAAAGTGGAAGAAACAACAAAATCTTCAAAAATAATAAAAGAGTTGAAAAATCAAAGGTGTGATGTTTTTATTGTAATAAAATTTGTCAATATTCCCGTGATTTGAAGAAGAAGGTAGTTGATCAAGGAAAACATAGTGTTAATGTCACTAAAAATAATATTGACTCTATGCTCCTATATTTCCATACCATGCATGAACCTTATGACACTGTGTAGCTATTATATAGTGGTTACAGTAACCACATGTCAGGCAACAAGGGTTTGGTTAAAAACCTAGATCAATCTTTGAAGAGAAAGATAAATCTGGGCACTGACAAGACTATGGATGTAGATAGAAAAGGAGAGGTCAATATTATGACCAGCCAGAGGGAGATGAAGACAATTTTAGAGGTATACTATGTCCTTGGTCTCAATCATAATTTTATAAGTGGTGGTCAAATGATGGAGAAGGGATAAAAATATTTTTTTCAAGGATAAGAGTGTGTTATATATGACAATCCCTCAAGTAAGTAGTTGATAGTAAAAGTGCATATGATGAAGAACATATTATTTCCTCTAATTAAGAATTATAGTAATTAGGATAATTCTTTTACAGTTGCATGTTCGAATGATTATTGGTTATGGAACTTTCGGTTGGACCCTTGAACTTCTCTGGTTTGAATTTTGTAGTAGAAGCAGATGGTTATAGGATTGCCTCCCATCAAAAAACCTGCTAGTACTTGTGAGTCTTGCATATTCGGAAAGCAACATCCTGATTTTTTTCCAAAGTGAGTTGTATACAAAGAAAATTAGCCTCTAGAGTTGGTGCATACATACTTATGTCGACCTATGAGGGCACATTCGATTGGTGGAATTTGTTACTTCCTCACTTTCATTGATGATTATAGTAGAAAGACACATGTTTACTTCCTCAAGTATAAGTCTGAAAATTTTGTGAAGTACAAGGAATTCAAATCCTTAGCAGAGAACCAGAGTGATTGTTAGATCAAGGAATTAAGGTTAGATCATGGTGGAGAATATGATTTGAAGGAATTCCATGATTACTGCAAACAACATGGAATCAGAAGGAAATTTCAAACTTGATATACACCACAACATAATGGTGTATAAGAGATAAATAATGAAACAATTATGAACATGGAAAGGAAAATTTTGAAAGGAATAAATTTTTCCAATGAGTATTGAGTAGAAGCAGTTGAATGTGTTGTTTAGTGATAAACATATCCCCTAAAAAGTGTGATGAACAAAGTACTAGAAGAAGGATGGTTAGGTATGTATTGCAGTGTATCTCATCTCAGAGTGTTTTGATCTGTAGCTTATTCACATGTTCCTAAAGATCTAAGAGACAAGTTGGATGATACAAGTGAAAAATTCATATCCACTCCTTATAGTGAGAAATCAAAAGCCTACATGTCATATAACTCTGTCACCAAAATGAACTTAATAAATGAAGATGTTTTGTTTAAGGAACAAGAGTCGTGGAATGGGAGTATAAACAAAAAGTTGATGAAAGTGTGCCATTGATGGAAGAAGAGGATGTAGCAGAATAGGAGAAAGAAGAATCACAAGAGAAGACACCAAGTAGAGTGACACAAACAAGGAGTCCAAGCTGTTTTGAGCCACATGGGTCTTCAAGCATATCAAAAAATCAAAATTCTCCTAGCAATCTATTAGGTGATGAATCCAACAATGGTAATAAAAATTTGAAAAGCATGAAAGGTATTTATGATTATTTGGATGTTAGTTCAAAATTTACATTGTTGTATTTTCAACCTTCATCGTCTGAGGAATCTATTAGATATGAAATTTGGGTACAAGCCATGGATAATGAAATTGAAGTGATTGAAAATAATGATACATGGTACTTTTTTAATTTTCCAAAGGATAAAAATATCATAGGTGTGAAAAATGTGTACAAGACAAAGTTGAATGAGAAAGTAGAAATTGATAGATTTAAAGAAATACATGTAGAAAAAGAGTTCTCGCAGCATCCACGAATATATTTTGGAGAAACATTTTCTCTGGTTACTAGATTGAATACTGTAAGAGAAGTATTAGCCACATCAACTTAGAATAAGTGGAAAGTATATCAGAGGGATGTGAAATCAACTTTCTTGAATGGAATTCTATAAGAAGAAATCCATGTGTAGAAACTTCCAAGATATGAAGTTGAAGGAAAATAATATAATTTTTGCAGGTTGAAGAAAGCACTCTATGGACTCAAACAAGCACCTAGAGCTTCGTATAGCAGAATTAACAATTACATGATCAAGAGTAGATTGTGCAAAAGAATCATTGAGGCTACCTTGTACATAAAGGTAAATGAGCATGGAAAAATTTTGATTGTTTGTTTATATGTGGATAACATAAATTATATTGGTGATCTTGAGCTAGATAAATTTAAATCATCCATGAAGAAATACTTTGAGATGATAAATCTTGGTCTCATGAAATATTTTCTTGGCATAGAAGTTGAGAAATATGAAAAAGGAATTTTTATTTTTCAGAATAAGTATGCTAAATATTTGTTTAAAAGATTCAGGATAGAAAACTAAAACCATCCCCTACACCAGTTGCAACAAGTAAAAAGTTAAGCAAGGATGATGAAGGATCAAATGTCAATTCAACTCTATTCAAAAGATTGGTCAGTAGCCTTGTGTATCTCAAAACTACAAGGACATATATTATGCAAGGAGTTAGTTTTATTTCTAGATTTATGGAGACTCCAAAAGACTCACATTTGAGAGAATGAAAAAGAAATATGAGATACATAGCAAGAACTACTGATTGAGGCATAATGTATGCACGCATATAGAAGAAGGATTTGATTGGATATACATTTAGTGATTTTGCAAGTAGTTTCGATGATAGGAAGAAAACTTATAGTTATGTGTTCCATCGTGGTTCAGGTGTGATTTCATGGGCATCTAAAGAGAATCCTATTGTGACAATTTCATCAACGGAAGCAAAATATGTAGCATCAACATCAACAACATATCAAACAGTGTGGTTAAGAAGAGTATTCGATAGACTCAAGCAGAAGCAACAAGGATCAACAATAATATATTGTGACAACACCTCAACGATTGCACTATCCAAGAATAATGTGTTTCATCAAAAGAGAAATCATATTGATACTAGATATCACTTTATTAGAGAACTTGTGAGTAATGGAGAAGTTCACTTGAAGCCTTGTAAATTTAGTGATCAAATGGCTGATATATTCACTAAGCCATTAGTGAAATATGTATTTGAGTTTGACAGAGCAAACTTGGGTGTTGTAACCGTAGCTTAGACATAGACCAATAGGAATATTTGAGTTGTCATGAGTCATGTCTTAGTTTAGCGGTCGTAATTAAGGGGGAGTGTTAAAGATAGCTAATTACTCTCGAATGGAGAGTTATATAAATTTAGAGAGTTAGTTAACTAAGTCAAGTTGAGTCAAGTCGAGTTAAGTCATATTTTGAGTAAAGTTGAATTTACTGTGTGTTTGCATGTTGAGTTATTTTGGGTGATTCGCTAGTCGAAAATGTTTAAATACCCCTCACCGGGTTCATTATAATAATCAAGATTGTCTGATCAATTCAAGAGTCGCAACTCATGTTATTATGTGTGTGTTAAATTTTGTGTTTTTCCTCCTCTACCTTTCCAACAAGTTTGTACATCTGAGGTGGAAAAAGTCACAATACAAAAGATTATTACTAAATGATTGTCATTAAGATGGTAAATAAATGGTCAAATTCAAAGTAATGAAGCTATATGGACAATTATAAGATAATGTTACTAACTTCTTTTTCTAGGATAAAATAACCACCATAGAAAATCACTAAAATTTTGGCATATCAAACCTATACAAGTTGTCCACAAACATATTTCATTATAAAGTCTATATAAAAAAACCATTAACTAAATAATAAACCTTAGAATTTTCATAAAAAAATTAGCTAAACATATTATCCCGCAACATATTCGTGTGTATCTTTCCCAATTAATTTGAATTAAAACACTAAACACTCAAGTGAAAGATCAATTTTAAATGGAAGAATAATATTTGATCTCAATTGCTTATCAGTCAACCCAAAGATACCTTTCCGAAATGTGTCCCTATCTCTAAATGCGTCTTTTACTTGAACTAATTAGTTGAATACAACGGAACTCATGGATGCCAAATAAAGTTGTGGTGGGCCTCCGAATCCCACGTGAAGCTATTTAATTGCACGACACTCAACTCCACGACTGTAATAAAACATGTGGTGGTCTTTGGAATTCTACGTGGAAATATTTAGTGGCACGAAACCCAACGCTATCACTCTAATACAAATTGTGGGTTATCATCAAATTAAAGCAATAAATGATTCTACGGTGGCGATTTCCATTTCGTCTCTCAGTACATTTATGGGTCCATAGACTAGGATATAAGGCTCACCCAAATTGTGAGGAACTTGTAAATAAAATTACAGTATGAGGACGAAAGGACGAAATACATTGAAACTGGGTGAGAGTAAAAAAGGAATTATGGGAAAATAACAACACGTCAAACCCGTCCAATAAATTGATATTTGCACATTCTTATTTTCACCTGGGTAAAAGTTTATACAAATGCGTACCCTCAACTCAACTCTGCCTGTGTGTTAACCAGTTTCAAAACGAGCTGAATTTGTAGATCGACTCCATTTTGGAATAATGGTACATCTTATATGCACGCATTTTGTAAACAGTGAAACATTATGGATGTCAGGGGTGGATTTCAATTGAGGTTTAGTGGTTTTTTTTTCCGTACCCCCAACTCAACTCTGCCTGTGTGTTAACCAGGTTAAAAACGAGCTGAATTTGTAGATCGACTCCATTTTGGAATAATGGTAAATCTTGTATTCACGCATTTTGTAAATAGTGAAACATTATGGTTGTTAGGGGTGGATTTCAATTGAGGTTTTGTGGTTTGCTTTTTTTTTTTATCAAAGGTTTTCTTTAGTATGGTGTCTAGGTTGATTTTTTTGAATATTTTGAAGTCTTGGATGTACTGTATTGAGTAACGGTCGAAAAGTAGCAACTAACAAATTTATATGGTCAAAAACTGGTAACTCGAAATTTAAATAGCAATAGAATATCAAGAATGGTAACAGAAAAAATTGAAGTGAAAGATTTTTGTTATTTAAACTGGTTTTTTGATTGTATATATGGATTCAGCATGCTTCCAAAAAGTCAACTCAATTTTAAAATGGAATAGTAAAATAGAAGGGAGAATATAAAGAAAGTCTCGAAGCTTTTGGATTGAAATTGTCATATATTCGGAAGAAGAGATTAAAGAGCATTCTTCATATGTTGAAATGAAGTGATTGAAGACAAAGAGTTTGATGGATGAAACACATTTAGTGTGTTGGATTTAATTTCCAAACTGTTTTCTTTATTCATTAAATTTAAACCTCAAGAGATTTAGTTTCTTCTAATGTTTAGTAAATATGTGATTAAGATAGATCTATAATGGTAATTTTTCATTGTTGATGATTACTCGTTTTCCTTTTTATTAACAAGCAACTACATTATTTTATCTTTAATTACTTTTTTCTTTGGAGCATCATAATATTTGACTAAGGTAAACATTAATACACATATATAAAAAGAGGGAGTTCCTACTAAAATATATTAGTTAATAGGGGTATTCAAACAATTTATTTAAGTTTTATATTGAGATATTTATAAGATATTTTTTTTTAATTACTTTATCTTTATAAAATTATATTATTTAAGATAGACATGAAAATATTTTCTTTATTATTTAAGAGTAAAAGAGAAATATCAAAGAACCAAGTAAAATAAAACTGTAACACTCTATTACCCTACTGTAAAATTAGTATCTTAATTTTGTTTTTTTTGTTTTAGTTAATATTAATGAAAATTATTTTTATTATTTTTTTATGATCGCATACTTACACATGTCCTATAACATATATCAACATAACCATAATCTTTTTTTTACCTTGTAACTATTTTACTCCATGTATCAACATTATTACTATCATATAAACAATATAATAGCATTACTTTGCAAATTAACAATAGTCGTTATGTATCAGCATTCTCACTATGATATATAACAATAATAATACAATAGCGTTATTTTGCAATTGAACATTAGTCGTTAGATAACTATTGACTAGTTTTAACATGATATAAAGTATTACATAAACTAACTTTTGGGTTTATTGCCATTCACAAATCTACTGACATTGTTTGTAAATGTTTAATGGGTATTCTGACGGTAATTTACTTTCGGGTATAATGTTACTATCTGCTCCCTCCTAATTATCGTTTTTCTGTACTTTAGTATTTACAATCACTTTTGGAGATATTTTGCTAAATCTATTAGGATCTTCGTAACTTTTATTTAATTGTTTGTTCAATTTGGTTTAATGCCGGAGGCTCCATTATCAATGCCGGCGATTAATATTCGGTGACAACTGTGTTAATTCTCCACCGTAGATCTTTCACCACTGAGATCCCACGGCGAAGTTGCATTAGGGTTTCTGGGCTGAGTTATTGACCTTGTTGGTCGTAACTGTTTTTTCATTTGGTGTTTTGCTCGCTGAGCTCCGTCGGTGTGCCTTGAGATACCTACAAATTTTTTGAACAAGTCTTCACTCCACGTCGTTCGCCTATCGGCATTCGCTTCCACTGGTAAGTATTATCTTTCAAGCTAACTGTAATGCCTCCTTATTAGTTTACAGAGGAAAAACAATGTAACTCAACTCTTGCTTTTAGTTTCGGTTTTCTATTTTCCTGAACTTGCTTTTAAAATTTGTTTTCTACTTGTTAACTTTTGTTTTATGTCTGCAAGGTTTCCTTGATATGAGGGGCGGACTTTTGACTAGTTGTTCTCAACTTTCAGGACACCAATGGAGATAAGGTAACCCTCACTACCAACGTTTTTATACTTTCATTAGTTGCAGTTCAAATCCTCGGGTTTATGCTATTCACTCTTTAGGATATTTTCCTTGCAGCTTGGATTATCCATTTTCTGGTTTATTCCACACAGGTAACCTCCATGGTCCATTCCGGATGTTTTCATTTTTCATTCAGTTATACATGGTATAAACAAATATGGGTATTAACCCTCACTATTTTTTTTTTAATTTTTTGTACAGGTATTCTTGGTTTGGCTTTGCGCTCTCAATATGACTGTGTCGAAAAGGCGTCTAATTTTTTCTTAACCTACTTCAACAATTATTCCACATGCAACAAGCCATAGGAGTGAACTAGATTGCAATCGAATTGTTATGTTAGGCCTTGTTTTTCTTCGGTTTCTGTATCTCATCGGACTTTGTGCTCGTAGTACTTTTCAATTTCATCTGGCTGTAGAAGCTTAGCTTTATTTTTATTAAAAAAATTCTCCCGAGTTGCATGCATGCGCTTTCTATGGGGACTTAGCTTAAGCTTCAGAACCCTCAAGCTTTAACCAAGTTTGCTCTGAAATTTCCTTCTCATAGGAAGTGATATTTATATTGTAATTTGTAATTGAACATTTCTGCTTAGAAATTCTATCGTTGAATATAAAATACTCATTTGGTCTTCATGGGTTTTTTCCATTACCCTTTTTTAGTTGTATAAAGTAATTACAGTGCAATGAAAGTTAGTCCGTTGTCTCTAGTTATGATTACCTTTTTTTGTACCTTTTCGGCTATTGAAATCTTATAGAAAGCATGTAATATTCTCAGTTTTCTCATTAAAGAAATGTTAACAGAGTTTTAAATATAAAATGTATTGTTTCTTCAGTTTTCTCCTGAGAGTAGGAATTATTTCCTAGATAAATTCTACTCTGGTTTTATTCTTACTCTAATAATTTTGTCTCTGAATGGTATTAATTTTCTAATAAATTTGATTCCAGAAAGTAAATCTGTAACTTATTTTATTTGTTTTTCAAAATTAGCATTTCTTGGCAAATTGTCCTTTCCACATTCTAAGGGTTAATTTATTTCCTAACTTATAAAGGTTGGTATAAATTTACAGTTTTAAAACATGTATCTCTAATTACAGTACTCAATTGTATGTATACTATGCATGGTTGAATTTGCAGTTTCCTTTTCTAGAGGTTATTTTTCTTTACCAAAATGGCCAGACCATATTGTCTTTGTATTATCATATATACAGAGAACACCCTACACATAACCTTGTTCTGAGGTTCTGTGTTAATATTTCTCTGTGAGGTAGATAATAGATCAATTTTATACTAGCTAGCATCCTACTTTGAAGAAGATATATACTAAAAATTATTATACAATATTCTCAACATACAACTGCTATTTCCTTTCATACATTAAACTAATAATTTCAGTGACCGATAACGAATCTTTTTTTCCTTAGGCCTCAGACTGATGTTGTTCCTCCCTACCTCGAAAGAGGCAATCACGTCCTCGTCTATCCCCCGTGCTCCAATTCTATGCTATGAGAGTTGATAGAAACTATTGGAAGAGACCTCGGGACATTCAGGTCTTATCTTCTATTCCATTCAAATATCAGAAATCAGAGTATTCCACTGGTTACCACCAGCTCAGGAATTCTTCTCTGCAAATTTCCTTTTCCCAGTTACTAAACCGAACCCCCAAACATCATTGGGATTAAGTCTTTATCCTTAAAGGTTGGGTAACTATTTGAAATGATTCTTTCCAACTAACTCTCAGTTCTTGAATTACTTTTTACCATCAGTCTTGTTATTCTTTTATGGAAATCACTTCCATAATTAATTTAATCAAGATTAATTTCTGTTCATAATGTATTGTAAAAGATAAAAATAAAAATAAAAATAACAATAAATGTCTTAATGTCTTAACAACATATCATAATCATAAGTTAGCAACAAGCCAGCTATTACAGCTTTCCCCCCTGGAAGTGAACACCATCCGCGGTGTTACTCATTCTGCTCTAGCAAATAATTTAGGGTACGCTTCCCAAACAAAGCCTTCATCTTCCCAGGTAACTTAATCTGGGCCAAAGTGTTTCCAGTACACTTTAACTTGGGTGATGGATTGTTTCCGGAGCATGATTTCGCTTTGATTGATTATACATTGAGGCTAGAACAAAAACTCGTCGTCCGGTTCGACCTGCAATCAACGAACTTCAATCAGTTTACTCCTAAACTTTAACATTTTTAATCAAGTATGGTATTCATATCCTACCTGAATACTTTGCGAGTGGATTATGTGCTTCAAATCATGTACGTATCGTTTTAATAACGACACATGAAATATTTTGCGCACCTGGATATGATTGGGAAAGGGAAATTGGTAAGCCATAGATCCTACCCTTTCCAATATTTGGAAAGACCCACAAAACCTGGGAGCCAAATTAGCACATGAGGCCCACCTTAGAGTGTTTTTCTTTGGTTTTATCCTTACGTACACATGGTCTCCCACCTCATACTCACGATAAGTCCTTTTCTTATTTGCATACACTTTTTGTCTATCCTGAGCTGCCTTTAAATTTTTTCCAGATCTTCCTTACTTCTAACTCCATTTCAGCTAACATTTCCAGTCCAAGCATCAACTTGGTTTCTAGGCTACTCCAATTAATAGGAGTTCTGCATTGTCATCTGTATAAAGTTTTGAACAGACTCATCTTAAGGGATTCCTAGTATTCGTTATTGTATGCAAACTCCACTAGGTGTATATATTCTTCCCACCTAGTTGGTTGTTGCATTACATAAGTACGTAACATATCCTCTAGGATCTGATTTACTCGCTCCATTTGCCCATCTGTCTGCGGATGGTAAGCAGTGTTGAAATTAATTTGAGGTCTCAATCCTGTATACAACGTTTTCTAGAAAGCTGAAGTAAACTTCAAATCCTTGTCAGATATGGCAGTCTTTGGGATTCCAGGCAATCTAAATATCTCTCGCATAAATATGTCTTCTATTTGAACTGTTTTGTAACTGGACTGCACAGGTATAAAATTTGCTTCTTTTCTTAATCAATCCACCACTACCATTATAGAGTCATTATGCTTCTTTGACCTTGGTAAACGAGTGACGAAGTCTAAATATATCACCTCACACTTCCACTCAGGTATCGGTATAGGTTTCATAAGTCCAGCTGGGTGTCGGTGCTCTACTTTCACTTGCTAGCACTCTAAACACTTGTTTAGATTTTCTACAATGTCTCTTCTCATACCTGGCCAGAAGTAGTTCTTCCTAATTGCTGTTAGTATTTTCTGATACTCAGGATGTCCAGAGTAGTTACTTCAGTGATACTCATTTAAAATCAGTTCCTTCAATTCTGTTCAATTCAGAACAAAAATCTTTTCCTTAAAAGTTAACAACCCTTCCTTGTTAATTCCATAATCAGCAGATTTTCCTTGTTTTCTAGACTCTGTTTGTTGCCACATGAACTGGTATTTGGGATCTTTTTTTTTTTTTTTTTCTTTAGAAATTTGCATTCAACCTAACTATAATACAACTCATAAACACCATGTAATTTTATACTTAATGCATCAGCTACTCTATTCTCCTTACCCTTCATATGCTGCATATCAATGTCAAACTCGCTCAGGAAAGCATTCCACCTAGCCTGGCGAGAATTAAGGTTAGCTTGCTTAAAATAACTAGTTAAGTTGCTATGATCAGTTTTGAGTACAAATCTCTTTCCAAGAAAGTAGTGCCTCCAAACCTGAAGTGCATGTACTATTGCTGTCAGCTCCAAATCATAAGCTGAGTATCGTTGCTCATGCTCCTTTAGTTTTCATGATTCATATAAGGCAACAACTTTACCTTATTGTGACAAAGCTACTCCAAATCCTTCTTTACAGGCATCTATGCAGACTTCAAAATCTTTGTTGGGATCTGCTACCCTTAATATTGGAGTTGTGGTCAATAACAGTTTCAACTATTCAAAAATGCCTTGTCGTTCCTTTGTCCATTTAAATATTTTTCCCTTCCTTTGTAATGAATTAATTAGGAAAGTAGTTTTTTTAAAAACCTTCAATAAACCGCTGATAATAACTGGCCAAACCCATAAAGGATCGGATTTCTACCATGTTTTCGGGTACTTTCCATTCCATAATCGTTCTGATTTTCTCCGGGTCAACTGCAACAACTTCAGTAGAAATAACGTGACCAAGGTACTGTATTTCTTCCTTGAAGAAATCGCACTTGCTGAACTTAGCATGCAGCTAATGCTGCCGTAACATTTCCAACACTTTCTGTAGGCGCTGTTTATGCTCTTCTGCATTCTTGGAATAAACTAAGATGTCATCAATAAATATTAACACAAATTTATCTAGATAGGGGTGAAATATACCATGCATCAGCCTCATAAAGGAAGTTGGTGCATTAGTCAACTCAAATAGTAGCATCACAAACTCGTAGTGTTTGTACTTGGTACGAAAAGAAATTTTATGTATGTCTTCGTCTTTTATCCAGATCTGATTGTGTCCCAACCTTACATCTATCTTTGAAAATACTGTAGCTCCTTTCACTTGATCAAACAGATCATCAATTCGTGGTAGAGGGTATCTATTTTTAATAGACAAGTTATTATGCTAGCGGTAATCCATGAACATTCACATGGTGTCTTTCTTTTTCAAAAATAGCACAGGTGCTCCCGAAGGGGATACACTTGGTCAGATGTACCCTTTATCCAATAATTCTTGTAACTGCATCTTTAGTTTGGTTAATTCTGGTACACTCATTCAATATGGTGTTCATGAAATCGGTGATGCTTCAGGTATCAACTCTATGGTAAAATCAATGTCCCTTCTAGGTGGAAAACTTAGTATTTCCTCTGGAAATACGTCCATAAACTCTTCCACTATCGGAATGTTTTCCATCATTGAAGATTTTTCTTTGGAATTAGAAAAACCTACTTGGATGGCATATAACTGACATCCTTTCCTCATGCACTTACCTATTTGAGATGTTATAATTGGACACAGCTTCAAAGGTTTATTTATACCTTGAATTTCCTTATGGGTTCCATATTGCATTTTGTAATATATGAATTTTTCTCTACAATCTACTAACATCCAATGCTTCTCCAACCAGTCCATACCAAGTAACACATAATAGGATCCCAGGGATAATATATTCAGGTAAACAGTTAGTTGTTGTTCACTAATTTCTAGTGCATAGTTCGGAATCTTGGCACAAACCTTTCTCTTTGTTCCCATGGCTAACTATACCAGCCATGGATTTCTGAATTTCTGGCTCAGCAACTTAAAAATATCTAATAATTTGGGACTTACGTAGCTTAAAATTGCACCTGGGTCTACCAAAATAGAAACAAATTGAAATAGTAATTTATCTTCCAATTCTATCATTGTCGGTTGGTAGTCTACCTGCCAATATTACAGGGCTGCATTAATTCTAGGTACAAAACTGGCTACATATCCTACTGTTGATGCCTCCTATAATTTGGTAACTGCCTCGCTCCTTCCTCGCTATGGACAATTTCCATAGTAGTGTTCTTCACCACACCCCCAACACTATAGGGGTGGCTTCTGATTTTGTTCTTGTTCTAGTTTGCTGGAAGTTTTTGTGGGTTTATCTTCTGTAGGAAATCTTATTCTTTGATGATTCCTTCCAAATTTTTTGCTAACTGAGCTTCTGGCAGCATTCTTGAAATTACTAGTTCTACTTTTCTTGAAACTAGAACTACCCTTATTTTCTTTCTTTTTTTGCCAACTTTTACTCTACTCTATCTTTGCTTCAGTTTGCTGGTAACACATTATTGCCTTCTGGATCACCTTTTCCATAGTTTTGGGATTCACAAACTCAATAGGTTCCTTTATATGAGTCGGAAAATAGCTCAGAAACTGCTGTACTTTTTCTTTTTCATCCCTTAAATAGGGAACATAACAGATTTGTTGGGTGTGGAGCCTGATTATCTTGTTTATTTTGTATCACAACGTTGGACCCTTGTACCTTAATGGGGCAACAACGCCACCCGCAATTAAATGCTGCCTATGGGGTCCAAGGTGGGCGGCTGTGACTTTATGGAGCTCCCCCCTTGGCGGGGGGTTTCGGGGGCAGCACCTCCAAAGCTAAAAATAGATGTAAAATTGCCTTGTAAAAGTATAGTAATTTCTAGTCAATCTGGGCCATTCATTAGGCGGATGATATAACAGTAGAAGTTATGTTTAGTTTAGGGTTTTTTTTCCCTAGAAGGAAACCCCTCGCTTGTATCAGGGTATTGTATTGCGGCTATGTATTGTATGTGTATTCTCAGAGCGAGAAATAGATAGGGAGACTATGAGAGATAACACATGATATTACAGTGATTTTTTTGTAGGTTGTGTCTCTTCATTTTGCTTGATAATAGAAAGGAAGGACTGGCTATTCATGGTGGACGTAGCCCAAACTTGGTGAACCATGTATATCTGTATCTCTCTGGTTTTATGTGTTTTGTGTGCTTGTGTTTTCCACATATTTTATGTGTTGTATTGCTCTGTAATATATAATTTTCAAACAACCGGTATCATAGCCAAAGGTCTATTTGGCTGATAAACTCGCAGGAAAGAAGGGTTCTTGGTTCGAGTGGGAGCAATGGAGGAAGATGGTAAATTTATGGTCGAGAAATTTAATGGCCAAAACATCCCACTGTGGAAGATGCAGATGGAAGATTATCTATATCAGAAAGATTTGTGCCTACCATTGAGCAGAAAAAAAAAGAAGCCAATGACTATGACAGATGAAGAATGGGATATTCTCGATAGAAAAGCACTTGGAACAGTATGGTTGTGCCTCGCGGCATCGGTAGCCTTCAATATTTAGAAGGAAACAACAACAAAGGGTTTGATTAAGGCATTGGTGAAACTATATGGAAAACCCTCGGCCACAAACAAGGTATTTCTTATGAAACATTTATTTAATATGAAGATGTCGGAAGGTGGATCTGTTGTAGACCATTTAAATGATTTTAATATAGTTACTAGTCAGTTAAGTTTTGTAGGGGTAAAATTTGATGATGAAGTTAGGGCTACGTTATTTCTGTGCTCATTGCGAGAAAGATGGAATGGTTTAGTTATGGCCATTAGTAACTCTGTCTCTGGATCTAGTACTTTAAATTTTGATGATGTTGTCGATGCTATCATTAGAGAGGAAATGCGACAGAAAAACTCCGGTGAGACATTAAGCAATGCTTTGAGTGCAGAGTCCCGAGAAAGAAAAATGGAAAGAGGAAAGAGTTCGGGATATCGTAGTAAATCAAGGAAAGGTAGATCCAATTCCAAATCGGGGATAGTGTGCTAGAAATGCGAAAATAAAGGAAACCTAAAGAAATATTGTAGATCTCAGAAGGGAAAAGAATGAGACGCACAACAAGAAAAAAATCATAAATCAAATGTGACAGGTGATGTGTTACAAGATGCTTTGATTTTTTCTTTCGAAAATGTTACTGATTCTTGGGTGGTAGATTTAGGGGCCTCATTCCATGCCACACCTGATAAGAAATATTTTCATGACTATGTTCAAGGATATTTTGGACAAGTCCGTTTGAGTGATGATAAACCCTGTAAAATTGTTGGAATGGGTAAAGTTCTTGTAAAACAACAAAATGGAAACCAATGGCTATTAAAAGAGGTAAGGCATGTTCCAGATCTAAAGAAAAATCTGATTTCAACAGGGCAATTAGGCGGTGAAGGTTGTGTGACAAATTTCACAGATAAAACTTGGAAGGTCACCAAAGGCACCCTGGTAATAGAAAAAGTTGAAAAGGTTGGTACATTGTATTTATGCAATGGTATTTCTAACTATGTTAATGATTTAACTTCCAAAGGAGAAGATGTAGCATTATGGCATCATAGGCTTGGACACATGAGTGAGAAGGGGATGCAGATTCTTCACTCAAGAAATTTGTCGCCGGGTTTGAATAATGTTGATTTGGAATTCTATGAGAATTGCATTTGTGGAAAATAGAAGAGAGTCAGATTTCTCCGAGTTGGGAAAGGAAAGAAGAGCCAAAAATTAGAACTTGTACATACAAATGTATGGGGACCTATTCAGGTATCATCTCTCAGTGGCTCTCGTTATTATGTTACTTTTATTGATGATTCAACTATAAAAACTTGGATTTATTGTAGTCAGAATAAATCTGATGTATTTGATACTTTCAAGAAATGGAAAGCTTTGATTGAGATTGAGACAGGAAATAAGTTGAAGTGTCTCTAGTCAAAAAATAGAGGTGAATATTGCAGCAAAGAGTTTGCTAATTATTGTTCAGAGCATGGAATTCATAGAGATAATATAGTTCCAAGAACATTACAAGAAAATGGTGTGTTAGAAAGGATGAACAGAACAATCATGGAGCATGCAAGATGCATGATATTGCATGCATGATTGCCTTTACAATTTTGGGCAGATGCTGTAGATACTCTTATTTATCTAATAAACAGAGGGCCTTCAAGTTCCTTGGATGGTGATATTCTAGAGGAGGCATGGACATGTAAAAAGGTAAACTACTATTTTTTAAAGCCTTTTGGTTGTGAGGCCTTTGTCCATATTAATAAAGAAAATAGAACAAATCTTGAGGAAAAATCAAAGAAATGTACCTTTATTGGATATGGTGTTAATGCTTTTGGTTATCACTTATATGATTATGGAAATCACAAAATCATTAGGATAAGAGATGTAATATTCAATGAAAATGTCTTGTAAAAGAATCAGTTGCAGGAAGGAAACATTAAAATGAAAACAAAGAATACACAGTTCTTGATGAGATCACAGAAAAATTAAATGTGCTTGAAAATAATAATAATAAACAACCACAACAGCAACATGCACCTCAAACACCTGAAAGTGGTGTCAGAAGATCTACCAGGATAAGTAGACCCCCTGACTGATTTTGGTGAACCCGAATGTTATGAAGAAGCAATGGAGTTTGAAACCAAGAAGAAGTGGGAGCTAGCCATGGAAGAATAGGTGGAATCTTTAATACATAACCAGACTTGGGACTTAGTCAGGTTTCCTACAAGTAAAACAACATTGCAGAATAAATGGGTTTACAAGCTAATTGAAGAAGATGGAGGAAAACAGAGGCACAAAGCTAGACTTGTGGTGAAGGGGTTTGCACAGAATAAAGGTATTCATTTTGATGAAATATTTTATCCTTTTGTTAAGATGACTACAATCAAAACTATTTTAAGTCTTGTAGTAGTGGAAGATTTTCATCTTGAACATTTAGATGTAAAGACAACATTTCTCCATGGAGATTTGGAGGAAGATATCTATATGCAGCAACCAGAAGGATATGAGGTCAAAGGGAAGGAAAAATTAATGTGCAGGCCAAAGAAGAGTTTGTATGGCTTAAAACAGGCTCCAAGGTAGTGGTATCTAAAATTTGACAAGTTTATGTCTGAACAAAGTTATACTACATGTCACTCTGATCATTGTGTTTATCTGAAAAAGAAAAATGATGGAACCTATATTATATTATTATTGTATGTAGATGACATGCTTGCTGCAGGGTATAACATGCATGAAATAAATGTGCTCAAAATAAAATTGGCAAATTCATTTGCAATGAAGGATTTGGGAGCTGCAAAACAAATCCTTGGTATGAGAATAACTAGAGACAGGAAAAATCGCAAATTAAGATTGTCTCAGAATGAGTACATACAAAAGGTGTTGAAAATATTTAATATGAAGAATGAAAAACTAGTTAATACACCTTTTTCTAGCCATTTCAAACTTAGTAAGGAGATGTGCTCTAAGACCCAAGAAGAAATGGGTTATATGTCTAAAGTTCCATATGCATCAGCAGTTGGAAGCTTAATGTATGCAATGGTATGCACAAGGCCTGATATTGCACATGCAGTGGGAGTTGTAAACAGGTACATGAACAATCCAGGAAAAGAACATTGGATGGTAGTGAAATGGATTCTCAGATATTTGAGAGGTACCAAAAATCAAGCATTATGCTTTGGTGGTTCAAACATTTCTCTACAGGGATATGTTGATGTAGATATGGCAGGTGACAGAGATAATAGGAGGATAACTACTGGGTATGTATTTATTGTAGGTGGAACAGATGTTAGTTGGGTTTCAAAAATAGAAAGTGTTGTTTCACTTTCAACAACAGAGGTAGAGTATGTTGCTGCTACAGAGGCTAGTAAGGAAATGATTTGGTTACAAAGGTTTATGGATGAATTGGGTAAGAATCATGGTATGGGAATGTTATACAGTGATATCCAAAGTGCCATTCATCTTGAAAAGAACTCAAAATTTCATTCCAGGACTAAACACATATAACTCAAGTACCATTTCATATGTTCAGTGTTGGAAGATGGACAGTTGAAGCTGGAAAAGATACACACTAGCTAGAATCCTATTTATATGCTAACCAGGGAGAAACTGAGAATATGCTCAATTTAAATTGGTCTTAAAGTATGATGATGAAGATGAGAAATAGCTAGGTCCAAAGTGGAGTCATTGTCTAGCAAATGAAGCAGCGGTGGAGTTGCTACAATCAGTCTCCAAGTGGGAGATTGTTGGGTGTGGAGCCTAATTATCTTGTTTATTTTGTATCACAGTGTTGGACCCCTATAACTTAATGGGGCGGCAACACCGTGCATAATTAAACGCTGCCTGGGGGATCCAAGGGGGATAGTTGCGACTTTATGGAGCCCCCCCCTTGGTGGGGGGTTTTGGGGGCGGCGCCCCCAAAGCTAAAAATAGATGTAAAATTGCCTTGTAAAAATATAGTAATTCCTAGTCAATCTGGGTCATTCATTAGGCGGATGATCTGACGGTAGAAGTTATGTTTAGTTTAAGGTTTCTTGCCCTAAAAGGAACCCCTCAGTTGTATGAGGGTACTGTATTGTGGCTGTGTATTCTATGTGTATTCTCAGAGTGAGAAACAGATAAGGAGATTGTGAGTGAGAACAGAGGATATTACAATGGATCTGTTGTAGGTTGTGTCTCTTCATTTTGCTGGATAATAGAAAGGAAGGACTGGCTCTTCGGGGTGGATGTAGCCCAAACTGGGTGAACGACGTATATCCATGTCTCTCTGGTTTTGTATGTTCTACGTGCTTGTGTTTTCTGCATATTTTATGTGTTGCATTGCTCTATAATATATAATTTTATAACACGAGTAAGGAAGTAAACTTGGTGATGTACTCAACCATCTTCATTTGTCCCAGCTTTAAGTCATGGAACTCTCTAGATTTTTCATCATAGAAGCATTCAGTTAATTATTTATCCTTGAAATAATGTTGGAACGTATCCCAAGTCACATCCTCATCATCTATACTACGGAAATTTTTCACTTCCTCCCACCATAGTGTGGCCTTCTCCCTCAACTGATAAATGGCCAATATAGATTTAAGATTACTGTTGTATTTGTAAACTTGAAAATATTTTTTCATGTTTATCAGCCATGCTTCAGCCACCTTCTCCTCAACTCCATCAAATTTCGGTGGTTTTATTGTTCAAAATTCACCTTGTAGTTCCACTTTCTGTCTCTTAACTTCTTTCTGATCGGACACATTATCTGACTCAGCCTCACTGTAGTTTTATTTCTATTACTCCGTTGAGATTGAATTCTTTCCATTCTATCAGTGGCATGGTCTCTTGCTTGTTTCTCATTTCCTTCTTGTAAATCCCTATTAGCACTGGGTTTTTTCTATCCCTTGATTCTGTTTGTCTGAGAGGATTTTTAATATCCTCTCATGTTCTTGCATCAAACACGCATTATCACTTCACACCCTCACCATTTCCTCTTGTGAATTCTATACTATATTTAGCAGAATTCTAGTTTGGTGTTGTTGTTCCTCCAACAGTCTACTTGTTTGCTAGTGCTGATCCACACTCACCTGCAACCACATCTCCGGATTCATTTCTGGTCGGGGTTGGGTTTCCCCAGTGTTCTGGGCTGGCTGTTGCATTTTCTCCCTTCTCATAATGTCTTCTGTTATATTACTTTTTTCTCTCTCCCTCTCTCTCTCTCTGTGCATCAGTATATACACAGCTTAAATTGTTAGTTGACCCAAGAGGGTTCCAACGTACGAACGCTGCTTTGATACCACTTGTAACATATATCAACTTAACCATAATTTTTTTTTACCTTGTAACTATTTTACTCCATGTATCAAAATTATTACTACGATATAAACAATATAATAGCATTACTTTGCAAATTAACAATAGTAGTTATGTATCAACATTATCACTATGATATATAACAATAATAATACAATAGCATTATTTTGCAATTTAACTTTAGTCGTTAGATAACTATTGACTAGTTTTAACATGATATAAAGTATTACATAAACTAACTTTTGGGCTGAGTGCCTTTCACAAATCTACTGACATTGTTTGTAAATGTTTAATTGATATTCTAAAGGTAATTTACTTTCGGGTTATTGTTTCTCTGTACTTTAGCAATTACAATCACTTTGGAGTGATTTTTCCAGATCTATTAGGATCTTCGTAACTCTTTATTTAGTTATTTGTGCAATTTTGTTTAATTCCATAGGCTCCATTATCATTGTCGGTAATTAATATGCGGTGACAGTGTGTTAATACTCCACTATAGATCTTTCACCATTGAGATCCCAACACTAAGTTGTGTTAGGGTTTCCAGGCTGAGTTACTGACATTTCTGGCCGTAATCATTTTTTCATTTGGTGTTTTGCAAGCTAAGCTCTGTCGGTGTGCCTTGAGATACCTACGATTTTGTTTAACAAGTCTTTACTCCGTGTCATTGGCCTTTCGGCATTCGCTTCCACTGGTAAGTATTATCTTTTAGGCTCACTGTAATGCATCCTTATTATTTTACAGAGGAAAAACAATGTAACTCAATTCTTGCAGTAGGTTTTAGTTTCAGTTTGCTATTTTCTTGAAATTGCTTCTAAAATTCGTTTTCTACTTGTTAACACTTGTTTTATGTCTACAAGCTTTCCTTGGAATGAAGGGCGGACTTCTGACTGGTTGTTCTCAACCTTCAGGACACTGATGGAGATACGGTAACCTTCAATACCAACATTTTTATACTTTCATTAGTTGCAGTTCTAATCCTTAGGTTTACGCTATTCACTATTCCGGATATTTTCCTTGCAGCTTGGATTATCCGTTTTCAGGTTTATTCCACACAGGTAACCTCCGTGGTCCATTTCGGATGTTTTCATTTTTCATTCAGTTATACATGTTATAAACAAATATGGGTATTAACCCATACTGTGTTTTTTAATTTTTTGTATAGGTATTCTCAGTTTGGCTTTGTGTTCTCAATATGACTCTATCGAAAATACGTCTAATTCTTTCTTAACCTGCTTCAACAAGTATTCCGCATACAACAGGCTATAGGAGTGAATTGTATTGCAATCCAATTTTTATGTTAGGCCTTGTTTATCTTCGGTTTCTATAGCTCACTAGACTTTGTGCTCGTAGTACTTTATAGTTTGATCCGGCTATAGAAGCTTAGCTTTCTTTTTATTAAAAATGTTCTCCCGAGTTGCATGCATGCGCTTGCTATGGGGACTTAGCTTAAGCTTTGGAACCCTCAAGCTTTAACCAAGTTTGCTTTGAAATTTCCTTCTCATAGGAAGTGATATTTGCATTTTAATTTTTCATTGAACATTTTTGCTCAGAAATTCTATCGTTGAATATAAACTACTCATTCGGTCTTCATGGGTTTTTTCCTGTTACCTTTTTTTAGTTGTATAAAGTAATTATGGTGAAATGAAAGTTAGTCCATTGTCTCTAGTTATGGTTACCTTCTATTTTACCTTTTCCTCTATTGAAATATTATAGAAAGAATGTAATATTCTCGGTTTTCTCGTTAAAGGAATGTTAACAAGGTTTTAAATATAAAATGTATTGTTTGTCCAGTTTTATCTCGAGAGTAGGAATTATTTCGTGGATAATTTCTACTCTGGTTTTATTCTTACTGTATTAATTTTGTCTCTAACTAGTATTACTGTTCTAATAACTTTGATTCCAGAAAGTAAATCTGTAACTTATTTTATTTGTTTTCAAAAATTAGCATTTCTTGGCGAAGTGTCCTTTCTGCATTCTGAGGGTTAATTTCTTTCCTGAATTATAAAGGCTGGTATAAATTTACAATTTTAAAACATGTATCTCTAATTACAGTACTCAATCATATGTATACTATGCATGGTTTAATTTATAGTTTCCCTTTCTAGAGGTTATTTTTCTTTAGCAGAATGGTCGGACCATACTGCCCGTGTACTATCATAGATACGGAGAACAACCTACACAGAACATTATTTTGAGGTTCTGTGTTAACAATTCTCTGTCGAGTAGATAATAGATCAATTTTATACTAGCTAGCATCCTGCTATGAAGAAAATACATACTACAAATTTTCATACAATATTCTCAACATACAACTGGTAATTCCTTTCATACATTAAACTAATAATTTCACTGATAGATAACTTATCCATTTTTCCTTAGGCCTCTGACTGATGTTGTTCCTCCCTACCTCGAGAGAGGCAATCATGTCCTTGTCTCTCCCCCATGCTCCAAGTCTGAGCTATGAGAGTTGACAGAAACTACTGGAAGAGACCTCGGGACATTCCGGTCCATTATTCTATCTAGTCAAATATCAGAAATCATAGTATTCCACTGGTTACCACCAGCTTAGGAGTTCTTCTCTACAAATTTAATTTCCCCAGTTACCGAACTGAACCCCCAAACCTCACTAGGATTAAGCCTTTATCCTCAGAGGTTGGGTAACTGTTTGAACTGATTATGTCCAACTAAATCTCAATCCTTGAATTACTTTTTACCATCAGTATTGTTATTATTTTATGGAAATCACTTCCATAAATAATTTAATCAATATTAATTTCTTGTAATATCCCAAAATCGAGAAAATCTACACTATTGGGAATATCTTAAGATATTCCAAATGTGGAGCTACAGTAATATGTAAACACAAAAATGGAGTAGCAGTGATAAACCAACTCATTAAATGAGAGAAGAGCTCATAGCCATATTATTAAGTTACAACAACAAAATGTATAAAATATCTTGAGGAAAAAGCTACTCAAGACAGGCAATAATCAGCCTCAAGAAACAAGTACATAAAACATGACAAAACACTGCTACACAAGAGTGCCCAAGCTACGGCTGTGTAGTTTTATAAAGAGAAATTGCTGTTAACATATGTAAATACATAGATGTACAAATTTATGGCTCATACAACATTGGGAGAGAAGATCTATGCTCCCAATCACTACCTCAAGACAATCCGGGAAGGATTGGCTGAAATATGCAAAACTACAAAATGTCGAAGTTGCAGGGTAGCAGCTACAACTCAAGAACTAGAAATGGATGGAGAAGGCTGAAGATGCTACATCCAATGAAAATATCTCCTCCAATGGATATTCCAAGTGAAAGGTTGATCCTGACACTGAAGATCTCACCCTCCAACAAACATTGCACTCCCTCACTACAAATACCAACTAAGAATAACGTAGTCACTGAGGGATACTGCGATGTAGGTGCAAGAAAAAGAGTTGGACAAGTGCCAAGATCTACAATATGCTCCAAGGGATTCCAAATTGATCTCTCAAAGGAAAGAGAGCCTCCTCCTCTGAAAAGCAAGTGATGGAAGTGGTGTTGTGAACCCTCACTACAACACCCTACAACACAACATTATTCTGCTGCAGAAATAACACTGTAGCTAAAGGAGGATGCTTGGCCTCAAGCTTGGATGTGAGGAAAATCAGTACAACTCCTTCAAGAGGCCTCTCAAGAAAGGAGAAGGATTCCTAAATAGGAAATCCTTGTGCTAAGCAGCACTGCAACTCTGCTAAACAGCAAGAGAATGCACAAAGTCTAAACAGACAAAGAAATCAATAATCTGAATCATGCCTTACAATGGCTGCCTTGCCCTCCTTTTAAACAAATGGGAGCCTTCTATCCATGGGTCCCACTCATTAGGTTTTCCTCCACCAAATAACCCTCCTCCCATTCATATTGTGCTATCTTTCCAAGTGTTCTCCACCTCCTATCCCAGAGTTGTTGACTTGGTCAAACTTGACCTTGCCTCCATGTAAATGTCTTCTTTCACACATAAGGGTGTGAAATCCAGCTCTTATGACTATCCCATTTCACATTTGAGGGATTTTATTCATGTTTTTAATATTCATGGGCTTCCTTACCCATTTATTTAGCCTCTCGGTGATAAAAACAAAAATTTAATATTTCATTTAGCTATGTGCTAAAATGGGAATATTACAGTCCTCCCCTGCCAAATGTTGCTTGTCCTCAAGAAAATGCAAGGATAGAACTGGACAGTCTCCTCCAAAGTCATGGATTCTGAAATGTGTCAAGGAACATCTTCCCCATGTGGATCCTCCATCCCCCAAGCAATCATCCATACAAAATGAGTTACCTCCCAACATGGAAACTCCTGAAAATCCTCTTCCACCTTTGGCTCCTACAATGTAGGTGGGCTGAAAATATGATCCTGGTAGAAAAAATAGACTACCCCACGCTGTTCTCCTCTCCACTTCGGATAAGTGCAGAGTATATGTTGATCTTGGGCTGCAATAATATTACCCTCAAGTGGCAAGATGAAAACTAGACCCTCAAGGATCTCTCCTCCAACGTTATGAAACATGTTGTCACAAATCATCTCATATGTGATGAGTTGGAAGTCACCATCATATGGCATAAAATCAATCCCATGGCTCACCTCATAGAAGAACAAATTTTTTGCTAGGGTGGCCATACTACCTCTCATGCTCCCATTAGAACATGCAATGCAAACAATGTGGGAAATCTCTCCCCCAAGGGACACATCCAACCAATGTGCCATTCCCCCAACCATGCTTCCAACAAATATAAAAACAACAGCAACATAAGGAACCATAATGAGAACCGTGCTTGCTGCCATATGTAGCAAGGGAGAAGGACAATGGTCCCTCAAATGTAACCAAAGCAGTTTGACCCTCAACTACAAAATACTGTGACAAAAAGTGTGGTTTCTTAACCACTTTCTTTTTGTCCCACTCTCCTCATATGTTTGGAGAAAGTGAATGATGTATGGTGCAAAGTGAGCATGTTCTCCAAAATACATATCCTCCCCAAGTCCTCCTAGGGAGTGGTCACCAATACTACTCATGGCCTCAAGTAGACAATGAGGTCTAGAAAAAATAATGCTCCCCCTTGGAGCATCATCCTGAACATGTATGGTTAAGGGATGCATATATACATGATACAAATCATTATTCAAACAAACAATACCCTTACCATATGTCTTGCTCATGCAAATGGAGTGGCTAATAAATGAGTCTCCTCTCATCCTCAAAGAGAGAAGAGGTGGCTATGCTAACTCTTCCAAAGAGTTATGTATCTCCTCCATCCTCACATGGTCCATGCATCTTCTCAAATGTTGATCATCCAATATCATGCAAGAAAAATTATCCTTGGAATACTCCACCAACATCTGGGAGCTCCAACATAGATCTATCCTCCATAGTGACAGCATTGATGATCTCTCATGAAGAACATTTGTCATATGGTCATCCTCCTCTCTGACATCTCCCATGCCAAATATGCAAAATGGAAGGCTGATATCCTTCCCCTGCTGCTTCTGCCATAGCGCAGAATCTGAAATGAGAGTGGGTAAAGATGATGTTGAGAGAATGCCTCTCACCTCCTTGAGTCTGCCCAAGACTCTCAGTGTTATACAATGACCTCCCAAGGTCTCCACTCCTCTGAAATCAATGAATGGTGCCTCAAAATGTAAAGCACCTCTCATCATCTGCTGATCTGGTGGTCTCCTTGGTGAAATGTCTCCATGCAATGAGACATCATCATCAAGAGTAGACTGCATACATGAATGGACAGACTTGTCCTTGCTCTCACTACGCAATCCAGTATTCCTATTAGGTTCATCAACCTCATGAAATAGACAAGGGTGTGTGCTCCTCATCACATGATGCTGGTCATCCTCCCTATCTCCTCCTTTTATCTCCATAGTTCTACACCCTATCATCAATGGCACATGAGAATCATGAGTTGTGCCTTGATATCTACATGTGAGATCTTGGGGAATTTCTTGCAATGATACAAGAATCCCTCTAGTTGGAGCAAGAGCTCCTCCTTCTTCTACATGAGGTGCTAGATCAACTCTAGAGATGACAACACTATTTCCCTCCTCCTCATCAACATGTATGGGCAACCTCTCAAGAAATGGATCCTCTCTTGAAAAAGAGATCTCCATATCCTCTTGTTCAAAAATATGAGATAGAGGCTTTGCCTATAACAAAGTATGTTGCAAGATGTTAGTCTCCTCCATGGGTTTCTGAAGCGGATCTGAGTTTATAGTTTTCTCCATCACATGCAAGGGTTTTATTTGTTTATGTTTGTTTAACTTCTCCACATGTGTTGCAGAAAGTTTTTCATCAAACCTTCCCATCAATCCCTAATAAACCTTACATAAGAAGAATTATTTGCATTCTTTAAATTAAATGACTCAAATATCCACCACGCGTAGGCCTTACCTCCAAAATGCAGCATTGCTACTCCGATGGCTTCATCTTTAGAAATTTGATGCTGCTGCAAAAAGCTATCTAGCTCTTCCACCCAAACCCTAGCTGAACATGTAGGGGAACCATCAGAGGTACATAGAAGAAATCTATCCACATTATGCTGCTTGCTCCTCCTCACCTTGATCTTGAAAAACTTTGGAAAAGTTATATGATCTCTAAACTTCTGAGTTTGAGATTCATATTCATGCAAAAAACCACTAAGAGTTTCCCTCTTAGGCATTCCTTCTTCCTCCCTCTCTCTCATGGAAAAATTGGGCATGTCACTGCACTATGCATCATAGGATGTGGCTGCATGCTCACACTATCCATAATAAAATCTAGAGTTTGACTCAGTTTCAAACCCTCTTGGAGATTTTGTACACATCTCCCTCCTTATCTTCTTGAAATCTTCATGAATGATTTAAACAGATCTTGGAAGAAGCTTTGTAAGCCTATCCTCCTTTCTTTCTCCACATAATGGAGTCTTCATATTCTCTTTTATTGATAGAATCATGGTTGAGATCCACAGGCTGAGCCAAGATTATGCTCTGATACCACTGTAGTATCCCAAATTCGGGAAAATCTACACTATTGGGAATATCTTAAGATATTCCAAATGTGTAAACACAACAATGGAGTAGCAGTGATAAAGCAACTCATAAAATGAGAGAATATATCATAGCCATCTTATTAAGTTACAAAAACAAAATTTATACAATATCTTGAGGAAAAAGCTACTCAAGATAGGCAATAATCAGCCTCAAGAAACAAGTACATGAAACATGACAAAACACTGCTACACAAGGGTGCCCAAGCTATGACTGCACAGTTTTATAAAGAGAAACTGCTGTTAACATATTTCAATAAATATATGTACAAATGTATGGCTCATACAACATTGGGAGTGAAGATCTATGCTCCCAATCACTACCTCAAGACAATCCGGGAAGGATTGGATGAAATATGCAAAACTGCAAAATGCCGGAGTTGCAGGGTAGCAGCTGCAACTCAATAACTAGAAATGGATGGAGAAGGTTGAAGATGTTGCATACGATAAAAATACCTCCTCCAATGGATCTTCCAAGTGAAAGGCTGATCCTAACACTGAATATCTCACCCTCCAACAAACACTGCACTCCCTCACTGCAAATACCAACTGAGAATAATGTAGTCATTGAGGGATATTGCACTGTAGGTGTAGGAAAAGGAGTTGGGCAAGTGCCAAGATCTGCAATATGCTCCAAGGGCTTACAAACTGATCTCTCAAAGGAAATATATCCTCCTCCTCTGAAAAACAAGTGATGGAAGTGTTGTGAACCCTCACTGCAACACCCTACAACATAACATTATTCTCCTGCAGAAATAATGTTGTATCTAAAGGAGGATGCTTGGCCTCAAGCCTGGATGTGAGGCAAATCAGTACAACTCCTTCAATAGGCCTCTCAAAAAAGGAGAAGGATTCCTTAATAGGAAATCCTTGTGCTAAGAAGCACTGCAACTCTACTAAATAGCAGGAGAATGCACAAAGTCTAAACAGACAAAGAAATCAATAATCTAAATCATGCCTTACAATTGCTGCCTTGCCCTCCTTTTAAAAGAATGGAAGCCTTCTCTCCATGGGTCCCACTCATTAGGGTTTCCTCCACCAAATAACCCTCTTCCCATTCATACTACAATGTCTTCCCAAGTGTTCTCCACCTCCTATCCCACCACTATTGACTTGGTCAAACTTGACCTTGTCTCCATGCAAATGTCTTCTTTCACACATAAGGGTGTGAAATCCAGATCATATGACTATCCCCTTTCACATTTGAGGGATTTTATTCATGTTTTTAATATGCATGGGCTTCCTTACCTATTTATTTAGCTGCTAGGTAATAAAAACAAAACTTTAATATTCCATTTAGCTATGTGCTAAAATAGGAATATTACATTTCTGCTCATAATGTATTGTAAAAAATAAAAATAAAAATAAAAATAAATGTCTTAATGTCTTAACGACATATCATAATCATCAGTTAGCAATAAGACAGCTGTTACATGTCCCTTATACTTTTAATTATTTATTTATATGATTATTAAATTTATGTTTTTTATTTTTATTTTTATTTTGGTTGATAGTAGCTAAAATTATTTTCATTGTGTTTTGAGAACGTGACATACTTAGACATATCCCTCATATACTCAATCAATAAATAAAATTAAGGAAGTAGATGAGATGGAATCATTCTATGTTATGATTGAAAAACTCTAGTTTCAAAACTAGCAATATTTTACTCATATCTTGTTTACCATGCAAATTGAACTATTTTTACATTGTCATAGCCTATTTTAACAATTAGGTTTTATTTTTGTAGAGCTCTATAGTTTATCACAGTTAAGAGAAAAAATCCAAAATGATTTCTCATTTAAAAAGTAGTCCAAAATTAAATCTATATTCCCTATTCACTCATTAAATTTTTTTTCTCCATCCATTTAATTTTAATTTTTTAATTCATGGGTTTTTCTCTAAAAGTAAAAATAATGGAACTAAGTATTTTCATTGGTTTTCTCGTTATTCTTTCTATAATTATTTTCATGATTTTTATACATTTCTTTAACTTTTTTCTTTCTAATACCAGTTGTTCTTCACATTCGCCTTCTGTGACGGCTAGCTTAAGTTATAACTAATTGTTTTGTTATTTTATTTTTAAGAGAATTAAACATTTATTTATTTTGAGGAAAAGATTACATTATGAACATAAATTAATTATGTTTTGTTGAAATGAAATTTAATCATGGATTAGTGGTTCCATAAAAAGTAAAATACTTATGATAAAAGTATTCCAAAAACTGAGAAGTGGTTGAAAACAAAATAGTTAAAGACAGTTACCTTTCCTCTGGGTATAAAAGTACATCCACGTGAAGAAAATGGGTTTTTTTCTATGGCCAAGGAGAGGTAGTAAGAGAGTGAGAATTCTTGAGTTGGTAGTGACCAGTGAAACACTCAACATTCCTAAATCCTGGAAAAAAGAGTACTGGACTGAGGGTCCTGAGGTCTCTTCAGGAAAAATCTGTCAACCTACTCAACTCAGGTGTGGAGCATGGGGGGAGATGAGGATGTAATTTCCTCTCCCACAGTAGGGAGGACATCATCATAAATTCCAGAAATGAGATAAGTAACAGACTACAAAAAATATTAAGAACTGGTACTGTGGACTTAGATAAAATATTTGTTATACATAAAGTGTTTTTATTAAGTTATAAAATGGAAACAAATTTATAGAGTGAAGGTTTTGGATTTTATATTTATCAGTATTTATCCTTTGAGTAACCATAAAACACATAAATACCATTAATTATTTAAACTTTGTGAGAAAACTATATCCATGCAAAAAATTATGGGATTGTAAACAAGAATACAATAGGGTTTTCGGAAAATTGTAAATATTAATTAGAAAACCTATTTACTGTAAATGACAAATCAGAAAACCGTTAATGCAGGGTTCAGAGTCGAATCTCCAAACCCTAAACTAGTCATTCTCTGTCAACCTATGATATAGACAGATAGAATCCTAAATGGTCCAGAGATCTTCTTTAACTGGAATAAAATTATGCAAAATTACTGTTCAGAAAAGAAGAAAGAAAAAATCTCTTGGAACTTAATATATCTTTATGAACATATATAGGAAATTCAGAGACAACATGCACAACTAAGATCCACAAAAGATAATGCCAGTATAATAAACTATATAATGAAAGTAATTCACTGCAAACATTATTGTATAATAGGAAAAATCAATATAATGTTCGGCCGAGAGGGTATAAATATATCCGAAAATAATATGAAGTCAATAAGGAATGAAACCAAATTCATAGTTATTCATATTCAAGAGAGCACAATAACTTCCACGTTGCTAACCCTAGTGGGGTAAATGTAATACTGAAAACAATTGCTAAATTTAGCTATTTCTTGGGAAGCATGAAAAATATTTCCCAATTAAAACAAGTAGAGAAGGAAGAAAATAACCCTTATGATCTAAGATTTATAAAAAATATATATACTTCTGTACATATCGAAAAAAATCCTTCTCTTAGTTCGAGACATGAAACAAATTGTTTACTACAATAACTTAGAATTGCATGCAAGAATTTCGAATAGGCAGAGCCTTGAATATAACAAAAAATGACATAGTCGACATGATGGCCATATCACCAAGTACAAGACCTGGAGATCACAATGCTGCATAACCTTGAAGCTATGTCTGGTCCCTCTCCAACACAAGTTTGAAAAAATAGTGATGGTACATGTTTCGGCAATGATAGAGTCAAGAACTCGTGACAAGTACAGAACCTCTAAAACATGTAAATTGTGTAGGGTGACCCTTGGTTGTCGGGTTAAGTGGTTACTTGTTCCAAAACAAACAAAAAAACAAGAAACATTTAACCAACGACCCATCTAAGCTTGTGGAGCTAGAAAAAAATAAAGAAGATAGGTTAAGCATGCATACCTGTATAAACATCTTATGCACGCTTTAGGGAAATTCTACGAGGAAACCATTAAAGAGTTAAGCTTGCGAAAATACATAGAGGATATACGAAAATTGACTTGTACCTTATTAAGGAAATTAAACTAAGAACCTCCATTTACTTGCCACTGTGGAAAGAACTCCGTAGGAGAAACTAGAGCACACTTGGTAATGGTGTGGGTTTCCAAACCCTGCAAAAAAATCGGAGAAACCCATTTTAAATCCATAAATTCTCATTAAACTATCAAATATTGTGGAATAAAGCTAAGTCTAGCAATTTGCGAAGAATAAACTAGAAAGGGAATGTAGTTTAGCAAAGAACTCAACGCAACCATAACAACTATGCCACAAATTGTGAATAAAACAATTTACCTGGTTGGTTATGTCCATGGCAATTAAATTTGAACTGGAGCATGGTCTCTACCTGTCAACAGCCTCCATGCCACGGTGGGAGTTGCAAAAGGGCTACGCTAGAGAAATCTCAATGCGGAAATGAGGAAAGGTGGTCAGGGTTTGTGCGGTCGATACCCTAAGTGGGTACCACATTACCCTCCACCGTTGATCCTTAGATCCCAAATATAATGGCAGGAAAACAAACATATGCCCTCTTGCAGTGTAGAGATCCAAATACATGTACAAAGCTGTAATTCTCATTTATGATATAAAAATATTTGATGGGACCTAACACAACATGGTATAATCAAATGAGCGGTTCTAAAGATTACCATAATCACTTGTCCTTCCAGCATTTAATTATTTAAGTAATGAGTATTAAAGATACACATCTATTCGAATAGGCACTCAGGTTTCACATAGATAGAGATAAGACTTCCAACATAGATTATGGTGATTAGCCACACATCATAATGGATGTATAGCTGTAAAACTCACATGTTTTCAAATCTATTTTACCTTATGGGTTTTCAAAAATATTATTGTACAAGTGATATGTTTAGATTATTATAGTAAGGTCAAATTTTTAGTTTATTTTGTTACTATGATGTACATTACATATGGTGTGAGAGCAGCGTTCGCATGTTGGGACCCTAGGGGTCACCTAACATGACAAATTTTGTGTGTAAATGATGCACATAAAATAAATAACATTGTAGAAGAAAATATGAGGAGGGGATTGACACAAAAAAACACCTCGAAATGCAGGGGAACCTACATCCCAATCCCAACAGGAAATGAATCTTAAAATTCGGATTCAGTTGAGTGTGAATCAACACCAGTAGAATAGTATATTCCTGGAGGAAAATAAACACCAGACTAGTATACTGCTAAGCACTATGCAAAAGATACAAGAAGAAATGGTCTGTTTGAGGAGTGACAATGAGTGCCTAATGCAAGGGTAGGAAAGGATACTTAAGAGCATTTCTGATAAACATAATCAGGGAGTGTTACAACCCAGTCCTAATAGAGACATGTAGGAAGAAAATGAAAGACAAGCTAAGGACCGAACTAATTACAAAGTGGAAATAATCCATTCACAGCAAAGAAAAAAGAATAGAAACTATAATGAGGCTGAGTCTAGAAATGTATCAGAACAATAAGAAATTAAGAAACGAAAAGTGGAATTAGAAGGTGAGTTTCGAAAGATTAAACCACCTACGTTTGATGGAGAAGCAGAGGAGGTCACTGAAGCATGATTGATTAATATGAAAAAGTAATTTCAATTTTATGAGTACAACAACAATCTTAAAGCTAGACTAGAAACCTATCAGTTAAGATAAAAGGCCACCCTGTGGTGGGAAGAAGTCAAGAATATCTGCAGCATTGAAGACCAAGATGTGACATGGGATGAGTTCAAGCAATACTTTGAAGAAAAATATCTAACAGAACGTTTCTATGATGAAAAGTACAGAAAATTCCATGATTTGAGGTTGGTTCAATTGACAATGGATGAATACATAACCAATTTCACTTCATTCTTGAGATACGTTCCTTATCTAAGGGATGAAAAGGCTAAGGTCTGGGGATTCTTGAGTAGTTTTCTGACACACATGAAAGAATGAATTGAGTTCGTGAATCTAAGAACCATGGATGAGGCAATTCAAAAAGTGAGGATGTGTTGTTGACAGTCCAAGGAAAAAGGAGAAATAGGCAAAATTCGACAGCCAAGAAAAGGGTAGAAAAGGAGCTCAAATTTCAAAAATGTTAGGAACAATAATTTTAAGAATTCTACAAGGAATTTAGTGAGAAAATAGTTTGGAAGAAACCATCAAAGAGCTCACTGGCCTACATAAGAAAGGCCTACAGAAGCTTCGAGAAAACCTGAACAAGGACAACACCAAAAACCACCTCTACATTTCTAGGAGTGTGGCGAGGCGCATTACGATAAAAATTAACCACAACGAGGAATAAGCGAAACAATAGCTAATCTACAATAATATTCTACAGTGGGAGATGTATCATGAAATGTACCTATATTTAACAAAACTTTGGAAGATCGTTAGGAAAATTATCAACCAATGATGATAGAACTAGAAGGTAAGTTACTTTCACAACCTATTTCTATTTTGGTTGACCTAGGTGCAAGTTTAAGTTATGTAAATTTGAGAATAGTAGAAATTTTTAAATTACAAAGTCGAAAATTCAAAAATCACTAGCTGGTATAGCTAGCCACTGGGGAAAAATTAAATGTTTGTGCCAAAATTCCAAAATATACAATGGAAATTGGAGACCGGTAGTTAAATGTGGATCTGAATATACTTCCTTTGTGCTCCTATGATGTGCTATTGGGCATGGATTGGTTGGAGGAACATTGGACACTGGTAGATTGTAAAGAAAATATTATATACTATAGAATGAAATATGGAACTCGTAAAGAAATAAAAGGAATCAAGAAACCCCTACAACTGTGTCCTATCATAGCCTCCCAAAGGAGTAAGTATATTAGAAAAGGATGTTAGTTATATGCCATTCAGGTGGGTTTTTCCAATTCTAAGAAGAAGACTCCTATGCTGGAGAACATACCAATAGTACAAGATTTCATGGACATGTTTCCAAAAGATGTACAAGGTTTACCTCGAAAAAGGGACATCGATTTCACTATTGAGTTAATGCTAGGAGAATCACCAATTTCAAGGGCACCATATCGAATGAGTGTACTGGAGGTAACTGAATTGAAGATGCAACTACAAGAGTTGTTGGACAAAGGGTACATTCAACTGAGTGTGTCTAATTGGGGAGCACTGCTGTTGTTTGTAAAGAAAAGAATGGAACCATGCATATGTGCATGGACTATAGACAAATCAATAAATTGACAGTCAAGAATAAGTATCCATTGCTACAGATTGATGATCTGTTTGATCAAGTGAAAGGAGAAACAGCATTCTCGAAGATAGACCTAAGATTTGGATATCACCATATCCGAATTAAAGATGAGGATATCTACAAGACTTCCTTTCATACCCGATATGGGCATTACGAATTTGTGGTATTACCATTTGGTTTGACTAATGCACCAGCAACATTTATGAGGCTAATGCATGAAATATTTCACACCTTTCTGGACAGATTTGTTCTGATATTCATAGATGACATTTTAATTTATTCTAAAAGCATGGACGAGCATAGGAGCACCTAAGGATATTGTTGGATATGTTACGAAGACATCAGTTGTACACTAAGTTTAGAAAATGTGACTTTTTCAAAGAATAGATCCAGTACCTAGGCCATGTCATTTCTGCTGAAGGAATAGTGGTAGATCCAAAGAAAATTAAAACTATTATGGAATGGATAGTAACCAAAAATGTGGTAGATATTCGTTCCTTTATGGGGTTGGCTGGATACTACCGACAGTTCATTGAAGGATTTTCAAAAAATTCTTTTCCAATTACTTCTTTGCAGAGAAAGGGAAAAATATTTAAATGGAAAAGTGAGTGCTAGAATAGTTTTGAGAAGTTGAAACATTTGTTGACCACTAACCCGGTGTTGAGGGTAGCTTATCCCAATAAGGAATTCGAAGTATGTACCGATGCTTGTAAGGAAGGAGTTGGGGCAATATTATTGCAAGAGGGAAGAGTGGTTGCCTATGAATTGAGGAAATTAAAGGAGCATGAGCAGTGCTACTCAACCTATGATCTACAGCTGACATCAGTAGTGCATGCACTCCGAATAAGGAGACACTACTTGTTAGGAAAAATATTTGTGTTGAAAACCGATCACAGCATCTTAACCAGATACTTTAAGCAATCTGATCTAAATGCTTGCCAAGCAAGGTGGAATGATTTCTTAAGTGAATTTGATTTTGATATATATCATGTAAAGGGTAGGGAAAATCATGTGGTGGATGCCTTAAGTAGAGAACTGCATTGTGTCTATGAACTTTGCTATAATAAAATTGAATGTAAATTTGTAGATCAGATAAAAGAGGAAGCCAAGAAGGATCCCGAATATTCATTTTTATGGCAGCAAGTGGAGGAAGCCAACAGACAAGAAAAACCTTCTAACTATGGAATTAGCAAAGATCAACTATTAACCTTCAAGGGAAAGTTATATATTCCAAACCGAATGAGTTTAAAAGACCTGATCATGGATGAATATCACTGCAGTAATTATGCAGGACACCCAGGATACTAGAAAATTTTAACAACAATTAGAAAAGTCTATTTCTAGCATGGCATGTGAGCTAATATTATAGAATATCTGAAAAAATGCCTAGAATGTCAACAAGGTAAGGTGGAGCATCAACATCCAGCCAGATTGTTGCAGCATATACCAGTGCCTGAATGGAAATGGGAAGTTATATCCCTAGATTTTATTACTGGTTTACCAAGGTCAAAAAGACACAATGATTCCATTATGGTGGTGGTTGATAGATTTAGTAAGGAAAAACATTTCATACCTATACAGTATACTTAAAAAACTGTGCAGATAGACGATTTCTTCATGAGAGAGATTTTTAGACTGCATGGCATTCTTAAGACTGTTATATCAAATAGAGATGTGAAGTTTACTTCAGCATTCTGGAAGACCCTATTTACAGTTTTGGGAACCCAAATAAATTTCATCATTGTTTATCATCCTCAGAAGGATGGAAAAACTGAGTGGGTGAACCAAATCATGGAAGATATGTTGCGCATGTATGTGATTCCGCAACCAATAAAATGGGAAGAATATATAGACTTGGTAGAATTTTCCTACAATAATGGTTACCAGGAGTCTCTTAAGATGAGCCCCTTTGAAGCTTTGTATGGGAAACAGTGTTGTACTCCCATCAATTGGAACATACTCGAAACCAGGTTGATGCTTGGACCGGAGATGTTGGCTGAGATGGAATCAAAAGTAAGAAATATCAGACAAAATCTGAAAACAACTCAAGATCGATAGAAGGTATATGTAGATAAGAATAATACTTATCGATAATTTGAAGTGGGAAATCATGTGTATGTAAGGATTAAACCAAAGAATAGCACACTAAGGTGGACCTCCTATGCCAAGTTGGCTCCTAGGTTCTGTGGAACTTTCCAGATATTGGAGAGGGCGAGACCTGTGGCATACCGATTGGATTTACCCAGCCATATACAGGTGCACAATGTGTTCCATGTATTCTTACTAAAACGGTATGTACATGACCCAAAGCATTTAATCCACTGGAAAATCATTCAGGTAGGTTAAGATTAAAAATCCTATCTTAAAATACTAAATTTTATGAGATTTTAATTCAAAGTTTTGTTGAATGCAGGTCGAATCGGATGGAAAATTTTTGGTTGAACCTCAGTGTATACTCAATTAGAGAGAAATCATGCTCCAGAGGTGAGACATCACACAGGTTAAAGTGCGGTGAAAGAACTTCAGCTTGGATGAGGCTACTTGGGAATATGAATGGTTTGTTCATGAGGCTTATCCAGAATTGTTTGCTGAGCTGGAGTGAAACACCAAGGATGGTGTTTACTTCCAGGGGGAAGTTATGAATGTTGGCTTAACTGATAACTATTTGTTATGTTGTTTTATTTTTAAGAGACTAAAACATTTATTTCTTTGGAAAAAAATATTACATGATGAACATAGATTAATTATGTTTTGTTGAAAAAAAATTAATCATGGAATAGTGGTTCCATAAAAAGTAAAAGACTGATGATAAAAGTATTCCAAGAACTGAGAAGTGGTTGAATAGAAAATAGTTAAAGATAGTTACCTTTCCTTTGGGGATAAAAGTACATCCCAGTGAGGAAAAGGGGTTATGTTCTGTGACCAAGGAGAGGTAAAAAGAGAGTGAGAATTCCTAAGATGGTACTAACCAGTGGAAACACTCAGTGTTCCTCAATCCTGGAAGGAAGAGTACGGGACTGAGGGTCCTAAGGTCTCTTCAAGAAAAATATTTCAACCTGCTCAACTCAGGTGTGGAGCACAAGGGGAGATGAGTATGTAATTTCATCTCTTACGGTAGGGAGGACATCATCAACAAGTCTGGAACAAGATAAGTAACAGAGTACAAAAAATATTAAGAACTGGTACTATGGATTTAGATATAATATTTTTTATACATAAAGTGTTTTTCTTAAGTTATAAAATGTAAAATAATGTACACAGTGGAGGTTTTTGATTTTATATTTATTAGTATTTATTCTTTGAGTAACCAAAAAACATAGAAGTACCATTAACTATTTAGACTGTGTGAGAATACTATATCCATGCAAAAAATTATGGGGTCGTAAATAAGAAAACAATAGGGTTTTCAGAAACTGGTAAAGATTAATTAGAAAACCTCTTTAATGTAAATGAAAAAATAGAAAACCATTAATTCAGGGTTCAGAGTCAAAGCTCCAAACCCTGAATTAGTCATTCTTTGTCAACCTATGATACACACGGAGAGAAGCCTAGATGGTTCGGACATCTTCTTTAACTAGAATGAAATTATGCAGAATTACTATTCCTAAAAGAAGAAAAGAAAACTCTCTTGGAACGTAATATATCTTTACGGACATATATAGGAAATTTAGAGACAGCATGCACAACTAAGATTCAGAAAAGGTAATGCCAGTATAATGAACTATATAATGAAAGTAACTCACTGCAAATATTAGTGTATAACAAGAAAAATCAATATATTGTTCGGCCGAGAGGGCATAAATATATCCGAAAACAATACGAAGTCAATAGGGAAGGAAATATGATTCATAGCTATTCATATTCAAGATAGCACAATAAATTCCGCACTGCTAACTCCAATGAGGTAAAAGTAATACTGAAAAGAAGGACCGAATTTAGCTATCTCTTCAGAAGCATGAAAAATATTTCCCAATTAAAACACATAGAGAAGGAAGAAAATAACCCTTTTGATTAAAGATTTATAAACAATATAATACCGGTTTTCATAGCGAAAAAATCATTCTTTTAGTTCGAGACAAGAAAAAAATTGTTTACTACAATAACTTGGAATCACATGCAAGAATTACAAATAGGCAGAACCTGGAATATAACAAAAAATGACACAGTCGTCACGACAGCCATATCACAAAACACAAGATCTGGAATTCACAATGTCGCATAACCCTGAAGCTATGACCAGTTCCTCTGTGACCCAAGTTTGGAAATAAATTAATGGTACTTGTTTGGGCAATGACAGAGTTAGGAACTCGTGACAAGCACAAAACCTCTAAAATGTGGAAATCATGTAGGGTGACCCTTGGTTATTAGGCTAAGTGGTCACCTGTTCCAAAACAAAACAAAAAAAGAAAATTTTAGCCAACGACCCATCTAAGCTTGTGGAGCTAGAAAAAGAACAAAGAAGATAGGTTAAGCATGCATACCTGTGTAAACATCTTTCGTGGGCTTGAGGGAAATTCTGTGACGAAACCATTAAAGATTTAAGCTCGCGGCAATACATAAAGGATATACGAAAATCGAGCTATACCTTATTAAGGAAATTAAACCAAGAAACTCCATTTACCTATCACTATGGAAAGAACTCTGCAAGAGAAACTGGAGCACATTTGGTAATGGTGTTGGTTTGCAAAACCTAGAGAAAAATTGGAAAAATCCATTTGAAATCCATAAATTCTCATTAAACTATCATAGCTTGTAGCGTAAAGCTGAGTCTAGCACTCTGCAAAGAATAAACTAGGGAGGGAATGTAATTTTAGCAAATAACTCAATGCAACCATAACAATATGCCACAACTTGTGAAAAAAAAAAATTACCTGGTTGGTTTTGTCCATGGAAATTAAATTTAAACTAGAGCATGGTCTCTACCTATCGACGACCTCCATGCTGCTGCAAGATTTGTAGAGGGGCTACGTCGATGAATTCTCAATGCGGAAATGAGGAAAGGTGGTTAGGGTTTTCAAGGTTGATACCCTAAGCAAGTACCGCATTACCCTCCACCATTGATCCTCAAACCCCAGGTCGAACAACAGGAAAACAGACAGATGTTCATGTGGCATAGAGATATAGATACATGTACAAAGCCATAATTCTCATTTATGATATAAAAATCTTTGACGGGACCTCACACACTATGGTTTAATCAAATGAGTGGTTAGAAATATTTCCATAATCGCTTGTCCTTCCATAATTTAATTATTTAAGTAATGAGTATTAAAGATACACATCTATCCGAATAGTCTCTCAGGTGTCACATAGATAGAGATAAGACATCCGACTTAGATTATGGTGATTAGCCACACATCATAATGGATGTATAGATGTAAAATTCACATGTTTTCAAATCTAATTTCCCTTATGGGTTTTTGAAAATATTACGGTACAAGTGGTATGTTTAGAGTATTATAGTAAGGTCAGTTTTTGTTTTTTTTTACTATGATGTACGTTACACCTTCTCACTATAAAGTAGGAATTCCATAGCATTCCTTATCAAATTTTTCATTTGTGCTGCTTGGTTTCTTTTCTTTCTATGTTTTTGAGGTTGATGCACCTTTGGAAGTAATAGAAATTACCTTCCCTACCCACCCACTTTCACAAGATACGTGTGACTCACATGGGCACCTTCAATTCTTCCGCCCTCACTTTCATAGGGTCATAAATGTATGGGTAAAACATGTGATGATTTTGTGGGAATAAAATATGAAATTTATATTATGAAAATTTTGACACTATTCAGGTTGACAAATTTTGACTTTTTAACCCATTGTTCAGTCTATATGATAGACCTCACTCATCTAGAATATCCATCATGATACCTATTGTTAAGAGTTTGTGCCTTATCAATATTAGCAACGTTAAATTAGATCATTCTTAATCTTATGATAATCATCAAAGTTATTATTACTTTTGTTATTAGTTTTTCATATATATATATATATATATATATGCACAACACAAATATTATTATTATAAAATTTAATATTAATAGATAATAAATAGTAATCCAATGACATACTTTATGTTATAATAAATATTACTAATATGTTTATTTAATATAATTTTTAATCTTTGTAGATAGAAATTGCCAAAATTTAATAGAATTTTATATTATTCTTAGCTTTTGCTTATAGTTTTTACTTTTAATTTATAATGTGTTGAATTTTTGTGTTAAATTATTTATATTAATGTGAGAAATGTTCTTATCTAAATATTTTATAGAATTTCGTAGTATCGTTATCTTTTAATGTCATGGATCATGTAGTATAGTTTTTATATTTACATAGAAATCCCATTTTCTATATACATACATAGTCTTTACCTTTAGATTTTACATCAAATTTATTAAAAAATTTAGGTTATAAATCCTTTCACCTATATCCCCGGTAGGAATTTGTGACATGAAGAGAGTTTTATTTTTATTTTTATTTAAGCTTAAAATCTATTCAAATTTTATTGACATGAAATTTATATAGAGAATGGGGAGAGAGTGAGAGATATATAGAGAAGGAGGGGGCTGAGATAGATGAATGAGAGGGCTAAAGAGAGGGGTGTGAGAGATATGGCGCGAGAGAGAGAGAGAGTGATAGAGAGAGAGAGAGATACAAAGAGAGGAAAATAGTGAGAGGTAGAGAGGGGGGAAAGCTAGAGAAGGGGGGAGGAGGGAGGGAGGGAGAGAGAGTAGGGGAGGGGGAGAGGGGAAGGAGGAGAGGGAGAGGGGAAGGGAAGTGGGTAGAGAGAGGTTTAGGGAGGAGGAGAGGGAGAGAATATTTATGGCATGAAGATAGTTTCCTTTTCTATTTTTATTTCCACTTAAAATCTATTCAAAATTGATGACACGATATTTATAGAGAGAATGGAAAGAGAATGAAAGAGTTAGAGAAAATGTGGTGAAGAGATCAAGAGAGAAATAGAGGGGGGTGAGATAGATATGTAGAGGGAGGAAGAGAGTGATAGGGAGAGAGAGAGAAAAATAGTCTGGGAGTAGAGAAAGGGGGTGAGAGAGATAGAGAGGGACAAAGAGGATAGAGAAAAAGGGGCAAGGCGAAGAGAGAGAGAGAGAGAGAGATAAATTAGTGATAGGAAAATCTAGAGTGAGAGTGGAGGAGACAGAGAGGAAAATGTAGGAAAAGAGAGGGGGATAGGTATAGAGAGGTGGTGAACCCTGGTATTGCACCAAGAGTGCTGCAACTCCCAGGGGATTCTCTACTTTACTTTATCAACCCGAGGTTCATAAAAAATTGGAGGTGACAGTGATATATACACAACAGATGGATTCTACTCATGTCATCCTCTTTCACTCTATTAAAGGGTGCTACTTCTAGGGGTTCTCAGTGAAGACTATCACACTTCAATGAAACTGAGATAAATTGCAAAAAGGAAAAGACAGAAAGGAAACTAAACTAAATTGCTAAAAATAAGTGATAGGAAATAAACAAATTTAAATTGCAGAAAGAAATGACAGAAAGTAAACTAAAATAAATTGATGAAAATAAATGACAGTATTAGGGGAATTTTGAGGTCTAAAATGGGCCTCCTAAGGAAATTATAAAATAATAGTGGAAATAATAAAATAATATTTGATTACATCATCAAATTTTAGAGGGAAAAAAAGAAAAAACTACCTTTTCAACTCATATTTTCAACTTATCTCCAAAAATTTTTACTCAAATTTCGAGTGGGAGTACTCGTTGGATGAAAAATTTAATTCCTCATCCAAGGAGTACACATGTTGCATACTTTTGATGGGTCATGCTATATGAAAAATCAGAAATACATGAAAAATGTGCTTGTAATCATGTTTTTTTATGCATTTCTCATTTTACATGTAGCAGAGTCCATCAAAAGTATAGAACTTGGGTACTCCTTGGATGAGGAATTAAATTTTGCATCCAACGAGTACTCCCTCTCAAAATTTGAGTAAACACTTTGGGAGATAAGTTGAAAATACAAGTCGAAAAAGTAGTTTAATTATTTTATTATTTTTTAATATTTTAACCCTTTTACTTAAAAAATGGTGAATCATCCCCCATGGTTGACTTCATCATCTTGAATCCTATTGGTTCTTATAAAGTTTATTTTTGTTGTAAATTTTTCTTAGGAGGCCCATTTAAGACCTCAAAATTCCCCTGATGGAAATTTACTTATTTAAATTGTAGAAAGGAAACTAAACTAATTTTTTGAAAAGAAATGACAGGAAAGAAACAAATTTAAATTGCATAAAGGAAATGACAGAAAGGGAACTAATTTAACTTGCTGAAAATAAATGGCAGAAATGAAACTAATTCTAAACCACACTTAACTTGGCCAAACGGTTAAATGCACTCTACTTGTCCTATGATCTATCTACCATGTGACCATGCTTCTAACCATGCAACTATTCATGATCTAACTAAACTTTGAAAAAGTGTTGCTTTCAGTTTGGAGGAAAAAGTGCTAAAGATGCTAATGGAGGGCTTGAACACATGGGACAAGGCTTAGAGAAGTGAAAAGGGGGGTTAGAATTTATTAAAACATATAATATCGCAAATGAAAAGTGTGATGGTGGAATTGTGATGGAGGGAAGAAAGTGCGATGTACAATATGCGATATCACAATTCGCAATATCGCAAATTTGGAGGAGTAGCAAAAGTGACGATCGAGGGAAGGAGTGAAATGAGAAATGTGATGGGATAGAAGCTGTGAAATGCGAAATTCTATAATTCAAATGACGTGGCGGTAGGACATGTGGCAGGGTGCTTTGACAATATTGCAATCGACGACGGGAATGATAAGTATTAACGGGAATCAAATAAAAATTGCGATTTGTGATGAGTCAGTTGACGTGGTAGTGGGACCAGTGGTGGAGCACGATACCAATATCGAAATTGGCAGTTGTAGTGGTAAGTGTTAATGAGAACCAAAGAAAAGTGTGATTTGCGATTTGCGATGGGGATAAAAACAACGAGATGCGATTTGCGATACGATAAGATTGAGAAGTGCGATTTGTGATTTGTGGTGTGGCGGAGTACGAAGCGATATCGCAATCATCGTTTGGAGTGATAAGTCTTAAAGGGAAAATGGAAAATATTGTGAAATGCGATTGCAATTTATGGTAGCAGGATGTTCGAGGATCAAGGGTGAAGGTCGAGTTCCAATGGTTTTCGAGCATTTTGCATTAAAAAAGGTAAGGCAACCATGATAAATAAAAACAAAGGAATAAGGTGCGCTGAATGGTTCAAGTGTTTTTATGAATAAAAATGTGGGTTTGGCGGTGAGAGTAAGCGAGAAAAAGCGGAAATGAAGGGCGTAACAACAGTGCATAGATTGCAAAGATAGAGATGGAGAATGAAGCGGGGAGGCACCATAGAGCTACTCTGGGGTTTTAACAATAATTTATGCAGTCAACCTACTAACTTATGCGCAAGGAAACAAACGAATTCGTAAAAATACAATGCAAAGGGAGATTAAAAAATGGTAATGCAACTCTACTTTTAATCTTAGAAACAGTGAACATAAATCAATTTTTGGGTCTGTGGGAAGATTCACCCTCCTCGAGATGTATTGATAGAGATGAGAAGGGTGTATTGATCCATAACTTTTGGATTTTTCCTCTACTCTATTACTCTCTTAAGAAAATGAAGAACTATAAAAACAAACTGAAGGAAAAACTCAACAGCAATGAAACTATCAGAAGAAGAACTAACTAAATGACATAAACAAAACTAGCTAAATGATAGAAAGGAGAGAATGAAAACAACAGAGAAGATGAGGCACATGGGTTGGCCCCTAACCCACGAGCCCAGCTCTCTGGAACTAAATCTGTAAAATGGATTTTTTCTGCTCATTTCAGGAAGAGAATAACCTCATTACATTTCTAAAATTTTTTAATCAATGAGTTCAATAATCAAAATCTCAATAGTCATAAAGTATTCATCCCCTTGAATCTCTCCAAGATTTCTCAATAATTTTCTGATATTGTGCTCATTTATTCTTCAATCTTGATCTTCCAGTGGCAAGGAGGAAGTCCCTAAATTATCTCCTTCTCCAAATCTGTGTAATATACCAAATATTATCACAACATTCTACAAAAATATCCAATATTAGGCACAAATATGCAATTAACTTTAAACCTTCCTAATAAAATATTAAAGCATAAGAAAACATTATTAAGTGTAGAAGGAGAGATTTAATATATCTTTTTATGTGCATACGAAAGGTATATGGGCCTAGTAAAGGTTAGATGGGCCTTAATTTATGTCTAATTTAAAGGCCCATCATCACCCCCCTATCAAAACTATTGCTCATCCTTTGAGGAACATATTCATCCTCCCTACCTTATGGTTCTTCCTGCATGCTAGCCTATTTCATTTTTTGTTTATTGGCCCATGCACTGCTCCTCCTGATAATCTTTTTTCTATTATTCTTGAATTTCTTCTCGTAGGTGCTTCATGGAGGTCCTCAAATGCCTTAAGCAAATCTTTTTTTCATGCCAAGAGGTGGTGGATCCACATTTTATTTTATTATTTATTTATTTATTTAAATTGTATGGAGAATAAACTCACAGTTATTTTTTTGTAAACTGAGTTCACCCTTCGTTACCCCGTTGGCACTCCTTGTCTTTCATTACATGAACTACTTACTACCCACTTTCTAAACTCCTTTTTAATTTTTTCCTGTTCCTCTTCTTGGTGGAAAAAGTGAGGCTAGTTGCTAGATAAGGCTGAGGTTGCTCTGCTACTGATTTTGGCGATATAAAAATTTCCTTCTCACAATTTTTAATGTTTTATTAAGCTAAAATAGATTCGAAGAAAGGGTTAGATGATTTCATACCTAAGCCTTACCATTGATTTATTTTTGCAGGTCATATTGAAGATGTTGTTGAAGCTTCTACTGAAGCTGCATGTAGCGATCTGATTGAGGTCCTTTGGGAGCATCTGAGCACATGAGGAGGAAGTCCAAGTTTGATTACCTTTGACTTAAGTGTTGAACAAATTTTCTCATTGTGCCAACTTATTGTTTTCTTCTTGCAAAGGTTGAAGAGAACCTGCATTCCTTAGAGAGAGATACATGGAGAAATGCAATTTTTTTTTAACTAGCTGCCTCAATGAAGTTTTCCACTAGTAGGTCTACCTAGGCACCTCAAAGGAGGTTTCCACCTAGGATCTTTTATTTTTATTTTTATTTTTTAACCAAATGACTGCCTCATGGAGGTTTTCAATCAGTGAGGCAATCTCATACGCCTCAAAAGAGGTTTTCACTTGAGATTTTATTCTTCTTCCCTTTTTTTCCTTTTTCACTTTCCTACTCTACTTGAAAAAACAAAACATTTTTCAAGTATAGGAATACTTCCAATGGAGCCATCACACATCGAGATGACAAATAAAATCAGGTGCACACTTGGAGTACATTCTCTGACATGTACCTGAATATAAGAGATGAATCTCTTTGATTGGGATTGTATCAGGTATTGTTGGAGAAGAGTGTGTTGCAGCAAATTAATGACTGTTTGGAGCCATATGTCAATATATTTTGGTTTCCCCCAGTCCACTTGCTGAGTTGGATCACCTTGGATGTCCTCTTCTATTATGACATTCAAATCTTCCTCTTTTTTCTAATTGTTCTCTTGAACACATGGAGGAAATGCTGGTAAACATGAGGAAAATTTATCAACATCTGATTCTGATGTCAATTCTTCATCAAGTGCAGCCCTTGATATTTTTATCTCCTCATTTGGATCTTCTTCTTCTTTATGGTGTCCTTCAATGACATTAAGAAAATATCTTCTTTTCAATACCCTTCTTGAAGTAAGATGAATACCATCTAGATCAAGAGGAGACGTTTAGAAGTGTTGTACCTTAGCATTGTAAGTGAGCTAAGATACTTCATTGTATGGGTTTGGAAATAGTGGTATAGGTAGTTCAGTGGGGTGGATATATGAGATGGATATGGTTGCGGTTTTGGTTGTGGCGGAGGTGGATGTTAGGGATAGCATGGAGTTGGGTATGGAGGATGTTGAGGGAAATATTGAGGATGTTGTGGATTTTCCAAATAAGGTCCTTGCCACCCATGTTGCCAAGATTGGGTTTGAGGTTGAGATGGCCAAGGTTTCCAATGAGGGAGTGTGTCCCAATTAGTTTGAGATGGATGTGGATAAGCTTGAAATTGTGAAGTGGTTCATTGCATCATATCAAGTTGACTAGGTTGCCAGGGTCTCCTTGGAGCTACATAACATAGCTTCTTTGGTGATTTCCTTGCTCCATTTTCTTCTTGGTAAAATTATTTAAACATGGGGAATTATGGACAACATTTAGTAGCATATGATTCTGCATGGATAACAAAAATATTAGCATATTCTTTTTGCTCATTTTTCATTCTTAAAAATCCCACTTGTTCACTTAGATTGCTAAGAATTTCTGTTTTAAAGTTGTCAAGAAAATTTCCAAGTCTCATCTTCTTCTTGGTTCATTCTAAAAATTTCTTCTCTAAGATCACAATCTTTACATTTTTCTAGAAATATATTTTGCATATCATTCCATGATATTATTGAATTAGTACCTAGACTCATGAACCATTTAAGAGCTCTATCCTTCAATGTTGCAGGAAACAATCTCAATTTTTGTCTGTGTGGTAAGTAGCCATAAGATATACAAATTATCTCAAATCAAAGAGAAAATTTTCTGGATCCTCTCTCCTCATACCATGGAAGCTGGGAAGGAAACATGGAGGGATGTTCTTCATATGTACACCGATGTCCATATCTTGAATGGGAAACCCAATAAGATCTTCTTCATTGTCATCATATCCATCCATCTCTTCTACCTTCAAAGCTTACAGATTGGCACCTTAGGACTTACAATGACACTTAGATATGACATGGAAGCATTACTTCCAACACAAATTCATTCACCTACACATGACATGGAAGCATCACTTCAAACACAAAATTTTTCAAGTGCAAACTTTTTTAGAGTGAAAAATACAATGTGTTATTTTTCGTTGTTTAAATTGTATTTTTTAATACTAAATAGAGTATATATAGGACCAAATAAAAATTTTACCCATAAAAAACTTATTTTTTTCTATATATAAAGATATATGAAGTTGATATTGACATAAATTAGTTAACATAAATCTTCAAATAGTTTATTTAAATATTTTGTTGCAATATTTTTGAAAAATATAAGATTTAAACATCTCATTCGCACATTTTTTTTACTTCTATTTTCTTTAGAGTATATTCATTTTTTTAATTACAGTGCACATTAACTTTCTATTTAGAACATAATTTTAATTTTAAAGGGACTGAACATGAGGGATGAACTTACACATGTTGTCATACTGGGTGGATTGTAAAATGAGCCTCAGGGCTCAATGAACCTCTCGGCTTAACAAAATAATTAACATAAAAATATGTTACAATATACAAAAAAAAAAAAAAAAAAAAAAAAAAAAAATTATTGTTATCATAAAAATATATAAATATAAAATTAATTTGAAGTTTTAAAATAAAATACCATAAAAATTAAAATTATGAAGTTGAATTATTTTAGAAAGTCAAATGAAATTATTTATGTGATTTTGAATAAGTTGAAAATAGAAAAAAATCAATTTTCACTTGGGATACCCTACTAAAAATGAAATAAGTTGGGGTTGTCAATTACATTGAGAGTATTGAGGAGAATCCCTATAGATTAGAGTTGTCGAAAATAATAGGAGAGAAGTTATGCCCTAAATGGTAATGGAGATGAGTAGCATGCAAATATATTTGTATGTAAGGCCATGATCTGTAGGAATCATATTCAAAATGGAATAATGCACTAGAAAAAAATTATAGTTGTTTGTAAAATACAAAGATGCAATTTTGGAAATTGGTTTCTTCTAAGGAATACATTCTTTTAACTATGAATTTCTCAACCTCTAGGATCATTTTTTTGATAAAATGTTAGCTAATAAATATTGTATCAAGAAACCAAATAAATATGGACAAAATATATTTAAAATTAGAAGAAAAAGGTAGAAACTTCTTTAAAACCAAAATAACTATATATAAAAAAAAAATTATAAATATATAAATTAGCAATATAAGAATTAAAAGGAGTATATTTCCAATGTAAACTTATAAATTAATTTTGGCCTTATTTTTACCTTGAGTTGCAAATCATATAAAATTAGGGTAGAGTTTAACTTATATATGAAATGGAATTTTCATTAGAATTTGGGGATTAAACAACTTAAACTCAAGCTTTTAAAGATCTTTACCAAATTTTAGTTAAAATTAATCAAAAACAATGTGAAAAAATCATTTTGGTCTGTTAATTATACTACACATTAAATCATTTTGATCTCTAATAACCTTGTAATACTAGCATACCCTGAAACAAGGGAAGAGAACACCTAATTCAGTCATACTTTCTTAAATCATAGGTTAATTCCAAAAATCACAATATTTTAACAAATAAGAAATAGTTAAATTTTCATTCAAAATTATGTATTTAACTTAAAATAATGTTTCACATATTATACAAAGAATTTCTTTTACAAGAACTTAATATATAAAACAGATTTTTAACATTTAATTTATTTTAATTTTAAATTTATAATAAAATTAAAAAAACTAAATAATTGAAATATAAAATTAAAATTTCTATATTATTTAAATAAGAATATATTTGAAAAAAATAAACTTAAAAATTAAATCAATATCTATATTTATTTTCAAATAACTTTAAATTAATATTAAATATATAGTTGGTATAAATCAAACTTTGATTAACCTATTGAGAAAACAATTTATCCGGATAAAAAATCTTATAGTCAAATTATAAACTAGTTTAAAACTTTGATCCTATTAGCCTATTTTGATCCTATTATATGTAACATTAAATATATATATATATATATATATATATGTTTAAAATGTTGTGCATTTTTTTTAAAAAGCTATTTTTTTTAATCTCAAATATCTATTTACTAACTAAATATATACAAAAATGTTTACTAAAGGATATTTGATTATGCAAAATATTGTGCTACAACATTCATAAATTTCAAATTTCAAGTGAAGTAGAAAAACCATAAGTTCACCAAGACCATGAAGAGAATGTGGAAATATCAATAGTTCTTGGAATGACTAAATTGACAGGAGGTGTAGAATTTGGGTTTTTGCATAAATGTTTCTTTAGGTTCTTCTGCCTAACCAGCATAGATCCATCTTAAGTATAGATCTAACATGAGCCAAGAGAGATCAAATTTATAGAAATTTGAAGAGAGCTAGAGACAATGGTTGCACACAGCAACCACACACTGTTGTTTTATTAATCACAACAATTACAATATATAGTACATAGAACATTGAATTCGACAAATGATGACTCAGACATGACACAATACACAATTCCAATTCATAATGTAGGAATCAACAACTTATAGATTGACACCTTGGGACTCACAATGACACTTACATCTGACATGGAAGCATTACTTCGAACACTAAGAAAACCCAACTGGTTTGAACCAGCTGACATGGATGTGGAAAAAGAATTTCTTGAAAAGCATCTCAAGCTTCTTTTTGGTTATAGACGTTCTGGTGGTAAGCTATGATCCGCTCCTTTTAACGGTCCATCAAGCTTTTTCTTGAGGGAATCTGTATATATATGTATGCCTGTCTCTCAACGAATAGCTCCAAGTTTATCTTTTTTTTCTTCTATCATCTGTATGTTCCAAGTTCATCCTCCAATTCTTCTTTTATCATCTGTACATCTTCCTCTTCTTCTATCATCAATTTCTCTGTAACGGTATAATGTCAATGTTTTCGGTAACTGTGACTATACATTCTCCTTTTCTTCTTCTATCATCTATTTTCTCTGTAACTGTATAACTTTGACTGCAAGCTGTTGGGTCTTTGGCTGTAGCTTTTGACAGAGGCGACTGAATTGACCATCAGCGAGAAAGGATGGATGCATGGACGAATGAAAGACGTTGTGCCAACAATTAAGAAGAGGAGGGAATCAGAAAGTATTTGTTGCAGGTATGTGTTTCTGGTATTTATTTTATATTCTTCAGAAAGTATTTGTTGCAGGTATGTGTTTCTTGTATTTATTTTATGTTCTTCAGTTTAAAATAGAATTGAATTTTCAATTTTCAAAAGCCCATGAACCACCCTATCAATCTGTCATTCCTGCAACTGACCTTCCCATCACCCTGTTGATTAGTGATTGGATCCAAACGTGAGTTCATCTCTGAACTACGTGTACATCTCCTCCTTTAGTATCTGCCTGACCTAATCTTTATGCTCGATACCTAATCGCATTAATCTACTATATCCTTTGATCTTTAATCTTTAATTGCTCTGCTCTGTTCTGTTCTGGCTACCCAATCCCATTAATTCTTTTTAATTTTTACTTTTCTTTCGATTTTCTTTTTAAAATTTACTTTTCTTTCGATTTTATATATGTGAATGTTATATCTCGTTTATTGTTTTTTCAATCTTCTTGCTCTAACCTGATCTCGTTTACCTTTCTTTCGATCTTCTTGCCTTGATCTCAAAATAACGAAGTCACCTGTTTCTTGCCCTTATCTCAAAATAACAAAACGAAGTCACGTTGTAGGGAACAGTCTTTTGAGCAAGTTTAATGAGGCATACCAACAAACAAAATCGTATTTGATATCTGATATTTTTTTTTAATGGGAAAATCACCAACAAACAAAATCATATTTGATATCTGATATTCGTACGTTCAATCGTATTTGGTATTGTGTTGTATTACTTGAATCATATTTGGTATTGTGTTGTATTTTGTTGTTCAATGGTAAAAATTCGTACGTTGAATTATATTTGGTATTTTGTTGTTCAATGGAAAAATGTATTTTGTTGTTTAATGGTAAAAATTCGTACGTTGAACCATATTTGGTATTTTTCTCAATTGCAAAATCGTACATTGGTTCCATGATTTTATTTTATATCTTTAAATATTTAAGATATTGGATTTGTTCAACCACTTCACCTATAAGTAACATTGTTATATTTATTTTATATTCATGTTTTATTTTTTGGTTTTGTTTCCATATATTGGAGTAAAATTCCTTAATGTATCTCATCCATCCTTCCGTATTTGTCTAGCGTTAAGATATAATGGTTTTAAATTTTTATGTTTTACTTTTTTTTATCTTTATTTTTACTAGGTCTTCTCCTTCAGTACTTGCCAGATCTAAGTCATAGTGTTTTTAGATTTATATGCTTTATTCTTCATCCATAATCCAAATGTGTATTCTTAGTTTTAATGTCTATGTGTTTTTGTATGGTGTATTTTCTACATACTTTTAAATGAAAGTAATTCTTGTTTGTTTATGTTATATCATGGTGTGCTTATGTTAATTAGATGAAATAATTGTAGTGAAACATAATATAATGTTGAAATATTTTACATGTCTAATGTGTATGTGTTTATGTATGTATTTTTTTCCTTTTTTTATATTTTATATAATAATAATATGTTTATTGTTTCTTTGATGATATAATGATGTGTCTTTTTAGATAATATGATGACTTTTTTATTTTTAATTGATAACAT